>CM055118.1:621519389-621529389 GCA_029206835.1 Rana muscosa | reverse complement strand
GATTGGGGCACCTCCCTAATAGCAAACATCAAATAAGGAAGTAGACAGTCCCAATCCTTTCCATCTCTATCCACCACTTTCTTCAACATTTGTTTTAGGGTTTTATTGAATCTTTCAACCAGCCCATCGGTTTGGGGGTGATACACAGACGTACGCAATTGCGTCACTTTGAACAATTTACACAGCTCTTTCATAACCCGGGACATAAAGGGTGTACCTTGGTCCGTAAGCAGTTCTTTACAAATACCCACCCGGCTAAAAACAAGAGATAGCTCTTTGGCTATGGTTTTGGCCGAGGTATTTCGGAGAGGGATCGCTTCTGGATAACGGGTGGCATAGTCCATTATAACTAATATGTACTGGTGCCCCCTAGCGGACTTGATTATAGGACCTACCAAATCCATTGCGATCCTCTCAAACGGGACCTCAATGATGGGTAGAGGGACCAGCGGGCTACGGAAATGTGGCATCGGGGCCGACCTCTGACACACAGGGCAGGAGGAACAATAATTTTCTATGTCCTTCATCACCCCAGGCCAATAGAATCTCTGTAATACCCTCTCTCGGGTTTTCTCTGTCCCCAGATGACCTCCAAGAATGTGCCCATGGGCCAACTCCAACACCAACTTCCTGTAAGGTTTGGGCACTACAAGCTGCTCAACGGTTTCTTCTGCCCTTTTTGCCACCCGATACAGTAGGTCCTTCTCTACGCTGAAGTATGGGTAAGTGCAGGTATTATCTGGGTTCACTAACTCGCCATCTATTTCCACTACGTTTTCCCGTGCCTTTATTAGGGCGGGGTCTTTTAACTGTTCTGTGGCAAAATTTTCCCTGTGAACCTCAAGATCAGAAAACTCCACAGACGGTAGGTTTTCGTCTGAGGAGGTGGGCTCCTCTCCAGTTTCTTGAGTCTCGCCTGCCAATACTGACAAGGGAAATTCTGGAGAGTCCTCACCACTCTCAGAGGAGTTCTGGCTATCACCTTCCTGGTACATAGGGGCACCAGTGGGGGGCTCAGGATCATCCCACAGTTCCCAGAACTTCGGAAAATCCCTTCCCACAATGGCATCATGCGGTAATTGAGATACTAACCCCACTGGATGAGAGAGGGTACCTTTGGGGGTCTTGAAACACACTGTAGTCACTGGATACTCTCGGGTGTCCCCATGCACACAAATAACAGCTACCTTGCTATTCCCAGAGACCTCTGTTTTAACTAATTCAGCCTTTATCAGGGTCACAAGGCTACCTGAATCCAGTAATACCACAACATTTCTACCATTAATACACATTTTGCATAAATGTTTCTCAGTTCCCCGAATGGCAGTGCATGCGACTGTCGCACACAGCGACTGACGTCTGTCCGTCAGAAAGTCACATTGCATGGGTTCCTCCACAACCGGGCAATTTGCTGCAATATGTCCCGCTTGCCGGCAGCGGTAGCAAACAATCCTTTTGGCTGCCTCTTGAGCCCCCGACTTCCCAGGCTGTTCTCGCCAAACCCTGGGCAGAGCTCCCACCCTCTCACTCTCTCCACCCTCACCCCTTGGAATCATCTTATCCGCCCCTGGGGATGGTCTGGTCTTAGGGTGGAAAGTCCGAGAGTCTCTGGAAGAGGCCGTCAGGTTCTCTGCAGCCAAGTATCTCTCTACACGATCCACAAGTTTACCGGCCGTTTCTGGGTCTCCATGGCTTACCCACTTTTGAATGGCGGTAGGAAGAGCTCTCAAGAAACGATCCATCACAACACGTTCCACAATCTCCGGTGCGGACAAAGTCTCTGGCTGTAGCCACTTCCTGCTCAGGTGAATGAGATCATACATTTGAGACCTGGGGGGTTTTCCAAGCTGGAAAGTCCAGTTATGCACACGCTGAGCCCGGACAGCCAGGGTGACACCGAGCCTTGCCAATATTTCAGCTTTTAGCATCACATAGTCTTTTGCTTGGTCAGGCTCTAGGTCATAGTAAGCTTTCTGCGATTCACCAGTTAACAGAGGAGCCAGCAGTCCAGCCCACTGATCCTTAGGCCACTTTTCCCTTTCAGCAGTCCTTTCAAATGTGGTCAAAAACACCTCTGGATCATCTTCTCCAGTCATTTTTGTCAATAAACGACTCACCCCAAATGACGCGGTATTAGTGGGACGGCTTTCCTCACTGGTCTGCGGACGTTGCTGCATTACTGCTTCCATCTGTTGTTGTAGTCTCTGCTCTTGCTTCTGCAACAGGTCTATGAAGCGGGCCTCAGATTGCTGCTGGGCTTGTTGCTGGGCTGCGAAGCTCTGTTGTTGAGCTGCAAGGCTCTTTTGCAAACCTGCATTTGTCTGCTGTTGATTGGCATTTGCTAGAGCCAGCTGTTTCAGTATCTCCTCCATGCTGGCTTAAAAAAACTGCCACTGGTTCTCCACCAACTGTGAGGGGGTTGGCTCGGTAGCGGGTGTGTGTGACCCCCTGGATGGGCTCCCCACACAAAAACAGGCCCAGCAGACGGAGGTTGTGGTTTTCAAGATCAAAAGGTGCGGTTTATTTCTCTATTTACAGTGACAAAATACACAGCAAAGCAAAAAGAAACATAAACAAAATAAATCCTGGTCAGCTTGACCTCTGACTAAACATGCAGGTTTCCCTAACTAACAACTGGGATCAGCCTGGTGCTGTCCTAGTCCCTAAGTCCCTGGTTTAGTAAATGTCCAAACAAATAGCCACACAGGCTTTTTCTCACCGCACAGGGGTTCACTCTCCCTAGACAGTCCACACAGGTCTGGGTCCAGGCATGAGCAAACACCTAATGAAGCTGGGAGTTTTTATAGAGGCCTTAAACGAGCTGACAAGCTTCAGCTGGTCTCATCAACTCCCTGCCTGCACGACGCCCAGCACTCTCCCTAGAGGTATGAATCATCCATGAGCCCACTAGCCTCAGCTGGGCTTCATCAACTCTCTCCCTAGTTGTATAAGTCGGCATAAAGCCTGAATCTGGGAGAAATATACCTACCCCCCTGGATGCAACCAGGTGACTTTACCTTCCTGCTGTCACAATACACACACACACATATACACACTCGTTTATTTTAATTTGTGTACATAAATATGTATGTGTGTATATATATATATATATATATATATTGTGACAGCTGGAAGGTAAAGTCACCTGGTTGCATCCAGGGGGGTAGGTATATTTCTCCCAGATTCAGGCTTTATGCCGACTTATACAACTAGGGAGAGAGTTGATGAAGCCCAGCTGAGGCTAGTGGGCTCATGGATGATTCATACCTCTAGGGAGAGTGCTGGGCGTCGTGCAGGCAGGGAGTTGATGAGACCAGCTGAAGCTTGTCAGCTCGTTTAAGGCCTCTATAAAAACTCCCAGCTTCATTAGGTGTTTGCTCATGCCTGGAACCAGACCTGTGTGGACTGTCTAGGGAGAGTGAACCCCTGTGCGGTGAGACAAAGCCTGTGTGGCTATTTGTTTGGACATTTACTAAACCAGGGACTTAGGGACTAGGACAGCACCAGGCTGATCCCAGTTGTTAGTTTAGGAAACCTGCATGTTTAGTCAGAGGTCAAGCTGACCAGGGTTTATTTTGTTTATGTTTCTTTTTGCTTTGCTGTGTTTTTGTCACTGTAAATAGAGAAATAAACCGCACCCTTTTGATCTTGAAAACCACAACCTCCGTCTGCTGGGCCTGTTTTTGTGTGGGGAGCCCATCCCGGGGGTCACACACACCCGCTGCCGAGCCAACCCCCTCACAGTTGGTGGAGAACCAGTGGCAGTTTTTTTTTAAGCCAGCATGGAGGAGATACTGAAACAGCTGGCTCTAGCAAATGCCAATCAACAGCAGACAAATGCAGGTTTGCAAAAGAGCCTTGCAGCCCAGCAACAAGCCCAGCAGCAATCTGAGGCCCGCTTCATAGACCTGTTGCAGAGGCAAGAGCAGAGACTACAACAGCAGATGGAAGCAGTAATGCAGCAACGTCCGCAGACCAGTGAGGAAAGCCGTCCCACTAATACCGCGTCATTTGGGGTGAGTCGTTTATTGACAAAAATGACTGGAGAAGATGATCCAGAGGTGTTTTTGACCACATTTGAAAGGACTGCTGAAAGGGAAAAGTGGCCTAAGGATCAGTGGGCTGGACTGCTGGCTCCTCTGTTAACTGGTGAATCGCAGAAAGCTTACTATGACCTAGAGCCTGACCAAGCAAAAGACTATGTGATGCTAAAAGCTGAAATATTGGCAAGGCTGGGTGTCACCCTGGCTGTCCGGGCTCAGCGTGTGCATAACTGGACTTTCCAGCTTGGAAAACCCCCCAGGTCTCAAATGTATGATCTCATTCACCTGAGCAGGAAGTGGCTACAGCCAGAGACTTTGTCCGCACCGGAGATTGTGGAACGTGTTGTGATGGATCGTTTCTTGAGAGCTCTTCCTACCGCCATTCAAAAGTGGGTAAGCCATGGAGACCCAGAAACGGCCGGTAAACTTGTGGATCGTGTAGAGAGATACTTGGCTGCAGAGAACCTGACGGCCTCTTCCAGAGACTCTCGGACTTTCCACCCTAAGACCAGACCATCCCCAGGGGCGGATAAGATGATTCCAAGGGGTGAGGGTGGAGAGAGTGAGAGGGTGGGAGCTCTGCCCAGGGTTTGGCGAGAACAGCCTGGGAAGTCGGGGGCTCAAGAGGCAGCCAAAAGGATTGTTTGCTACCGCTGCCGGCAAGCGGGACATATTGCAGCAAATTGCCCGGTTGTGGAGGAACCCATGCAATGTGACTTTCTGACGGACAGACGTCAGTCGCTGTGTGCGACAGTCGCATGCACTGCCATTCGGGGAACTGAGAAACATTTATGCAAAATGTGTATTAATGGTAGAAATGTTGTGGTATTACTGGATTCAGGTAGCCTTGTGACCCTGATAAAGGCTGAATTAGTTAAAACAGAGGTCTCTGGGAATAGCAAGGTAGCTGTTATTTGTGTGCATGGGGACACCCGAGAGTATCCAGTGACTACAGTGTGTTTCAAGACCCCCAAAGGTACCCTCTCTCATCCAGTGGGGTTAGTATCTCAATTACCGCATGATGCCATTGTGGGAAGGGATTTTCCGAAGTTCTGGGAACTGTGGGATGATCCTGAGCCCCCCACTGGTGCCCCTATGTACCAGGAAGGTGATAGCCAGAACTCCTCTGAGAGTGGTGAGGACTCTCCAGAATTTCCCTTGTCAGTATTGGCAGGCGAGACTCAAGAAACTGGAGAGGAGCCCACCTCCTCAGACGAAAACCTACCGTCTGTGGAGTTTTCTGATCTTGAGGTTCACAGGGAAAATTTTGCCACAGAACAGTTAAAAGACCCCGCCCTAATAAAGGCACGGGAAAACGTAGTGGAAATAGATGGCGAGTTAGTGAACCCAGATAATACCTGCACTTACCCATACTTCAGCGTAGAGAAGGACCTACTGTATCGGGTGGCAAAAAGGGCAGAAGAAACCGTTGAGCAGCTTGTGGTGCCCAAACCTTACAGGAAGTTGGTGTTGGAGTTGGCCCATGGGCACATTCTTGGAGGTCATCTGGGGACAGAGAAAACCCGAGAGAGGGTATTACAGAGATTCTATTGGCCTGGGGTGATGAAGGACATAGAAAATTATTGTTCCTCCTGCCCTGTGTGTCAGAGGTCGGCCCCGATGCCACATTTCCGTAGCCCGCTGGTCCCTCTACCCATCATTGAGGTCCCGTTTGAGAGGATCGCAATGGATTTGGTAGGTCCTATAATCAAGTCCGCTAGGGGGCACCAGTACATATTAGTTATAATGGACTATGCCACCCGTTATCCAGAAGCGATCCCTCTCCGAAATACCTCGGCCAAAACCATAGCCAAAGAGCTATCTCTTGTTTTTAGCCGGGTGGGTATTTGTAAAGAACTGCTTACGGACCAAGGTACACCCTTTATGTCCCGGGTTATGAAAGAGCTGTGTAAATTGTTCAAAGTGACGCAATTGCGTACGTCTGTGTATCACCCCCAAACCGATGGGCTGGTTGAAAGATACAACAAAACCCTAAAACAAATGTTGAAGAAAGTGGTGGATAGAGATGGAAAGGATTGGGACTGTCTACTTCCTTATTTGATGTTTGCTATTAGGGAGGTGCCCCAATCCTCTACGGGATTCTCCCCCTTTGAGTTACTGTATGGGAGACACCCAAGAGGGCTGTTGGATATTGCCAAGGAAACTTGGGAAAGTGAGAGTTCTCCCCACAGGAGTGTGATTGAGCATGTCGCCCTGATGCAAGATCGAATTGCACAGGTAATGCCCATCGTGAAGGAACATTTGGCCCAAGCGCAGTTGGCACAGCAGAGAGTGTACAACCGTGGAGCCAAGACCCGTACCTTTTCCCCGGGGGATAGGATATTGGTACTTGTCCCTACGGTTGAAAGTAAATTCCTTGCCAAATGGCAAGGCCCCTACGAGATAATGGAAAAAGTGAGCGAAGTGAATTACAAGGTCAGACAACCAGGAAGGCGAAAGCCCGAACAGATCTATCACGTTAATCTGTTGAAAGCCTGGAGGGATAGAGAGTCCCTAGTCGCAGAAACTTGGTCACCAGCTCAAACTGGTTGCGTGATTCCGGAGGTTGGAATAGCAGCCACCTTGTCACAACCCCAACAACAGGAGGTTAAGGAGTTTGTGCTTCGCAACAAGGAGGTGTTCTCTGAGCTGCCGGGACAAACATCTGGGGTAGAGCATGATATTATTACCCCGCCCGGTGAAAGGGTGAAGTTAAAACCCTATCGGATCCCAGAGGCCCGACGGGAGGCAATACGGGAGGAAGTACAGAAAATGCTGAACTTAGGGGTGATAGAGGAGTCCCAAAGTGATTGGTCTAGTCCCATTGTGTTGGTGCCTAAACCGGATGGGAGCTGGCGATTTTGTAACGATTTTCGTCAGTTGAACAAAGTTACAAAATTTGACACCTACCCCATGCCACGTATAGATGAGTTGATCGACCGGCTGGGAACAGCCCGATACATGACGACTCTTGACCTCACAAAAGGGTATTGGCAAATTCCCCTGGCCAAGTCGGCCAAAGAGAAAACCGCATTTGTAACCCCAGACGGGGCGTTCCAATATAAGAGAATGCCGTTCGGGTTACAGAATGCGCCGGCCACATTCCAGCGGAAAATGGACCAGATACTGAGGCCCCATCGGAAGTATGCTGCGGCTTACCTGGATGACGTAATTGTCCATAGCACAGATTGGGCCTCACATCTGCCAAAAGTGCAAGCAGTCCTAGACTCTATCCGGGAAGCAGGGTTTACGGCTAACCCCAAGAAGTGTACCATTGGGCAGGAGGAGGCCAAATATCTTGGGTACACCATTGGCAGGGGAGTAATAAAACCCCAACTCAACAAAGTCGAGGCCATCCAGAGTTGGCCACGTCCCAACAGCAAGAAGCAGGTACGAGCCTTTCTGGGAATCGCGGGTTATTATCGGCGCTTCATTCCCCACTTTGCTTCTAAGGCTGTGCCGCTAACCAACCTGACGAAAGGGAAAGGGTCGGTCATGATTAAATGGAGCCCCGAGGCTGAGGCAGCATTCCAATTCTTGAAACAAGCCTTATGTAGCCAGCCAGTGTTGTACTCACCCGACTTCTCTAACGACTTTGTCGTACAAAGTGATGCGTCAGATGTGGGGTTAGGAGCAGTATTGTCCCAGGTCTGGAACGGGGAAGAGCACCCAGTCATTTACCTCAGCAGGAAGTTGAAGTCCCATGAGGTAAATTACGCCACGGTTGAAAAGGAGTGTTTAGCGGTGAAGTGGGCTCTAGATTCCCTTCGGTACTATCTGCTAGGTAGGCACTTTGACATGGTTACGGATCACGCTCCGTTAAAGTGGATGGCTCAAAACAAGGAGACAAATAGAAGAGTGAATAGGTGGTTCCTGGCCCTACAGGAATTCAACTTCACAGTAAAGCATCGCCCTGGCGTTCAAATGGGGAATGTGGATGCTTTGTCTCGAGTACATGAATGCCTGATTGCTGGTGTTCCAACCCCAAGGTTAAAACAAGAGGGGGGGGTATGTGACAGCAGGAAGGTAAAGTCACCTGGTTGCATCCAGGGGGGTAGGTATATTTCTCCCAGATTCAGGCTTTATGCCGACTTATACAACTAGGGAGAGAGTTGATGAAGCCCAGCTGAGGCTAGTGGGCTCATGGATGATTCATACCTCTAGGGAGAGTGCTGGGCGTCGTGCAGGCAGGGAGTTGATGAGACCAGCTGAAGCTTGTCAGCTCGTTTAAGGCCTCTATAAAAACTCCCAGCTTCATTAGGTGTTTGCTCATGCCTGGAACCAGACCTGTGTGGACTGTCTAGGGAGAGTGAACCCCTGTGCGGTGAGACAAAGCCTGTGTGGCTATTTGTTTGGACATTTACTAAACCAGGGACTTAGGGACTAGGACAGCACCAGGCTGATCCCAGTTGTTAGTTTAGGAAACCTGCATGTTTAGTCAGAGGTCAAGCTGACCAGGGTTTATTTTGTTTATGTTTCTTTTTGCTTTGCTGTGTTTTTGTCACTGTAAATAGAGAAATAAACCGCACCCTTTTGATCTTGAAAACCACAACCTCCGTCTGCTGGGCCTGTTTTTGTGTGGGGAGCCCATCCCGGGGGTCACACACACCCGCTGCCGAGCTAACCCCCTCACAATATATATATATATATATATATGTGTGTGTGTGTGTGTGTGTGTGTGTTTATATACACACACACAAATATATTTATGTACACAAATTAAAATAAACGAGTGTGGGGGTGTGTGTATATATTTGTAAAAAAAAAAACACACACTCTCGTTTATTATAATGTGTGTTCATAAATATATATCCAATGAGTGTTTTATTTTTATATTTTTTAAAAAAGACACACAAACTGTATTTACAGGCGTATAACGCTCACTTTGTTACCCAGAAAATAGAGGGTAAACTGTGCCTAATGCCGCGTACACACGATCATTTTTCCACATCGGGAAAAAATGAATTTTTTTCTTTTGTACGAGAAAAAGGACCGTGTGTGGGCTTTTTTGTCATTTTTCCCGACGGGAAAAACGGCATTAATCACGACGAGAAAAATTAGAACATACTCTAATTTTTCTCGTCGTGATTCCCGTCATTTTTTTACACGGCAGTTTTCCCATAGGGAAACACTGCCGGGGAGCCTACACACAGTCGTTTTTTTCGACCAAGAAAAAAAATGTCATTTAAAAACGGCCGTGTGTAGGGGACCAAGCAGTTCCTCGTTTTTCACGTTGATTTTCTCGACGGTGTTTTTACCGTCAGAAAAAAACGATTGTGTGTACACGGCATAAGTGTTATACGCAGGGGGCTGTGGTCACTTTAAAAAAATAAATTAAAAAATTCCCTTCTCAAAGTTAGAGTGCATGTTAGAAGCTGATAAATAGGGTGTGTGTGTGTGTGTGTGTGTGTATATACATACACACATACACACTTTATATTTTTATATATTTAAAAAGTTAACTAGTTGTTGCCACAAATCTGTGAGAAAAAAAAATGTGTCCAGGTGCACAACAAAGACTGTATTTACACCTAAAAAATAAAAATAATGCGCTACAGAAATAATGTTTTGTTTATTTTATTAGTCAAAATTTTTAGTGAGAGAGATGGATACAAACGTTAAATTTAATACGATCTAATACCTTTTTATAATAAAAAAAAAAACACACACACACAACAAATAATTAAGAATATATATCATTTATATTTATTACATTTTACAATATCTAAATACAAAAATTATAATTACATTAAAATAAAGAGAGAGAGAGAGGGGGGGAGAGAGAGGGGGGAGAGAGAGGGGGGGAAAGAGAGAGAGAGGGGGGGAGAGAGAGGGGGGAAAGAGAGAGAGGGGGGAAAGAGAGAGAGAGAGGGGGGAAAGAGAGAGAGAGGGGGGGAAGAGAGAGAGAGGGGGGGGAGAGAGAGAGAGGGGGGGGGAGAGAGAGAGAGGGGGGGGAA
>CM055118.1:621381889-621516889 GCA_029206835.1 Rana muscosa | reverse complement strand
AAATCTATCTGCCCCCATCACTTGACGCTGCCCCTAGCGCATCACATGTCCCACAAGCACATCACATGTCCCACAAGCACATCACATGTCCCACAAGCACATCACATGTCCCACAAGCACATCACATGTCCCACAACACAGCACATGTTACCCAGCACACGTTACCCAGCACACGTTACCCAGCACACGTTACCCAGCACACGTTACCCAGCACAACACAGCACATGTTACCCAGCACACCACATGTTACCCAGCACACCACATGTTACCCAGCACACCACATGTTACCCAGCACACCACAGCACATGTTACCCAGCACACCACCGCACATACAACACAGCACATGTTACCCAGCACAACACAGCACATGTTACCCAGCACAACACAGCACATGTTACCCAGCACGTTACCCAGCACACCACAGCACATGTTACAAAACCCAGCACATGTTACAAAACCCATAACAGAACATGTTACACATAACAGCACAGCACATACCTCCGCACATTGCCACCATCACGCTGTCACTGTGCCCATCACACTGATTTAGAAGCCCAGGATTAGCCCCACCACTTACCGCTCTGAAAATGATTCCATCTGCCGATGATGTTGCTCCTTTGGATGCTAGGTGCAGACTGGCAAACAAAGGCAGGCTTCCCATACTTAAAATGGCGCCGGGCGTCGCCGTGCGCGTCATTTCCTGTTTAGAAATCACGCGATGCTAGGACCCAGTGCCTCCTGGGATTGATGAGAAAAATCTCCCAGGAGGCCTAGCGATCGCTGGATGATGCGACGATACTGAGGCGGCCGCGGCGGGAGATACAAACAGAAACGTGAGTTTAAATTTTTTTTTAATATTCCAATTGTTTTGCAGGGGACAATACTGAAGAGGATGGAAAAAATAGGGTGGAGCTCCGCTTTAACCACTTGCAGTCTAGGTCCAGGGCAATGTTTAAATTTTTCACACATGTGAAAAAATGTGCTAAAAATTACTTACAACCCTCAAACATACAGTATATAAAATATATTTTTTTGTCAAAGCAGATGCCTTGGTGACTGTTGCATTAATTTATGTCACACAATATTTTCTCAGGCATTTATCAAACGCAAATTTTCAAGAAAAAAATACACTAAAATGTATTTTAGTGCACACAAACACAAATAAACAGCCAATTTTTGGTAAAATATAGATGAGGTTGCATCGAGTAAATAGATTCTAAACATGTCAAGATGAAAATTGCATGCACCCGACCATTTACCGTGGTTCTGGGCTCTCTAGAGAAACAAGAGAGCTGGGGAGCCACCATGGGCTACAACGCGGAAGGGTGAGTGGCTTTTCTCAGTATCATAAACGTGATTGGGCAGCTGTAGAGCCACCAAGATCACTTTGGCAAGACAGCCGATCACCAGCAGTCTTGTTTAAAAAAGAAAAAAAAAAAACAACAATACCAAGATCTGGCTGCAGCCATGGTAGTCAGCAAGTGGATGATGACGTGCAAATGGAATTTTTATAGCATAACCAAGACAAACCTTTTTTTTTAGTTATCTATGCCCTCATTAGGGAAATTCATCCTCTGTTTTGTTATGTTTGCCATTACCACCAAAAGTGAAAGAAAATAGAGGGGAAATCTTCAAATGAGGACACTAGTATTGGTGACAACCAGATATTTCACTTATTTTGGAGGGATTTCCTCTTACTTCCTGTTTTGGCTATGGGACAGGTAGTAAAGGGAAACCTCCTCAATAGGACACAGAAAGAAAAAAAAAAAAACCTGACAGGTGTTATCACCCTCCCTTACTCTATTCAAAATGAAAACATTTTTTTTTCCTTTAGTTCTATTTTAAAATATACTAGTCTTTGTACCACTGATTCACTGGTATAAATCCTGGTAGGCTGCAGAGTGTAGGCCTCAGAGGTAAGTGTTATTTGCTTACTACGCTGATGGCCCATCATTATTATTGTACATGAGTTCTCTTTTAAGAATCTTTTTTTAGTTTGTTTAGCGACAGTAATGTTAAATTATGTGTAATAAACTCCAGGCCCCTAGATTTGCATTGTGGCGCTATGCATCTTTGCTTCTCAAGATAGTCTGGGTGGAAGAAGGCATCACTGGGTCATGTTAGTAACTCTAGAAGAGGTTAAAAGGCTAACATCATCAGTGTCATGGCATTATGTTTTCAGGGGCTGCTGTGAACTAACAAAAAGTTGATCATTAACTGGTGAACACATTTGTCTACAATTTAGCATGTTCAAATTTCTCTTTCGTTCATGGACGGACACAGCTCCTTTAGTCTTGACCTTAGGTTTATATGCCGTCTATCAGGAGAGGACTAGGCAGACACGTTAAACAGGCAGTCCCTCTGGCTATAATCCCTCACCCTGCAGTCAGCAGCTCAGTTTTTTTTTCTGCCTAGCATAGGAGAAGGACCTGGCTCCCGGTTGGGACCATTGGTCCTGGAGATTTTTTGCTTTTTTCTACTTTTTTGATCCTGAGATCTACTATCAACTGCCGGCTGGGTGACAGGCTGGATAATATAGATCCTTGTAGTCTCCCCAGTCCGGCCATCGAGCGTGAGCAGACCTTTAGCTACGCGCTGGGTCGGCCACGACATGCCCCGTTTGCTCCAGGGGTGGCCGGTGAGCTATATGCTCCGGGGCACACATATGACCGGGCTACTGCTGTCCAAGTCACAGTGTGCCGTAGCCGACAGCCACTCCGTACTGCTCAGGTGATGGGTCTGTCCGGAATGCGTCCAGCAGTCCCCGCAGGATGGGTAAGTAGGGTTCCACCTGTTTCGACAGGATGGAACAGCTGGGCATTCCCGGGGAGGTCGATTAGGGGGTCTCTCACTCTCCCTTTCTTCTCTCCCTGTCTCTTCCATCCTCCCCATGCATTTGTGGTGGCTGGGCCTGCTGTGTACCTGACCGGGGGTCCTCCGAGGGGGCTCCAGGTCCTGGCTGGGGGCTGTGCTGGGTGTCCAGGTTCCGCTCTCCATTGTGGGGTGTTGTCTGGTCTGCCATGTGGGGGCCTCCACTCGGAGGCCCAGCGTGTTCGCAGCCTTTTTTTCTTACCTCAAATGATTGGCGGCCATTTTTGGCGGAGCGTCGCCATTTTCTTGTAGCCGCGCTAGTGTTAATGCTGAAGCAGCCGGCGGCCATTTTCTTGCAGCTCACGCTATTTTTCCTGAGACAGCCGGCGGCCATTTTCTTGTAGCCCCAGCTTAGTTTTTGGCCTCTAGCGCTAGGAATGTCTTTCTGAACGGCGCGAACAGCACAGAACACCTCAGACGTAGGAGAACACGTTAGGCACAGGCAGTGCAGGAGAGAGAGCGGACCGCAGTGCTGTGCAGTACCTGGGTCAGGGTGGTGAGTCCTCTGGGAGGCCCCCCGGTCTGTAGCAGCTAAGAGGGTGGACCTTTTGTGTTCCTTGCCTTTAGTCTCTAAGTGGCTGTCAGGCGAGTGTGGGTCAGCATGGCGTCAGAAGCCGGCGCTTCTTCCCCAGACATCCCTGTGATAGCAACCCGTGACCCTGCACCTGCGGTGCCTATGGACGCTTTGTCGACGGTCCTGGAGTCTTTTGTTGCCAGGGTGGAGGCGGTGTGCGGGCGAAAGGGGGTATCTTCTGGGAAAAGCTCTGATTCAGACTCGGGCCTGGCTGTAGCACACGGCCCCTGTTCTGACGTGTCAGAGGATGCGGACCAGGACCATTCGGACAGTGAGGAAGACTCCGTGTCCGGGTCAGCGCAGGAAAAGACGCTTGTTGGAGCACTTATCACCACAGTGCGGGAGACCCTAAAATTGGAGGATACGGCGGGGGCATCTACTGAGGTGTCGGTCCCTTTTGGGTCCCACAAGCCGGCCCGCACTGCTAAGTTGTTTCCCTACCTAACTTATTTTGATAAGTTTATATACAAAGAATAGGAACGACCACAGCAGGCCTTTTCGGTCCCAAAACGCATGGCGGTCCGTTACCCCTTTGAGGAGAGTCTCCTGAAAAAATGGACATCTCCCCCGATTGTGGACCCCCCCGGTATCCAGGTTAAACAAGGTAATCACGATTCCGGTAGAGGGACCCCTGCCTTTAAGGACCCTGCAGACAGGACGGTCGACGCGGTGGCCCGGTCCATGTTCACGGTGGTGGGGTCAGCATTGCGGCCAATGTTGGCCACGGCCCTGGTGTCACAGACACTTTCAGAATGGGCAAAATTGTTGCACCACGAGTTGGTAGAGCAACAGGCTTCCCCGGTCTGCGTGGAACTGGCCGACCAGTTGGTGCATGGCCTTAAGTATGTCTGCGATGCAACCTTAGATACAGCTCCCTTGCTTTCCAGAGCCTCAGTATCTGCTGTGGTGCCATGTCGCCTGATTTGGCTAAAATGCTGGTCCGCGGACCAGACTTCCATGAAGGCTCTGGCGGATTTGCCCTTCCAGGCACAGAGGCTATTTGGAGCCTTGCTGGATGACATTATTAAGAATGTCACTGGGGGTAAGAGCACGCTGCTCCCACAATCCAGAAAAGGTAAGGAGCCACGCCGTAGGCCAGGGCCCTCCTTTTCTGCTCAGAAGCGTTTTTTTTCGTCAGCCCGGGCCCACAGGTAAGCGTTCCCAGACCGACAAGGGGCCAGCTGAGGGACAAAAGCGTCCCTGCTTTCGCAAGCCTGCGAACAAATCTGAGACAGCATGAAGGTTTGCCCCCGCCCGACTCTCAGGTGGGGGGTCGCCTTCGCGAGTTTGCAGCTTGGTGGGCCTCCCTGCTTTCCGACCAGTTGGTTTGCGAAGTGATTTCATCAGGGTACAAGATAGAGTTTCTTTCTTGTCCACCAAACAGATTTTTTCCCTCCAACTTTCATCTTCTTCCGGCTCGTCGGAACGCCCTGTTTGGAGCAGTGCAGGACCTGCTGATGCACGGGGTAATAGTGCCTGTGCTGCTGCCGGAAAGTTTTCAGGGATTCTACTCCAATCTGTTTGTAGTCCCAAAAAAGGACGGGGTCCGTCCAATCCTGGATCTCAAGGCCCTCAACACCTTTGTAAAAGTACGAAGGTTCAGGATGGAATCAGTTCGCTCTGTGGTCACTGCACTCCATCCGGGGGATTTTCTGGTATCCTTGGACATCAAGGACGCATACTTGCATGTCCCCATATACGTCAGGCATCAGAGATTTCTGCGCTTTGCAGTCGGGGACGATCACTACCAATTTGTAGCTCTCCCTTTTGGCCTGGCGTTGGCACCAAGGGTTTACACCAAGGTGCTCGCCCCGATTCTGGCTCTGCTGAGACAGCGAGGAATCGCTATCGTGGGCTACCTGGACGACCTCCTTCTGAGAGCAGCTTCCGCCTCAGAATTAGAGGAGGATGTGGCGATCGCCAGTCAGACTCTTCGGGAGTTTGGTTGGGTACTGAACCTCCAGAAGTCGGTGTTGGTGCCGACTCAGTGCCTTGAATACCTGGGCTTGATTCTGGACTCCTCAGAGGCAAGAGTTTTTCTCCCTTCGGACAAGTTGCAGACTCTTCAGGCTGCGGTGAAGCTGTTGGCATCCCGCAGGTGGTCGTCGCTGCGCTTTTGCAATGCGAGTCCTGGGTCTCATGGTAGCCACCTTCGAGGCGGTACCGTATGCGCAATTCCACACTCGAGTCTTGCAAAAGGAGATTCTGTCCAAATGGGACAAATCTCCATTGTCCCTGGATTGTCAAGTCCGGGTGAGCCAGCTAGTCAGGGCTTCCCTGGTCTGGTGGCTGAGGTCTCCAGCCCTTCAGTCCGGTAAGTCGTTCCTTCCCTTTCACTGGACGGTGATCAGCCTGACCGGGGGGGGGGGGGAGTTTGGGGCATACAGTCGACACAAGGTCGCTGGACGCAGGAAGAATCCCGCCTGCCGATCAATGTGCTAAAACTTCGGGGGCGATCAGGCTGTGCCTCTCCATGTGGTCACAGAGTCACGTCCAGTCAGGATCCAGTCGGACAACACTACTATGGTGGCGTATGTCAACCATCAAGGAGGAACAAGAAGCTCGGCTGCAGCATTGGAGGTCGCTCACATCCTGTGGTGGGCAGAGCGTGCCGGCTCTATCGGCCGTATACATTCCAGGCGTAGTAAACTGGCAAGCGGACTACCTAAGTTGCCAGATTCTGGACCAAGGAGAATGGTCGCTACACCTGGATGTGTTTCGACTCGTTTGCCTGAGATGGGGCACGCCAGACGTGGATCTCTTGGCTTCTCGACTCAATTGGAAGGTATTGAGGTTTATGGCCAGGTCAAAAGATCCCTGGGCGAACGCGACAGACGCGTTGGTGGCTCCGTGGGGACAGTATCGGCTAATTTATGCCTCCCCCCCCCCGCTAAAACTTCTTCCTCGTCTGCCTCGTCAGAGTGGAGTCCGAAGGGATCCCGGTGATTCTAATTGCCCCAGATTGGCCTCGGCGTCCCTGGTACACCGACCTAAGATGCCCGGTGGCAGATGTTCCTTGGCGACTGCTGATGCGAGAGGACCTTCTGTCGCAGGATCCTATACTTCATCCTGCTTTACAGTCGCTGGCTTTAACGGCATGGCTGTTGAAAGTTAGGTACTAAGGGACCGGGGCCTGTCAGATTCAGTAATTTCTACCATGCTAAGGGCACGGAAGTCATCTTCTCTGAAGATTTATCATTGCATGTGGAATTCCTACATCTCTATGTGTGAGGAGATGGAGTGGCATCCACGGACGTATTCGGTTTCCAGGATCCTGCTGTTTTTACAACGTGGAGTGGATCAAAAGCCTGCTTTAAGCACCATTAAGAGGCAGATATCAGCCTTGGCTGTCTTTTTTCACCGACCCTTTGCGGCTCATTCACTGGTGAGTACGTTTGTACAAGGGGTTCGACATGTGGCCCCTCCGGTTCGACCACTACTGCCTCCATGGGATTTGAATCTGGTGCTCTCGGTACTTCAGAAACCTCAGTTTGAGAACATCAGAGAGATCCCCCTTTTGACACTCTCTCAGAAGGTTGCCTTTCTGGTGGCTATTACATCAGTCAGGAGGGTTTCTGAGTTGGTGGCCTTGTCTTGCAAGTCTCCCTACTTGATCCTCCACAAGGATAAAGCAGTGCTGCGCCCGCAGCCTTCGTTTCTTCCGAAGGTTGTTTCGGCTTTTCATCTAAATGAGGACATTGTGCTTCCATCCTTGTGTCCTCGGCCGTCGCATCCCAAAGAGGTTGCTTTGCATTCCTTGGAAATGGTCTGAGCTCTGCGGGTGTATCTGTCTGCTACGGCTCAGTTTCGGAGGTCAGTCTCACTGTTTGTGTCAGTGACTGGTCCAAAGAAAGGCCTGGCGGTCTCGTCGGCCACCATGTCTCGGGGGATCAGACAGATCGTGATTCAGGCTTATGCCCTAAAAGGGCGGGCGCCTCCTTTTCCTGTTATGGCGCATTCGACCAGGGCAATAGGTGCTTCCTGGGCTTTCCGACATTAAGCGTCTGTCTCCCAGGTGTGTAAGGCGGCGACCTGGTCGTCCGTTCACACTTTCACTACGTTTTACAAGGTTGATCTGCGGATGCTTGCTTCGGCCGCAAAGTTTTGCAGGCGGCTGTTTAAGGTTGCAACTCCACCATTGAGGAGCCATGGTTGTTTTGGGTGGAAGTTTGTTTGCTTGCTGTTCCCACCCCTCATTTTTTTGACACTGCTTGGGGACGTCCCTAAGGTCAAGAATAAAGGAGCTGTGTCCATCCATGAACGAAAGAGAAAAAAGGATTTTTGTACTCACCGTAAAATCCTTTTCTCTGAAGTTCATGGACGGACACAGCACCCACCCCTCCTTTTTTATGTTTGTACTGCTATTTGACGAACTGAGCTGCTGACTGCAGGGTGACGGGTTATAGCCCCCTGGGCGGTACTGTTCTGCTTTGCTGTTGTTACATGTTTTTAACTGTTTAACATGTCTGCCTAGTCCTCTCCTGATAGACGGCATATAAACCTAAGGTCAAGAATAAAGGAGCTGTGTCCGTCCATGAACTTCAGAGAAAAGGATTTTACGGTGAGTACAAAAATCCTATTTTTGCTATTTCAGAGTGAAAATATTGATGACCATAAGGGGACCACTGATCAACAGACACATGCGTGAGATCTGCCACAGACATTAAAGGTGGGCAGGTCCAAGGGATGAAAAAGTAGAAGCAGGCTACTGATGATGTGAGAATTTAGAATAGCCGCATGATAGTGGAGTGTTGAGTGGACAGAGTTATGGAATCCTGAATGACAAAGAAGTAAGAAACAGATGAAGTGCATGACGGAGAAATATGTTTTGTTTTGGTTTTGTTTGTTAAGTAAATAATTTTGTTTCATTATAATCGTTATGTTAGTATAATTCATTTTTGGAACGAAAGTTATTTTGGGAGAGTATATATTTGTTGTTCCGAATCGATTCGTTTTTTCAGAAGTTCTGTTATTCTTTTGTTATTTCAGAAGATTTACTATATTCATTTTAATGTGTTTGGATGATATTGACTGGAGTCCCATGCATCCGAAAGTAACAAATGGAACAAAATGAATTTCAAATTCATTCGATATGTTAGAGATTCTGATGGATCCACCTCCATCCAACCCAATCACAATAAGTAGGAATCATCATGTTTCACTTTCACTTTACTGTATTTATTGCATTATGTTTCCATTTCATATGTAGTGCATTGTTATAATAATGAAAAATGTTAATGCAAAAGAATTGTCTTATTGTCCAAAAGTTAAAGACTACCGCACCACTCTCATCTGAATAAAACAAATGAATCCAAATTAATACTTATTCCTTTGGTATGTTATTATTGACATAATTTCCCCATTCCCTATTGACTTTGTTTGTGGTCTCTCAACCCCAATACAAAAAGAATCTTATTAAAATATTCATGCTACACTCACTAGAATAAAAACGAATGGATCCAAATAAATTTGGATCATTTGTTATGCCTTTACATTATTTTGGATGCTTCAAACTTTAACAGAAGGCCCAAACTATTGCATCATGTCATCCGAATGAATATGAATGGAGTCCACTTTGTAAAGTTTGTATGACTGGAGTGCACTTTTAAGAAAAATGCATATTTTGGAATCCATTTTGCATAAAACAAGCAATCAGTAATAGGTCACACAATGTCCAAAGGCAGTAGAATAAGGCGTTGCTCTGCAATTTTTTAATTCAGATTACATGCTTTAACAAAAAAACATCATGCCATTACGTAATTTGAAAGTAAGTTTTGGTAAGGAAAGAACCAAGACAGCCCACACAAAGCCATAAATAAATAAATGAAATCATCACATTTGTGCAGAGGAATGGAGAATTTGTGCTTTGGATTATGAAGATATCAAATGTCCCATGACTGAGCAAACGATGAAGACTAAGGATCATTGCTAACAATACTCTCTGTTTTTTCTTTTTCAATTTTTTTCAAGTTGACCTCCAACAGGCAGCTAGTGCCCGTGTGACTACACATACAACATATGAACTTTTTTTTATCTGCTAAAGCAGTGTTTCTCAACTCCAGTCCTCAAGGCGCCCCAACAGGTCATGTTTTCAGGCTTTCCATTATTTTGCACAGGTGATTTGATCAGTTTCACTGCCTTAGTAATTACCACAGCTGTTTCATCTGAGGGAAATCCTGAAAACATGACCTGTTGGGGCGCCTTGAGGACCGGAGTTGAGAAACACTGTGCTAAAGGATGTATCAAGGCTTGTATTCCGGGCACCCCTGCCAGAGAGCACCACCTGTTCTTTGACATCCACTGCAGCAGAGCAGCTTAGTCAAAAACACTGATCATAATACACTCCAGCCTGCTGACTGGACAATAAAGGAGAAGGGTTATCCTCATGGGCGTCCGCTGAACTTTTTTCAGGGGGGGGCATCATTTTAAGGTCATCCATGCTCGGTCCCTTTTTGACAATGTCATGAAGGGGAGGGGCTTAGTCAATATGACATAAAGCGCAGGCATGCAAAGGTTTGAGAAACCTGATGCAAAAGCTTAATAGAAGGATCAAGCTGCCATTGTCTTTTTTTTTTTAAAGGTAAGTAAGCTGCCATTGTCTGATTAGCAATTTCAATTTTTTTTTAAACCCCCCCTCTAGCGGCCGAATAGCGCCACTAAAACTATGGTAAAGCGCCGCTAAAACTAGCGGCGCTTTACTGATAACGTGGCCAGCTGGCAGTGTGAAATAGCTCTTGTCCATATAACTATAGTGTGTCTCCAGGGGGGGGGGGCAATTGACCCCCCTTGCCCATGGTTATCCTTATGATTGCTCTGCCTTCATTTCCAGTCACCACATCTGCACTGCAGCACAGCCTAATTGGCTCACAGTGCTACCCTTCCAGCTTCCAGTCTGTAACCTGTTGCAGAGGGTATTACCTGAGGATTTCATGAGAAGTTAAGCTAACACTAGTTGCATTTAAAAATGTGTTTAGTGACTTTAAACGAACACTTCATCAACATTCATATTCATCAACTTCATCAACATTTCATATTCCTGATATGCGCCTGCTGTACCATGTACTCATATGAGAAAATATCCTGTTATCTTTGTATTGCTTCCTTTTTTTGACATCTCTGGTGTTCCTGCCATTCCCTCTGCTTTTCTATTAAACACTGACCACGCTAAGCCGGAAAATAAATTCTTGCTGTGCTGAGAACTTCGTGTACTCTCCTCCAATAATAAGACTTGGAGTGACACGCCCCCACTGCACAGCCTTTTACTGGGATCTGGAGTGCATTTTTGGAGACACACCAACACGTCCAGCTGCCGAAAATAAGGACAAGCGTGTCCCATGGCCACGTGCTGATGACAATGCACCGCGTCCACAACCAGCACTGTTGTCTCTAGACACAGAGCCTGCTTGCCCTCTTTTAATGGCTCGTGACTGTCTGCCTATCTTTGTTGGCCTTCCAGACATAGTAATGGCCTGCAGGGAGATGGGAAAACCAGCAATTGGGTAGTGTATATTGTGCTGGAGGCACACAACACCCACTAACTCCAGCAGATGCCTTTATTAGAGAACAGCAATGACGGGTATATACAGGTGTATACTGTACTAGGGCACACAACACCCACTAACTCCAGCAGATGCCTTTATTAGAGAACAGCAATGACGGGTATATACAGGTGTATACTGTACTAGGGCACACAACACCCACTAACTCCTGCAGATGCCTGTATTAGAGAACAGCAATGACGGGTATATACAGGTTTATACTGTGCCAGTAACTCCTGCAGATGCCTGTATTAGAGAACAGCAATGACGGGTATATACAGGTGTAGCGGCCTCACCCCTCTCCCTTGCTTAATCGGTTGTATGGCTGTTGTCTAGGGGTACCTGGGAGAGAGAGATGATGCACACCACGGCCCATGTCCTCCATAACTAAGAGGTGAAGGCCAGAAGATTGGGCTTTTGTGTAGGTGTCCTAGAGTCAAGTCCAGTCCTTCGTCCCTGACTCCTTTGCTTAGTAACCCAAGTTCCACACAGTGAATAGGTACACCTCAGTTTTATTCTTCTTGCCAAGCAATAAAACAATCTTTCTTCTTTAGAAAATGGGGACAGATCGAGGCACAATCCTTTCTCTTCTTGCTGCTGCCCACTGTGCTGTCACCAGTGGTGAATAGTCACTGCCACTGACTAGGTAATATAGAACGTGAATTACCTTCACTCACTTTGCCCCTGTCAGAGGAAGAAATCCGTCCAAGGGAGAAATGGAGGCCTCTCCGTCACCAGCGATGCTGCGCCGGACTCTTCGGAGAAGTTACTGTGCACCAGTCCTCACAAACTCAGACACGGGCACCCAAGGAGTTAGGGCCCCCTTGGATTCCTCCACCCTCGCGGAACTCAGTTGAAGGTACTGAGCCCCAGGCATCCGCCATAGTACCTCACCCCAGGCTAAAGGTGCCTGAGATGGACTCCATCTCCGCTCCGGCTAGGCCAAGGGCGCCTAGGCCCGGAACACCGGAACACCAGCACCCAAGCTGAAGGTGCCTGGGTGCGGCCATGTCCTCCGACTCTGAACCCAAGGTCAGGGCGTCCGCCCCTTTTATGACCTCTCCCTTTGCGTCACAGCGGGTTCCCCGCCCCGCTGTACCAGCTCCAGGGAAGGACAAAAAGGTACAGTCTTGCGGTGTGAGTTCAGCTCCGGCCCAGGGTAACAGCGCCACCTGTGGACCCAAGGAACCTCACACCACCAGAGTCCTCCAAGAATCAGAAAAAGGTCTCGGATCCCCTAGCAATTGGTGCATCTGGGTTACACAACCACCCAGATGCCTTCCTCAAATTCAAATACCCGCTACACTGGTGTACACTGTGCCACTAACTCCTGCAGATGCCTGTATTAGAGAACAGCAATCACGGGTATATACAGGTGTACACTGTGCCACTAACTCCTGCAGATGCCTGTATTAGAGAACAACAATGACGGGTATATACAGGTGTACACTGTGCCACTAACTCCTGCAGATGCCTGTATTAGAGAACAGCAATGACGGCTATATACAGGTGTACACTGTGCCACTAACTCCTGCAGATGCCTGTATTAGAGAACAGCAATGACGGGTATATACAGGTGTACACTGTGCCACTAACTCCTGCAGATGCCTGTATTAGAGAACAGCAATGACGGGTATATACAGGTGTACACTGTGCCACTAACTCCTGCAGATGCCTGTATTAGAGAACAGCAATGACGGCTATATACAGGTGTACACTGTGCCACTAACTCCTGCAGATGCCTGTATTAGAGAACAGCAATGACGGCTATATACAGGTGTACACTGTGCCACTAACTCCTGCAGATGCCTGTATTAGGGAACAGCAATGACGGGTATATACAGGTGTATACTGTGCCACTAACTCCTGCAGATGCCTGTATTAGAGAACAGCAATGACGGGTATATACAGGTGTACACTGTGCCACTAACTCCTGCAGATGCCTGTATTAGAGAACAGCAATGACGGGTATATACAGGTGTATTCTGTGCCACTAACTCCTGCAGATGCCTGTATTAAAGAACAGCAATGACGGGTATATACAGGTGTATACTGTGCTGGGGCACACAACGCCCACTAACTGCTGCAGATGCCTGAGAAAAGAACACACTGTCCCTGGCTGCCTATCTAGCTTAGAGAACAGCAATAAAGTGTAGATCCAGGTGTATACTGTGCTTGAGGCACACAACACCCACTAACTCCTGCAGATGCCTGAGAAAAGAATAGGACATAAAACACACCGCCCCTGCCTATGTATCTCTTTCCCTGCACGCCGGAACACACTGCACAAGGCCGCCGTGCTGGCGGCCTTTTATAGTGTGGGGCGTGTACTAAACCCCCCTGAGCTATGATTGGCCACAGGCCAATTATGGCTCTCCTCGCTGCCGGCGCTATGATTGGCCAAGCATGCAGGGTCACAGTGCATGCTTGGCCAATCACAGTGCCGGAATTGCACTGCGATGGCACAGTGTATTGTGGGCCGTTCGCGTCACTCGAATTTGGCGCGAACGGCCCATGACGTTCGATTTTCAGCGAACGATCGAACAGCCGATGTCCGAGTCGAACGTATGTTCGAGTCGAACACGAAGCTCATCCCTACTGTCTAGTAATCAACTGTAGCTTTCTGATAAATTAAAAATAGTAAGGCAGTCCAGGGAAATAATATGCACTATAAATATCATTTACCTCTGGCCGTGTTCCCTTATTCCAAGTTTAGAGAGTCTTTAATATCCATGATGTTTCCAAGGAAATATTTACATTTTGTTTGTGCCATGGTAGAACAGCAGACACAGAATAGTCAAGCCATGTAAGCTTCTCTTATGGTTATTTAGCATTTTTGTTGACAGCAGTATTATACCTGCTTGCATGTTAGCCTAGGATCAATTCCCACTGAAGTATAATACTCCCGCTGCACTAAGCAAAATACAACTTCTAGAGTGTCAGGAAAAGAACATACTTTCCACATGGTGCGTGGGCTGAACAGTAAACGTATCACACTAGACCAGGGGTACTGAATTAAAATTCACGGGGGTCCGGTCGGAAAAATTTTGTTCCAGCGGAGGTCCGAATGCCATATTGGTGCTATGACTCCACATGATGTCCTCCACTTCACAGCGCCCCCCACCACCACACACATGCACACACCTTTACGATCCACACACATCACAATTTGTGCTTTTTTTCCTTTCAACTTTATTGAAATGTCAAAATACATTTAATTCATTTTTATGCACCACAGCTCAGTTGCGGTGCATAGAAACAGTATGCATTTTGCACCACACTGCTCAGTACGCAGGGGCGCTGTTTCTGTGTGAACAGGACACATAGAAAACAATTGTTTTCTATTGCCCTTGCAGAGACGTGTTTTGCTAGTGCAGAAATTAGACCTCCTTTTACATTAGTGTCTTCAGTCCCCCACTTCACATCACAGCCCCCCCTTTACATCAGTGTCCTCAGCCCCCACTTACGTCACATCCCCCCTGCCTCATCACAAACCCCCCATCACAGACTGACCGCCCAAATCACAGACTGACCCCCCAACACAGACTGACCCCCCATCACAGACCCCTCATCACAGACTGACCCCCCATTACAGACTGGCCCCCCATCACAGACCCTTTATTACAGACTGACCCCCCATCACAGACCCCTCATCACAGACTGACCCCCCCATCACAGACCCCCCCATCACAGACCCCTCATCACAGACCCCTTATTACAGACTGACCCCCCATCACAGACCCCTCATCACAGACTGACCCCCCATCACAGTCCCCTCATCACAGACTGACCCCCATCACAGACCCCTTATTACAGACTGACCCCCCCATCACAGACCCCTCATCACAGACTGACCCCCCATCACAGACCCCTCATCACAGACTGACCCCCCATCACAGACCCCTCATCACAGACTGACCCCCCATCACAGACCCCTTATTACAGACTGACCCCCCCATCACAGACCCCTCATCACAGACTGACCCCCCGTCACAGTCCCCTCATCACAGACTGACCCCCCATCACAGTCCCCTCATCACAGACTGACCCCCCATCACAGTCCCCTCATCACAGACTGACCCCCCATCACAGACCCCTTATTACAGACTGACCCCCCATCACAGTCCCCCCATCACAGACTGACCCCCCATCACAGTCCCCTCATCACAGACTGACCCCCCATCACAGTCCCCTCATCACAGACTGACCCCCCATCACAGACCCCTTATTACAGACTGACCCCCCCCATCACAGACCCCTCATCACAGACTGACCCCCCATCACAGACCCCTTATTACAGACTGACCCCCCCCATCACAGTCCCCTCATCACAGACTGACCCCCCATCACAGACCCCTCATCACAGACTGACCCCCCATCACAGACCCCTTATTACAGACTGACCCCCCCCATCACAGTCCCCTCATCACAGACTGACCCCCTATCACAGACCCCTTATTACAGACTGACCCCCCCCCCCCCATCACAGACCCCTCATCACAGACTGACCCCCCATCACAGACCTCTCTCGATATCAAAAACCACTGTCCTTTACAGCACAGCACAGCACTTCTCCCCTCCCCACAAAACCCTACCTTTTTCACACAGGACATGAAGCGTGGGCGCTCTGGACCATGGGCGGGACTTTTCACGTTAAAAGTGAGTGATTTATTGCTGGGACCGCCCCGCTGCCTAGCAACCAATCACCCACTTTTTAACTTAAAAGTCCCGCCCTTTGTCCAGAGCGGCCGCGCCTCATGTTTGTGTGATTTTAGACAGGCAGTATGAGGAGGGGCAGTGCAGAGATATTAAAGAAGGCACGGACCCGCCGCGCCTGCCATGCTGTGTATATAGCAGCATCGGCAGCGGCAGGTGGGCGAGCCGGGTGAGCCGGCGACAGGGAGAGGACGCTACTTGGCGAGGCTGCGGTCCGGACAGAATGGCCACTGGGGCCGGATCCGGCCCGCGGTCCGCCATTTAGTGACGCCCGCACTAGACAATAAGGACCAGGCATTCTTTCCATTTTATACCAATACTGACTTGTATATTAGTCTTTTACTTCTTTTTACAAATCTACTACAGTGATTTGCAGCTTCCACAGGTATGAGAGATGCATACTGTGATATTTGGGTGTGCTTATTAGAGTGATGGTGAGCATTTTCAGTGAGTCATGCCAGTCTAAACTGTGGTTTTAGGGGTTGTTGGCCCTATTTTCTTAAACAAACTTAGAGTAAGAGCCGTTTCACACAGGGGCGTCCTGGGATCCGACTTCAGGTTGCCCCAAGTCTCCCCAAGTCGCGCGGTTTAGAAAAGTAATGGAAGTGAATGGAGCCGTCTTAATGTACACTACTGCAGTCGCTCCGACTTCAGAAAAGGTTCCTGTACGACTTCAATCCGACTTCTAGGCGTCTTGTACCCATTGGTTTCAATGGAAGTTGCCTCTAAGTCGGATCTCCTGTCTTAACTGAAGCAACTTTCCTGGAAGTAAAAATAGTTTTCCAGGCAAATTGTTTGATTGGCCACTGGAAAGTAGCCTGTTCTGGAGTAGTGATGAGCCGAACACCCCCGGGTTCGGTTCGCACCAGAACCCGCGAACGGACCGAAAGTTCGAACGAACATTAGAACCCTATTAAATACAATGGATGCGAACGTTCGAATTCTAAAGTGCTAATTATAAAAACTATTATGCATGTTATTGTCCTAAAAAGGGTTTGGGAACCCGGGTTCTGCACCAGGGGACATGTATCAATGCAAAAATAAGTTTTAAAAACGGTCGTTTTCCGGGAGCAGTCATTTTAATGATGCATAAAGTGAAAAAAAAAAGTCAAATATTCCTTTAAATATCGTACCTGGGGGGTGTCTAAAGTATGCCTGTGAAGTGCCACGTGTTTCCCGTGTTTAGAACTGTCCCTGCACAAAATGACACTTCTAAAGGAAAAAAAAGCCATTTAAAACTGCTTGCGGCTTTAATGTAATGTCTGGTCCCGGTAATATGGATGAAAATCTTTAAGAAAAATGGCATAGCTACCCCATGACCCCCCCCCTACCCCAGCCCATTACCAGCCCCTTTGGGTCTTGTATGGATATTAAGGGGAACCCCGCACATAAAATAAAAAAGGCCCTATATACTCTGAACAGCCGTATACAGGCGGTGCATACAAGACAGGGACTGTAGGTTTGTTCTTATGTAGAATCTGTTTGTAATTTTGAACAGGTACATTGTTGAAGTGTAGCTCCAGACCAAAAATCTATTTTTAAACTTTTTGGAAAACATAGGTAAGGGTTATCACCCCTGTAACATTTGTTTTGCTGTCTGTGCCCCTGTTCAGAACATTTCACCTCACTTTCCGTCCTAATGACAACTGTTTTTGAAATGTGGTGTTTTTCTTGAAACAAGGATTGCTGATAAAGCATCAGTACAGAGGAGACACCTTTCTCCCATATTTATTCTTACAGGAGAGAATTTTCCTTCCTAGTGGTAGATTTCCTCTCACTTCCTGTTGTCTTCTTGCGTTTGCAAGTAGGAGTCGTTTGTAAGTTGGATGTTTGAAAGTAGGGACCTGCCGTATATACTCTGCAGAAATAGGCCCCTTAGTTGTTGGTGTTGGCACAACACTGTAAGCACTCACAGTTACTCTTGGTTGGTGCTGGAACGCCCTGCTGTCAACTATTATATCAGGAATTTTAATTACATATAATTGTTGAACAGTGGTAGTAAAAATTGGGCCTTTGATGGTGGTGCTGGTGCCACAACACTGTAAGCCCTGACAGTTACTCTTGGTGGGTGCAGCAATGGGCCCTGCTGTGAATTATTAGATCAAGAATTGTAATTACATGCCCCTGTTGAACAGGGGCTGAAAAATTGGGCCTTAGGCACTGGTGGCACAACACTGCAACCCTTCACAGATACTGTACTTGGAGCACAGCAATGAGCCCTGTTGCAAAGTATTGCTTCAAAAATTGTAATGACACGCCCCTGTTAAACAGGGGCTGAAAAATTGGGCCTTAGGCACTGGTGGCACAACACTGCAACTCCTCACAGATACTGTACTTGGAGCACAGCAATGAGCCCTGTTGCAAAGTATTGCTTCAAAAATTGTAATTACACGCCCCTGTTAAACAGGGGCTGAAAAATTGGGCGTTAGGCACTGGTGGCGGCACCCATAAACAAAAATGATCTTCCAAGCTATCATCATCAATCGTATCATTGAGGACTCGGAGGAGGAGGATAGCCAGTCAACATAACAGCACAGGCACTCAGCATCAGCATCAGTCTTGAAGGGATGTGACATTTTAAAATCAATTAGTCTGTTATATCAGCATCAGGTGTGTGGTAGCTGGTGGTGATCCAAGACTGGTTCATCTTGATGAAAGTCAGTCGATCAACCGAGTCGGTGGACAGGCGCACCCTGTGATCCGTGACAAATCCTCCAGCAGCACTGAATGTGCGTTCCGAAAGAACGCTGGATGCAGGACAGGCCAGTAGCTCAATTGCATACTGTGCAAGCTCTGGCCAGTGATCCATCCTCAAGACCCAGTAAGCCAGAGGATTTTCGGTGGGGAAGGTGTCCAAGTCTGACCTTGCCCCTAGATATTCCTGCACCATGTTTATCAGACGCTGGCGATGGTTGCTGGAACCGATCATACTTTGGGGCTGCGGACTAAAGAATTGTCTGAACGCATCGGTCAGACGGCCACCTTCCCCACCGCTCCTTCTTTGACTGGCCGAAGCCTCAGCAACTCGTTGTCCAGGACCAGGAGTTTGCAACCTCCCAGTCTCTGGGAACGCGTTGCACAGACCTTTCTGCAAGGCCTCCCGGAGTTGTCTCATCCTCTGCTCCCTCTGCGACGGTAACATAAGGTCCGCAACCTTACCCTTGTACCGTGGATCAAGGAGAGTGGCCAGCCAGTAATGGTCCCTCTCCTTGATCCGAAGAATACGAGGATCCTTCCGCAGACTTTGCAGGATCAGGGAGGCCATGCAGCGTAGGTTTGCTGAGGCATTCGCTCCGGAGTCCTCTGGGTCACTAAGGACGACATGATCCGCAGCCACCTCCTCCCAGCCACGTACAAGTCCACTGGTTTCTTGGGACTGTAAATCATCCCTAAAAGACTGCTGCTGATGATGCTGAGTGCCAGCCTCCACCTCCATGCTGACACAATCCTCCTCCTCCTCCTCCTCCTCCTCCTCCTCTTCCTGTGCGATGGGTGGGACAGAAGGAACACTGTCTGGGTAAAGGGGGCCTTGAGAGGCAAGGAAGTCCTCCTCTTCCTGCCTCTGTTCTGCCTCAAGTGCCCTGTCCATTATTCCACGCAGCGTGTGCTCCAACAGGTGGACAAGAGGTACAGTGTCACTGATGCATGCACTGTCACTGCTCACCATCCTCGTGGCCTCCTCAAATGGTGCCAGGACAGTGCATGCATCCCTGATCATGCCCCACTGGCGTGGAGAAAAAAAACCAAGCTCCCCTGACCCTGTCCTGGTGCCGTAGTCGCACAGGTACTCATTGATGGCCCTCTGCTGCGTGTGCAGCCGCTGCAGCATGGCCAACGTTGAGTTCCACCTGGTGGGCATGTCACATATAAGGCGGTTCTTGGGCAGGTTCAACTCCTTTTGCAGCTCAGCCAGGCGAGCACTGGCATTATAAGATCTGCGGAAATGCACACAGACTTTCCTGGCCTGCCTCAGGACATCCTGTAAGCCCGGGTACCTGCCCAAGAAGCGCTGCACCACCAGGTTAAGGACGTGAGCCACACAGGGCACATGGGTCAGTTGTCCCTGTCGGAGGGCGGAGAGGAGGTTGGTGCCATTGTCGCAAACCACCATTCCTGGCTTAAGCTGGCGTGGCGTCAACCACCTCTCGGCCTGGCCCTGCAGAGCAGACAGGACCTCTGCCCCAGTGTGGCTTCTGTCCCCCAAACACACCAGCGCAAGCACGGCATGGCATCTTTTTGCCTGCGTACTTGCGTAGCCCCGTGAACGGCTACGGAGCACCGCTGGTTCATAGGACAAACCACAGGAAGAGGCCATGGAGGAAGAAGAAGAGGAGGGGGTGGAGGAGAGAGGTGTGTCACAACCAGTAGTAGCATTTTGGAGGCGTGGCGGTGGGACAACCTCCAACACTACTGCACCTTGTCCTGAATCCTTCCCAGCTGCCAAAAGAGTGACCCAATGGGCCGTGAAAGAAAGGTAACGTCCCTGTCCATGCCTGCTGGACCATGAGTCAGCGGTAATATGCACCTTACCGCTGACCGCCCTGTCCAGCGAGGCCAAGACATTGCCTTCCACATGCCGGTAGAGAGCCGGAATAGCCTTCCGTGAGAAAAAGTGGCGTTTGGGAACCTGCCACTGAGGAACCGCACATTGCACAAACTCACGGAAGGGGGCCGAGTCTACCAACTGAAAAGGCAGCAGTTGAAGCGCTAGCAATTTAGCCAAGCTAGCATTCAACCGCTGGGCATGTGGATGGCTGGGAGTGAACTTCTTTCGACGGTCCAGCAGCTGGGGCAGGGAAATTTGCCTGCTAGAATCGGACGTCGGTGTACTGCTAGCAGAGTGGGCGCAAGTACTTGGCTGTGACACACCTAATTCTACACCTTCATTCCTCTCAGTGCATGTTTCAGAGAGGACTGAAGTTATAGTGGGGTTGGAGATCCCAGCTGATGCGGTGCAAGGAGAGGTCCGCTTTGTTCTTTGGTGTGGGTCTTTGAGGTAGGCTTGCCAACGAGCTGCATGGCAGGTCAACATATGTCTGGTCAGGCATGTGGTACCCAAGCGGCTGATGTTTTGGCCACGCGATATACGCTTGAGACATATGTTGCAAACAGCAGCTGTGCGATCTGATGCACTAGCCTCAAAAAAGGCCCACACCAAAGAACTTTTTGAATGACGGGCAGAGGCAGCGCCCTGCACAGGCGGAGCTCTGCGGTGTGATTCCGTCGGTGTACTGCCCTTACGCTGGCCACCAAAGGGCATCCTGCCTCGTTGGAGATGTGCCTCCTCCTCATCCTCCTCCTCCTCCTCTCTCCTATTAGGCACCCACGTGGAGTCATTGACCTCATCATCCCCTCCCTCCTCATCACTGGAGCCAATCTGGCAGTATGCTGCAGCTGCTGGAACATGACTGCCAGATTGGTGTCCTTCTTGAGCATCCCCTCTGTCTGCTCTCACGCTACTGCCTTCCTCTAGCTGGGTTTCATCATCAGACCCTTCGAAACGCTGGGCATCCTCCTGGAGCATGTACCCAACACTGTGCTGAAACAGTTCGGGGGACTCCTCAGGAGGAGGACATGGTGGGTCTAGGGAAGGAGTGACTGATGATTTGTCTGACATTGATACCAGGGAAGACGACGCTTTGGCAGCTGCTTTTCCAGTACCCTGAGCCTGGGTGAGAGAGGATGAGGAGGAGGAGGAGGGCTTGGTCATCCACTCTACCAAGTCTTCGGCATGATGTGGCTCAACATGTCCAGCTGCCGAAAAGAAGGACAAGCGTGTCCCATGGCCATGTGCTGATGACAATGCACCGCGTCCACGACCAGCACTGTTGCCCCCAGACACAGAGCCTGCTTGCCCTCTTTTATTGCCTCCTGACTGTCTGCCTCTCCTTGTTTGCCTTCCAGACATTCTAATAGATGGCCTGCAGGGAGATGGGAAAAAAGCAATAAGGGCTACCTTCAGGTGTCCTTCTCTGTCCCTTGAAACAAGGACTTTCACAGTGAAAGAAACTGACACTGTCCCTACCTAGAGTTTTCTGTCCCTAGAATAAATGTTTTTTTTAATCACAATATAGCACAAGGACAATTCACTCACTGTCCTTACAGGTCCCTGGAAACAAGGACTTGCAGAGTGAAAGAAACTGACACTGTCCCTACCTAGAGTTTTCTGTCCCTAGAATAAATGTTTTTTTTAAGCACAATATAGCACAAGGACAATTAACTCACTGTCCTTACAGGTCCCTGGAAACAAGGACTTGCAGAGTGAAAGAAAAAAAACACTCTCCCTACCTACAGTTTTCTGTCCCTAGAAAAAATGTTTTTTTTAAGCACAATATAGCACAAGTAAAATTAACTCACTGTCCTTACAGGTCCCTGGAAACAAGGACTTGCAGAGTGAAAGAAAAAAAACACTCTCCCTACCTACAGTTTTCTGTCCCTAGAAAAAATGTTTTTTTTAATCACAATATAGCACAAGGAAAATTAACTCACTGTCCTTACAGGTCCCTGGAAACAAGGACTTGCAGAGTGAAAGAAAAAAAACACTCTCCCTACCTACAGTTTTCTGTCCCTAGAAAAAATGTTTTTTTTAATCACAATATAGCACAAGGAAAATTAACTCACTGTCCTTACAGGTCCCTGGAAACAAGGACTTGCAGAGTGAAAGAAACTGACACTGTCCCTACCTAGAGTTTTCTGTCCCTAGAATAAATGTTTTTTTTAAGCACAATATAGCACAAGGACAATTAACTCACTGTCCTTACAGGTCCCTGGAAACAAGGACTTGCAGAGTGAAAGAAAAAAAACACTCTCCCTACCTACAGTTTTCTGTCCCTAGAAAAAATGTTTTTTTTAAGCACAATATAGCACAAGTAAAATTAACTCACTGTCCTTACAGGTCCCTGGAAACAAGGACTTGCAGAGTGAAAGAAAAAAAACACTCTCCCTACCTACAGTTTTCTGTCCCTAGAAAAAATGTTTTTTTTAATCACAATATAGCACAAGGAAAATTAACTCACTGTCCTTACAGGTCCCTGGAAACAAGGACTTGCAGAGTGAAAGAAACTGACACTGTCCCTACCTAGAGTTTTCTGTCCCTAGAATAAATGTTTTTTTTAATCACAATATAGCACAAGGAAAATTAACTCACTGTCCTTACAGGTCCCTGGAAACAAGGACTTGCAGAGTGAAAGAAACTGACACTGTCCCTACCTAGAGTTTTCTGTCCCTAGAATAAATGTTTTTTTTAAGCACAATATAGCACAAGGACAATTAACTCACTGTCCTTACAGGTCCCTGGAAACAAGGACTTGCAGAGTGAAAGAAAAAAAACACTCTCCCTACCTACAGTTTTCTGTCCCTAGAAAAAATGTTTTTTTTAAGCACAATATAGCACAAGTAAAATTAACTCACTGTCCTTACAGGTCCCTGGAAACAAGGACTTGCAGAGTGAAAGAAAAAAAACACTCTCCCTACCTACAGTTTTCTGTCCCTAGAAAAAATGTTTTTTTTAATCACAATATAGCACAAGGAAAATTAACTCACTGTCCTTACAGGTCCCTGGAAACAAGGACTTGCAGAGTGAAAGAAACTGACACTGTCCCTACCTAGAGTTTTCTGTCCCTAGAATAAATGTTTTTTTTAATCACAATATAGCACAAGGAAAATTAACTCACTGTCCTTACAGGTCCCTGGAAACAAGGACTTGCAGAGTGAAAGAAACTGACACTGTCCCTACCTAGAGTTTTCTGTCCCTAGAATAAATGTTTTTTTTAAGCACAATATAGCACAAGGACAATTAACTCACTGTCCTTACAGGTCCCTGGAAACAAGGACTTGCAGAGTGAAAGAAAAAAAACACTCTCCCTACCTACAGTTTTCTGTCCCTAGAAAAAATGTTTTTTTTAAGCACAATATAGCACAAGTAAAATTAACTCACTGTCCTTACAGGTCCCTGGAAACAAGGACTTGCAGAGTGAAAGAAACTGACACTGTCCCTACCTAGAGTTTTCTGTCCCTAGAATAAATGTTTTTTTTAAGCACAATATAGCACAAGGACAATTAACTCACTGTCCTTACAGGTCCCTGGAAACAAGGACTTGCAGAGTGAAAGAAAAAAAACACTCTCCCTACCTACAGTTTTCTGTCCCTAGAAAAAATGTTTTTTTTAATCACAATATAGCACAAGGAAAATTAACTCACTGTCCTTACAGGTCCCTGGAAACAAGGACTTGCAGAGTGAAAGAAACTGACACTGTCCCTACCTAGAGTTTTCTGTCCCTAGAATAAATGTTTTTTTTAATCACAATATAGCACAAGGACAATTAACTCACTGTCCTTACAGGTCCCTGGAAACAAGGACTTGCAGAGTGAAAGAAACTGACACTGTCCCTACCTAGAGTTTTCTGTCCCTAGAATAAATGTTTTTTTTAAGCACAATATAGCACAAGGACAATTAACTCACTGTCCTTACAGGTCCCTGGAAACAAGGACTTGCAGAGTGAAAGAAAAAAAACACTCTCCCTACCTACAGTTTTCTGTCCCTAGAAAAAATGTTTTTTTTAATCACAATATAGCACAAGGAAAATTAACTCACTGTCCTTACAGGTCCCTGGAAACAAGGACTTGCAGAGTGAAAGAAACTGACACTGTCCCTACCTAGAGTTTTCTGTCCCTAGAATAAATGTTTTTTTTAATCACAATATAGCACAAGGACAATTAACTCACTGTCCTTACAGGTCCCTGGAAACAAGGACTTGCAGAGTGAAAGAAACTGACACTGTCCCTACCTAGAGTTTTCTGTCCCTAGAATAAATGTTTTTTTTAAGCACAATATAGCACAAGGACAATTAACTCACTGTCCTTACAGGTCCCTGGAAACAAGGACTTGCAGAGTGAAAGAAAAAAAACACTCTCCCTACCTACAGTTTTCTGTCCCTAGAAAAAATGTTTTTTTTAATCACAATATAGCACAAGGAAAATTAACTCACTGTCCTTACAGGTCCCTGGAAACAAGGACTTGCAGAGTGAAAGAAACTGACACTGTCCCTACCTAGAGTTTTCTGTCCCTAGAATAAATGTTTTTTTTAATCACAATATAGCACAAGGAAAATTAACTCACTGTCCTTACAGGTCCCTGGAAACAAGGACTTGCAGAGTGAAAGAAACTGACACTGTCCCTACCTAGAGTTTTCTGTCCCTAGAATAAATGTTTTTTTTAAGCACAATATAGCACAAGGACAATTAACTCACTGTCCTTACAGGTCCCTGGAAACAAGGACTTGCAGAGTGAAAGAAAAAAAACACTCTCCCTACCTACAGTTTTCTGTCCCTAGAAAAAATGTTTTTTTTAATCACAATATAGCACAAGGAAAATTAACTCACTGTCCTTACAGGTCCCTGGAAACAAGGACTTGCAGAGTGAAAGAAACTGACACTGTCCCTACCTAGAGTTTTCTGTCCCTAGAATAAATGTTTTTTTTAATCACAATATAGCACAAGGAAAATTAACTCACTGTCCTTACAGGTCCCTGGAAACAAGGACTTGCAGAGTGAAAGAAACTGACACTGTCCCTACCTAGAGTTTTCTGTCCCTAGAATAAATGTTTTTTTTAAGCACAATATAGCACAAGGACAATTAACTCACTGTCCTTACAGGTCCCTGGAAACAAGGACTTGCAGAGTGAAAAAAAAAAACACTCTCCCTACCTAGAGTTTTCTGTCCCTAGAAAAAATGTTTTTTTTAAGCACAATATAGCACAAGGACAATTAACTCACTGTCCTTACAGGTCCCTGGAAACAAGGACTTGCAGAGTGAAAGAAAAAAAACACTCTCCCTACCTAGAGTTTTCTGTCCCTAGAAAAAATGTTTTTTTTAATCACAATATAGCACAAGGAAAATTAACTCACTGTCCTTACAGGTCCCTGGAAACAAGGACTTGCAGAGTGAAAGAAAAAAAACACTCTCCCTACCTACAGTTTTCTGTCCCTAGAAAAAATGTTTTTTTTAATCACAATATAGCACAAGGAAAATTAACTCACTGTCCTTACAGGTCCCTGGAAACAAGGACTTGCAGAGTGAAAGAAACTGACACTGTCCCTACCTAGAGTTTTCTGTCCCTAGAATAAATGTTTTTTTTAATCACAATATAGCACAAGGAAAATTAACTCACTGTCCTTACAGGTCCCTGGAAACAAGGACTTGCAGAGTGAAAGAAACTGACACTGTCCCTACCTAGAGTTTTCTGTCCCTAGAATAAATGTTTTTTTTAAGCACAATATAGCACAAGGACAATTAACTCACTGTCCTTACAGGTCCCTGGAAACAAGGACTTGCAGAGTGAAAGAAAAAAAACACTCTCCCTACCTACAGTTTTCTGTCCCTAGAAAAAATGTTTTTTTTAATCACAATATAGCACAAGGAAAATTAACTCACTGTCCTTACAGGTCCCTGGAAACAAGGACTTGCAGAGTGAAAGAAACTGACACTGTCCCTACCTAGAGTTTTCTGTCCCTAGAATAAATGTTTTTTTTAATCACAATATAGCACAAGGACAATTAACTCACTGTCCTTACAGGTCCCTGGAAACAAGGACTTGCAGAGTGAAAGAAACTGACACTGTCCCTACCTAGAGTTTTCTGTCCCTAGAATAAATGTTTTTTTTAAGCACAATATAGCACAAGGACAATTAACTCACTGTCCTTACAGGTCCCTGGAAACAAGGACTTGCAGAGTGAAAGAAAAAAAACACTCTCCCTACCTACAGTTTTCTGTCCCTAGAAAAAATGTTTTTTTTAATCACAATATAGCACAAGGAAAATTAACTCACTGTCCTTACAGGTCCCTGGAAACAAGGACTTGCAGAGTGAAAGAAACTGACACTGTCCCTACCTAGAGTTTTCTGTCCCTAGAATAAATGTTTTTTTTAATCACAATATAGCACAAGGACAATTAACTCACTGTCCTTACAGGTCCCTGGAAACAAGGACTTGCAGAGTGAAAGAAACTGACACTGTCCCTACCTAGAGTTTTCTGTCCCTAGAATAAATGTTTTTTTTAAGCACAATATAGCACAAGGACAATTAACTCACTGTCCTTACAGGTCCCTGGAAACAAGGACTTGCAGAGTGAAAGAAACTGACACTGTCCCTACCTAGAGTTTTCTGTCCCTAGAATAAATGTTTTTTTTAAGCACACTATAGCAGAAGCACAAAACACACTGACACTCTCCCTACCTATCCTTCTCTTTCCCTAAACTAAAGGAATCCAGGTTAAGCAAGAAAGAAATAACAGTCACTGTCCCTGCCTATGCTACTCTATCCCTGCTCCGGAACACACTACACTAGGCCGCCGTGCTGGTTGTCTTTTATAGTGTGGGGCGTGTACTAAACACCCTCAGCAATAATTGGCCACAGGCATCCTGCCTGTGGCCAATCATTGCTCTCCTCGCTGCCGGCGCTGTGATTGGCCAAGCATGCGGGGTCACAGTGCATGCTTGGCCAATCACAGCGCCTGGATGACACTGCGATGGCGTAGTGCATTGTGGGCCGTTCGCGTCACTCGAATTTGGCGCGAACGGCCCAAATCGTTCGATCTTCGTCGAACGATCGAACAGCCAATGTTCGAGTCGAACGTATGTTCGACTCGAACACGAAGCTCATCCCTATTCTGGAGGCAACTTGAAGTTTCCTTGTAAGTTGCCTGGAGTCACGCTGTGATTCATGCTCAAGTCGTGTCCAAGTTGCCTCCCAAAGTCACGCTGGAAGTCGTGTTGCCCCTGTGTGAACTGGCTCTAATTGTAAAGTATATATATCGGTATATATTTTTTAAATAACAAACACGTTTTACTTACCTGCTCTGTGCAATACAATTGCACTTAGCGGCCCCAATCTTCCTCTTCCTCTTAGTGGCCCCAATCAAGCGCTCCTGCCTCCTCCTCTTCTCAGCATGCCACCATAGGAAGGGGAGAGCAAAACAATTAACAGAAAAATATCAAAACCTGAATTTCTCTTCAGCAGCTCCATTGCTCTTTTCAAGATTCTTCTGACCCAGCTCTCCTGACCCTCTTGGCTCTCCTGGATCACTTTACGTTTTAGAGCCTTGGATAGCTGTGCCGACTCTCACAGCCTGATGGACATGGAATCTCTCCTCCAATATGGAATGCTGTCCCCTGAGTAGAGCACCTTTCCGAATTGAAGTATGTCTGTCTCTTGGGTGGTGCACACACCTGTCTCCTGATTTGAGCCCTGCATTATGGTCAGGTCCTTGCTTATAACCAGTACACACACCTGCACACTCACACAAACTACAGGTCTCTAACACAGGATTGAAGGCTTCATCCCACCCAAGACTCTTTGAAGACTTTGGATCCTGATCCAGAAATAGGAAACCCAGAGAAAACTGAAACCCCAATGTTCTCTGCTCAGAGAGCTTTTTCCTATACTCACACAGTGGCAGGGCCTAGTACTTTCATGATACTTATGTAGCCATACCCCCAGCTAAGGGAGCCGCTGATATGATTTTCGGGCCTGTAACACACCGCTGTCAACCCCAGCAATTGGCTCTACCCTCCCTTGGCACAGTTAGTAGGGGATGATAGGATTGTGAGGCCGCCAACTTTAGGCAACACAGTCCCACCACAAAAACACACACAGTGATATAGCGAACACTGACTGTTCCTTCTGCACAGTAATAACACCGACAACTAGTCTGATTAATAATTTCCTTTAGTAAAAGTACCAGGATTAAACAGATTAATACAGTATACTTTAGCAAATGCAGAGCCCTGCAATGAAAGAATGTTCAACAATAGGCAGATATACAATCCTGTACAAAAATAACTAATAGGCCCCCCTTTGCAACACTCCTCCCTCGTGGGCAAGATGGCGCCCAGCAATGTCTACACTGACAAGTCAGGCCTGACTGTAACTATGTGTAAGTTCCGCAGAGAAGAATCTTCGCTAGCAAATGGTGGTGCACTTTTGGAGACAAATTGTAATCCACAGGAATGAAAGTTGACAAACTTGGTGAATAAAGATAAAGTCACTAACGCTATTCCATGCACTGTCCCTCCGGTGTGCATATGCAAACTCTAGCGGGCGAGTCCCGAACAACAAACACTAGGCCTAGAGGTCCTGCACTAATCTCTGAGCAGGTGCTCTCTCACCCAACCGGACCAGTCCATGTCCGTATCTTCCGTTGCTGTGTCTCAGTACACAGGTTCCACGACACCCGGGTCTTCGATCCTACTGGCAGCGGCAGACGGATGGCAGGATGAGACGTCCCTCAGGCTCCTTGGTGGAAACGGGAGGCTCTTCGGTAATACAGGGCCTAGGCTTCAGGACTTGTCTGGAACAGCAGACTCAGCAGAGAGTTCCACTTGCTGGGCGGGCGATGTCCAAAGAGACCGTACTCCGGTCCGCCCCCTTGTTAAATACCCCACCCCAGCAGTCCTTGCGCAGGGAAATGCATCCTGGGTGTGGTAGTCTCTGGATTCCTCAAACAACACCCCGCTACACTTACATTGGTCCAACAAACCATACCTAAACTTCAGCTTTAAAGCTGATCAGTCCCAGCATAGACATACCTCTGTATTATGTTGCTCTGTTGTCTGCAGATCCCCTGATATTCTGGGTTTAGTTATGGCTTTGTGTTATGTGACACTATGTATATCCTACTGATAGACTCTGTCCCTTCCACAGCCCCTTCCTGCAGCAGATAGCATCTATAACACTTCTCTTTGTAGTATTTCAGACTCTGTACTTGATTTAAATTCTTTCACAGCTCTGATGGTGGGTGGGATTAAATACATCCTAATTAGCTTTCAATCCTGCCCAGCCACACATACAGGAAGAGTCCTGCCTCACAGATCACAGCATTATTCAAGAAGGAAACCCCTTCATATAAAGCCTGTTCTGGAAGCTAGCTGTTCTGCTGCTGGGCAGGATTGAATGGATCACAATTAGAATTCAATCCTGCCCAGTCCTGTCCTCCCAGAGCCCTGCTCTCTGTGAAGTGATTCATTTATATATGAAGGAAACACCTTCATAATAGCCTCTAATAGCCCTTCCTCTGTAGTTTGACATATTTGCACCTTTCACTACCCACACGAAGGCCCAGAAACACCCACAGTAACCCTAGGACCCAAAACTGGTACAAGTGACTCCCATAGCCCACCCTGAAGCTACAGAGGTTCAAAGGTCATGGGATATGTAGTAGAAAAAATATAAAAAAAAAGAGATAGAAAAAATACATAGAGTCATGCTACCTAAGAGCAAATGAATGAAAGCTCTAATGAACGCCACATAATAAAATATTGTGAAACATAACCAAAATAAAGCATACGTGATTAAATAAAAATGACAGTGAACATTAGATGAATAAATTCATGTGAATGAATGAATACATAAAGTGTCATAAATAAAGTTCATAAAGTGTAGCGGGGTATCGTTTTCCACCCAGAGACTACAGTTCCCAGCACACTTTGAGGCACCCAAGGTGCATTGCCCCACGCAAGGACTGCTGGGGTGGACTTTAAAAGGGAGAGGCGGGGACTGTTCTGTCTCTTTGGACACCGCCCTGCCAGCAAGAGGATCCCTGCTGACCTGCTGTGCGTGCAAGGCCTGAAGGCTGGGCCTTGTACTTTTCTTCCAAAGAGCCTTCCGCTCCACCGAGGAGCCTGTGGAGCCCCTGACCCTGCTGTGAAGTTGTCATCAGGAGGACCGAAGACCCGGGCATCATGGACACTGTGAAGCGAGTCACAGTAGCGGAGGTATCGGACAAGGACTGGTCCGGTCGGGTGAGAGAGCACCTGCTTAAAACCACACACTATTAACTTTGTGCCTATTTAACTTTATCCAGGCCCATCAGTGGTTACAGTTACACTCTGGGGAGACTACTTGCTGAACTGAGTTTATTAGTCTCTCCAGCTTTACAAAGTTAGCGATCATCGCTACCCTATTGGATTACAATTGGTTCTTTAAGTGCAGCACCGTGTTTTGCTAGCGAAGATTCCTTCATCAAACTTTACCCCAAGTTATAGTCAGGCCTGACTGGGTAATATAGGACATTGCTGGGCGCCATTTTGCTCACGAGGGAGGATAGCTGCAGCGGGGTCTGTTAAACTGTTGTTTCATTGCTGAATGTTTTACCTTTGATAAGTATACTTATATTGCAGGGATCTGCATGTGGCATTACATACTGTTTTACCCTTTTAACCTTTTACTAATAGTAAAGAATCTATAGTTAAGTATATTGGTTGTCAGTTTCAATTACTGTGCTATATTACAAAAAGGGATTGTGTCATATAGAATATCAGAGAGAGTGTAATTCTATCACCCCTTTTCCTAACTGTGTCACGAGAGGTCAGAGAGCCAATTAATTGGGGTTTACAGCGGTGCACTACAAGGCCCAAAAACAAACAAAGCAGCCCTCTTAACTGGGGGTATCGCTACACGTGGGGGCTCGGTTCCGGGATCCTTGTGGGTTGCACGCTGCAATCAAGCCGGTTGGAAGTACCAGCATGGAAAGTGACACAATGGTGCGCAGAGTGGGCTGTTGATCCAATTTGGGCGGTAGCTGTTGAACTCCCGGAAGGGATTCAGGAAAAAGAAGAGGTAAAGCAGCTAATAATGTCAATATCCCCAAGATGGAAAGCATGGGCGGTGGATGTAAAGTCAGATACCTCAGGGGCATATGCACTAGTAGAATGGACAAGAGGAATCCCAGAAGAGTTCAAAGGGCAGAGTGTAAAGGACATAGATGACAAAACGTATCGCTTAGTGCATACTGGGGCTGTGAAGAGAGAGTCTCCATGAACCTCCCCATCGTTATCTCCGTTACTCTTCTCCAAAATGGGAGGCAGTAGCGAGACGAGAGCTCCGGAATCACCCCTGACCACCATAGGGCCGGAACTGCTGACTGCTTTGGGAGACTTTGTTAGTAAGTGCCAGAAAACCAGCATGGTACATGTGGAAGCCGGGTACCGGAGACTCCGGGTGTTTTCAGGAACACAACCTGTGCCACCCGGTGAAGAAGACTTCGACACCTGGAGTGAGCAGGCAATGCAGGCAGTAGAAGGTTGGGAAGTTCCAGAAACGCAGAAAAAGCAGCGCATTAACGAAAGCTTGAAGGGTAGTGCTGCTGAGGCTGTGAAGAATCTTGGGTGCAGCAATACTGTGTGTACAGCAATGGATTATCTGTCTATGTTACAGGAGGAATTTGGCCAGCTGGAGAAGGTATCAGAGTTGGTGTATCAATTTGAACATGCCCTCCAACAGCCGGGGGAGAAGTTGTCTGAATATGTCCGGAGACTGAACAGGATGCTGTGCCAAATTGTACTGAGCAAGGGAATGCTGCCACAAGTCATAGACACTACCAGGATGAAGCAGATCCTGAGGGGAGCCTTACGTTCGGATCCAGTTTGGAGTCATGGCTTTGAGTTACCCAGACCTTGTGTGGATCATAAGGGACGAAGAGGCCTTGCTGAAGGATCAACAGGGGGTTGAGAAGATCACCCCACCTGCTTCTGTGGGAGTCAGAACAGCAGTAGCTACCGAACGTGACTCGGAAGTAGAAACCTTGAAGACTCAGATGGCCCAAGTACTGGATCTATTGACCTCTTTATTGGCCAAGGACTCAGGAACAAAGGAAAAAGGAGAGATCAAGAGTGAACCGGACCGGAATGTCCCCATGCCAACTTCCCCAAAAATAAGGAAGGAGATTGTCTGCTTCAACTGTGGAGGAGCTGGCCACACTGGGAAAGTGTGCCCTAGTCCAAGGAAGAACCAAGGCACTCAATACCAGCAGGCGGAAAACGTCAGAGTGCCCCATTGAAGGAGTCAGCCGGGCGCCCGCTACTCGCAGAAAGCTCCAAAAAGATACAAAACCAGCAGAAAAAAAAGAGAAGGGAAACAATATCCCTCTTAAAACTCCCCATACCACTTGTCGGGAGTTGAAATTTGACAACCGGAGAAGGATCAAAGCATACCAGTTCCAAAAAGGGTTGAGGTCCAGAGAAAAATGGAAGAAGAAGAAAACACCATTAGGAAAATCAAGGGGTCCAAAGGAGGAAACACATCAGAAGAAGTTCCCAGACAAGTTAATAGGACCCTCTCCTTTAGTCTCCGTTCAAGTGGAGGAAGTTTACACCAAGGCCCTCCTAGATACAGGAGCCCAAGTGACCCTTTTATACAGAGACTTTTATCGGAAGTATTTGAGTCATGTGCCTTTACAGAAGCTGGAAGACCTACAAATAGGGGGGATTGGCACTCGTAGATTTCCCTACGATGGTTATGTCTCAATCAGGCTGGCCTTTGATCCATCAGTGACAGGAAAGGCAGAAGTCTTTGACACTCTGGCGGTAGTTTGTCCTCGCCCGTCAGGGGCCAACACCAGCTCCATGTTTATAGGGACCAACACTGACTTGGTCAGGAGACTGCTGACCCCTTCAGTGCAGGAACGGAGTCCTCCCAAACAGAAGATTCACCCCATGCTGCAACAGGTCTATCAGAAGTTGATCCTGGAGCAAAAGGCCCCGGAAGAGGGGGTGGGAAGAGTCTGGAGACTGTCGAGAAAGGAGAAGATACTGCAGCCTGGTGAGGTGACCTGTCTCCAGGCTACGGTAAAACTCTCCTGAGAGCAGCCTGGCCCCTTTGTGGTCTTGGAGCCAGACCCCTTCAACACTCACCCAGGACCCAGGATTGGAAGTGATCCCTGAAGTGGTCCCATTGAGGGCATTGAAGAAGGCAAAGGGCCAGATTCCAGTGAGCATCAGAAATGTCTCTAGTTCTCCTGTGAAAATCCCAGCTTGGGTACTACTGGGCAAAGTAAATCCTGCCACCCCAGTGACCCTGTCTGAGTTGAAGGGGACAAAGGGAGAAGAAGAAGTCACTCTGGAGGGACTCTGTTTGGAAGATACCACCTTACCATTGAAGTGGAAGGAGAGAGCCAAGGCCCAGCTAACCAGATAAAGGAAGATATTCTCAGAAGATGAGTTTGACGTGGGGTGTGCGAGGAGTGCCACCCATAAAATCCATATGCAGGAAGACAAACCCTTCCGGGAGAGGGTCCGGTGAGTCCCCCTGGCTGACTTGGAAGATCTGCGTGAGCAGTTAACAGAGCTCAAGAGGACAGGGGTTATTCGAGAGTCAAGGAGTCCATATGCTTCTCCCATCGTGGTGGTAAGGAAGAAGAACGGGTCGCTGAGGCTCTGCATAGACTACAGGACTCTCAACAGGAGAACCATACCCGACCAGTACACTACCCCCAGGATAGAAGATGCTTTACAGAGTCTGTCTGGGGCCCAGTGGTTCAGTGTCATGGACCTGAAGAGTGGGTATTATCAAATCCCCATGCACTCTGAAGACAGAGAGAAGACGGCCTTCATCACCCCGGTGAGATTCTATGAGTTTAATAAGATGCCTCAAGGCCTGTCGGGGGCCCCAGCCACTTTCCAGAGGTTGATGGAGAAGACAGTGGGGGACATGAATCTTATCGAAGTCTTGGTGTACCTAGATGACATCATTGTCTTCGGGAAGACTCTGGAGGAGCATGAAGAGAGATTGGAGAAAGTTCTGAAGAGACTCAGTGAAGAGGGACTAAAACTCTCCAGAGAAAAATGCCAGTTTTACCAGTCTTCGGTACACTATTTGGGACACATAGTATCTGCAGAAGGAGTGTCTACAGATCCCGACAAACTGGACGCTGTTACCTCCTGGCCCAGGCCAACTACAGTGACTGAGCTCAGATCCTTCCTGGGGTTCTGCTCTTACTACCGTAGATTTGTGGAAGGGTTTGCGAAGATTGCAAAACCCTTGAATGAGCTGCTGAAGACAGAAGGAGAGGAGGATGATACTGGGCCCCGGAAACCTGGAGAGTCTGTGGAAGGCCAGTGGACAGAGGAGCGTGAGGAAGCCTTCCAAATGTTGAAGAAGAGTCTGACCACTGCTCCAGTCTTGGCCTATGCTGATCCCAGGAAACTATATGAACTGCATGTAGATGCCAGCCATGATGGACTAGGAGGGGTGCTGTACCAGGAGTATGAAGGACAGTTGCGCCCAGTTGCCTACGTTAGTAGAAGCCTGACACCAGCCGAAAAGAACTACCCCACTCACAAGTTGGAATTCCTGGCCCTAAAGTGGGCAATCGTGGATAAGCTCAGAGATTACTTGTATGGAGCCAACTTTACAGTAAAGACTGACAATAATCCACTCACCTACCTCTTCACCACAGCCAAGCTGGATGCCACTGGCCACCGTTGGTTGGCAGCCCTGGCCGGATTCAACTTCAGTCTCAAGTATAGGCCTGGAGCTGGGAATCGTGATGCAGATGCATTGTCCAGAAGGGCTCATGCACCCACTCACCAAACAGAAGACTGGACCCAGGTAACCCCGGATGGGGTGCGGGCCCTGTGCCAAGGGGCACAACTTCAAGCTAGTGGTGGGTCAAGGGCCGAAGAGATCGCAGCTTCGGTGGTAGGGGTGCCCAAGTGTTATTGTGACGTGACCCAGGTTGGAGAGGACGACCTGCCAAAACTGTCAAAAAAGGACATAAGGAAAGACCAGTTGGAAGATCCCTGGGGAAGATTGGCTTTGAAGGCACTGGAAGATCAGGATCCTAGCAGGCTTCTCAAGGATCCCTCAAAGGTGGCTAGACTGGTCCACAAAGAATGGGACAAGTTGCAAAAACATCAAGGGGTGGTCTACCGAAGGGGCCCCTCTGATGACCTAGAAGAAAAGTGGCAAATGTTCTTTCCGGAGAAACACAGAAGAACTGTTTTAGCTGCCCTACACGATAACCATGACCATTTGGGGGCTGAACGAACATTTCAGCTTGGAAGGGATAGGTTCTATTGGCCATGCATGCGGGCTGAAGTGGAGGAGTACTGTCACTCATGTGCTCGCTGCATTCAAAGGAAGACTTTACCACGTCAAGCTGTCCCAATGGGTCATCTGCAGAGTCAAGGACCCTTGGACTTGGTATACATTGACTTCCTCTGTCTAGAACCTGACTTAAGTGGACATGGAAATGTTCTCGTGATAACCAACCATTTCACCCGTTATGCCCAGGATTTTCCAGCTAAAGACCAGAAGGCCTTCACTGTAGCCAAAATCTTGGTGGAGAAATACTTTGTGCATTATGGGCTACCACAGCGCCTACACTCAGACCAAGGGAGAGACTTTGAGAGTCGATTGATCAAGAAATTGCTGGACTCTTTGGGTATCAAGAAAACCGGTACTACCCCTTATCACCCTCAGGGTGATGCTCAACCCGAGAGGTTCAACAGGACTCTGTTAAATATGTTGGGGACTCTGAGCAGCGAGCAGAAGCAGCATTGGAGCAAGCACATAGCAGCAATAGTGCATGCTTATAACAGTACAACTAGTGATGCTACAGGGTACTCTCCATACCGATTAATGTTTGGCAGGGAAGCAAGACTGCCTGTGGATCTGGCCTTCGGCATATCAATGGATCACACTTCGGCCACTTCACATAAGGGATATGTGGATAGACTGAGGAAGAGTTTGAAGCTGGCCTTTGAACAGGCTCAAGCGGCATCAGAGCAAAGAGGAGCTCGGAATAAGAGGAACTTTGACCTCAAAGTTCGAATCCAAGACTTGCAACCTGGAGACAGAGTGCTGTTGCTAAACTTGGGAGTCCCTGGGAAGCACAAATTGGCAGACAGATGGAGACCCGAACCTTATGTGATCTGCAAAAAGTTACCGGGCGCACCGGTGTATCAGCTGAAGCCAGAAGGGAAGATAGGGCCGCTGAAGACCTGGCACAGAAACCACTTACTTCCACTTTCAGAAGCAGTAAGGATACCTCCTGTAGAGGATTCCCCTGGACCATCCTCAAGCCTGGATACACCAAGGCCCAACACTCGGTCTCAGGTATCTCAGTCTGGAGAAATGGATGTCTCTGATCTAAGCAAAGAAGAAGAGCTTGGATGGTTGTGGCCGTCCCCGGCCCCTGATCCCCTGTCCATAGATCTTCCACCCTCTGAAGGAACCCTGGATAGTACATTGAATGTGGAAGCCACTGAGTTTGTTCCGTCCAGCCCTCTGTCTGAAGAGTGGGAAGATGCCATAGGGACGCCTTCTGCTGAAGATCAAGGGGACACTCAATATCTTGTTGCACCTGATCTGGACGTCTCAGAAATAGTGGAACCCAATGCAGTCACCCCAAGAGAACAGAGAGCCAAGAGAACTATTCGTCCTCCTCGGAAGTTAACCTATGCCCAAATGGGGGAAAGTTCTGAGGATACAGTCAATACTGCTAGAAGGACAATACCAACACCTGGTCCCTCCACTGTGCATTTGGTGGAGGGCAACCCCAGCTCGCTCTCTGACACAGTTAGGCAGGTCACCCCCATTAATGTGACCTGTGGGCAGGACAAGCTCCCTTCCCCGTTTTGGTGGGAGTTTCCCTTGCCAACTTCTCTTGCAGCCCTCAATGAGTTTGTGTTCTCTTACTGTTAATGCTGTCTTTGGGGACCAAAGATTCTAAGTGGGGGGAGTGTGAAGCGGGGTATCGTTTTCCACCCAGAGACTACAGTTCCCAGCACGCTTTGAGGCACCCAAGGTGCATTGCCCCGCGCAAGGACTGCTGGGGTGGACTTTAAAAGGGAGACGCGGGAACTGTTCTGTCTCTTTGGACTTCGCTGATACACTTATTAGTTGTGATATACATTATCCATCTCACTGAATGGGACAGATACGTGCAGGTTATATTCCATGCACATATTGAATAGATGTTTTTCCACTCGCATTGAACCATCAATGGTTGTTACTTCTAAATATATGTTCTTTATTTTTGATGTGCATTACATCTAATTAGAATCATGATTGTATGGCGTTTTAATATAACATATAGATACAGAATCTCTATCAGCTTTGTAATTCCCTTTTTCTCCCGCTCTCTCCTGTTTTGTTTTTGCTTCAATTCTGGGCAACTAAGCGAGCTTATTTTTATTATCTTTATACCGTGCCTGTGTCCTCTTAGGCAAATATAGACATATTCTCTTTATATAGGGATGCCTTTCCCGCACAGACCTACTTCCGCCTATGACACACTGCCTCTTCCTGTGTTGATCTGGAGCGTGTCATATCTGTGCGACGGCTAACGCATTGACGTCATTACGTCTCCGTCTTTGACGGTGCTTTTTCGCGCATGCGCAGATGTCCATTGGACACCATTTAAAGCCCTCAAGGACCAGTAAGGGTCCACAAGAGGCACCTGACGCGGCAGTTATCCGGATACTTAACATACAGGTATTTGTGATGAGATGAAGTCCTTTGAGATACTATAAGACAACATTTCACCTTTTGATGTCCTGGACTTTACATCTACCTACCTTTCCCCTTTGTCTCCATTTCATTTTTCCTTTATTAGATATCCTTTTGAATTGGAAGATTGGGACTGTATACACAGTTGCTTCACCGTTATGGCAGTGCATATTTGATGCAATTTTCTTTAACCGAGGACTTCCTCTATTGGTGAAGCTTTCTCAAGCTCTCTAATCTACTCTACTGATTTGGAGATCTCCCCCTTTTTTTCCCACACTGGTAGGCTTCTTTTCTTATATATATTGGATATATAATAATTTTTACATTGGGCTTAGGTTGTGGCCAGGATTTTTAAGGGGGGTTTTACTGTACATTGGGGGATCACTAATTTGTTTCCCCTATCCTGCCTCCCCCCCTTTATTTCATTTGTCCTATAGAATCCAGACTCACTAATATCCACAGAGTCTCTCCCAGCTCTGCCGTCTGTCGCCACTTGGGGACCCTTGTTGAAGCTCCCTGGACCTTGTCAACATCGGAGCCCCCATTTGTGGGGTGTTTGATGTCCCACCCCATGATCACAATAATGCGTGTGACCCATTGACGCATGAAATGTTGAATTGATTTTGGAAATCTTTGTAAGAAAATTTTATTTAACAATTTTTTGTAAATTATTATTATGCATCATTTTTTGTATTTTTTGTATATGTATACAATTTGATATTTATTTATATTCAATTATGTATTCAACAGAATCTGTCTCTCCAAAGACAATTTCTGAACTTTATGTCTACAAATCCCCCGAAGAAGGTGTTACCGAAACAGCTGACGGGTTTGATCATAAATGTCTAAATTCTCTCCTCATCAATGCAAGTAGCCTTCTGGATTGTTACACAATTCATGTGTTTTATATTCAGATTGTTTTTGTATTTTTGTACTCATTTATTACATTTATATATTTTTTGATATACTTTGGTGTGTTTTCAGTCACTTTTAAAGTCCCACCTCCAAGGGGTTGTTTGCTTTATCCATTTCATTTGGGATGTGGTGACTGTTAAACAACTACAATTCTGCAAGTGTTGGTTGTCTTTTTCTCCTATATAACAGGGTAGCAAATACCCACATCCCCCTATTCTTTTTCTGACACTTGCAGCATTGTCTTACTCTTGTATATACATATATATATACACATTTATAATATATTGGAGGTTTTGGAGATATTTTTCTGTTGATATTACATTCAATTTATTTGTTTATATTTTGCTTGCCCCCCCCCCCTTTTTTTTCCATATTATTTTCATTGTACGTATAAATATATATATTTTTTAGTCTTTGGTGTCTGGCACACATCATGTTTAAATCTAAGGACTTTGAGGGACATATGTCTAGATACAGAGAGCAAGCGAAAAAGGAAGCTCAAACCTCTGAAATGTCGGCTCTCTTCTCCCAACTATCCAAATTGGTTGAAAAGAAGGCACAACTATTATGGCATATTGAAGGATTTGAACAATATATCAGGGAGGATCTGAACCCGTTAGGTTTACGTGTTCAGATCTTCCCCACCTTTGATAATATTGACGAATCCTTCAAGAAACAATAGGAAAATAATTTACAACAGTGTAGCCTCACTATGATGAGGCTATTAATGGAAGAATACTCTAGAAGAATTATGATTTTGAATACAGACATTGAGAATCTATATATACAGTTAAAACCATGTGAGAATCTTGACAACTATAAAACTCTAGAAGAAGGTATCAAGACCCATCTTGATCTTTTGGCTGGCAACGTTTTGCCAGCCAAAGAACCAAAATTCTGGAGAGATAAGATTGCGTTTAAAGAATCAAAAGCATATCATTGGCAAAGAAACAACAACCCACGCACACGCCCCAAATTCAACAAAATGAGGGGTGCGGTTGCTGAGAGGGGATCCAATGTCTCACTTAATTCTTCTCTCTCTTCATCCTCACAGCGTTCAATCCCGGATAGGAAAATCCACTTAAGAACAAATGGAAATCACCCATTAAGGGACAGACTAAAAAACGCATGGTGGAAGCAATGCCCATCCCTCCCCATAATGGAACTCTGAATATGAAGGTAACAGGACCACGTGGTGGTCCACCAGAACAATCTACATCAGGAATTTTATTCCCCCATAACAATGTGTCAGACATGGCCGAACCCATGGCCGAGATGAGTATTGGTTCATCTTATATGGCACCATAGCTAAAGAGCCATATTTCTAGTGGTGATAGGTTGAATATTATCAACTTGTCAGACTATATATTATCCGAGGATGAGAGATCTGTCTTATCCAGGGGCTTGAATTTTTGTCCAAATTCAGATTTGGATAAATTCAAGATAATTAAGGACCTACAGTTATTTTCAAGGAAACTGTTATTGAAAAGTATGTATACTAAAATTGAAGATCCAATTAAAGGTAAAGAGAAAATTGCAACTCAACATGAGCAGGACGTTCAAACTCTTGTGGACCTGTCTACGGACCATGGGAGTTTGGATCTCATAGACAGGATTGACCTAGAGAGTTTACTAGTGGGAGATACATCACCACCAACCACAAAAAAGGTTATTTTACCTAAGATACAATCTTCTCTTAAAAAGAAATCTGACAAATTTCCAGTTATAGGCACGAATATCAATCTGGGAGCCTTTCTGGCTATGACAACTAGAGACATTAAGAAACTTAATCCCAATTGTAAAACTTCATCTAACCTAACTGGAGGTGAAAAGAAGGCCCTTGACAATCTGACTAAACAGACCCAACTGACGATAAAACCAGCAGATAAAGGGGGCAATATCGTGATCATGGGGAATCTTTAATATAAAGAGATGTGTCTAAAAATACTAAATAATGATTGGTATAGAAAAATCTCAAGAACTCAGATTGAGAAGTTCAACAATGCATTCTATCTGTTGATTGATGACGCCTATGCCAATAGAACTATCAGTCTACAGATTTGGAATTTCATTAGAACGCTCCATCCCAGAATCCCGACTTTCTATAGCCTTCCCAAGGTGCACAAAAATCAAACCATGCCGCCAGGTCGTCCCATCGTTTCAGGATGTGGCAGCATCACTGAAAACCTTAGCAAATTCATAGATGAACAGATTCGTCCATATGTGAATAACCTGCCCTCATTTGTGAAAGATACCATGCATTTACTGAACCAATTGGATGATATGTCTGTGCCCCCCAATGCCCTGCTGGTGGCTGTTGATGTAGAAGCACTCTACAGCTCCATCCCCCACCAGCGGGGCATTGGAGTCATCAGACATATTTTATCCCAATCTCATCGTGATAACCGCCCCTTTGATCTGTTCTTGCTTTCTGCCCTTGAGCATATTCTCACCTGCAATGCCTTCTCTTTCGATGGGTCCCACTACCTCCAGGTACAAGGCGTGGCAATGGGTACTTGCTGCTCCCCATCTTATGCCAACTTGTACCTGGGGGAGTGGGAACAAAATTTCTTATCGGAAGAGACTCTTTTGCCATTGACTGAATTCATTGTCAACTGGAGTCGCTATATCGACGATATCTTCATCGTCTGGGTAGGCACTCCAGAACTGCTGTTGTCCTGTTTGGATGCCATGAATGACAATTCTTACAATTTAAAATTTACCATGACATATAGTGATGTATCTGTCAATTTTTTGGACATCACTATATTAAAGGATAGAAATGGCAAACTAACAAGTGCGCTATATCGCAAAGATACAGCATGTAATTCCATCCTTCATGCTGAAAGCGCACATCCTGCATCATTAGTGAAATCGATACCATTCGGGCAATATTTGCGGCTACGCCGCAATTGCACGAATGATGTTACCTTTCAGAAAGAAGCCAATGCTCTAAGAGATCATCTTCTAATACGAGGGTATTCCCTCAGTAGCCTCAAAAAATCATTCAGAAGAGCTACCCTTAAATCCTAGGGATCAACTTCTGATAAAAAAACAACCGAATATTGGATCTGACAATTCTGACTTTAATACTGTATTATTAACAGACAAAGTGAACAGATTAGGAAAATTGTTTCCAAATATTGGCATCTTTTGCAGATTGATCCATCACTAGCTCCTTTTGTGCCAGTTCAACCACTAATTACCTACCAGAAAGCTAATTCAATAAAGGATAATTTAATACAAAGTGAATACACGGGTGAATTCCATGCTGATCCCTGTAGGCGACCCGGTACCTTTCGATGTGGAGGCTGCAGCTTGTGCCAATACATGAACACTGACAGTAAAGCATTATTGCCAAATGGTAAAATCTTCAAAGCTACTCATTTTGCCAACTGCAAAACGGAAGGAGTTGTCTATCTACTCTCATGCCAATGTGGGTCATTCTACATTGGCAAAACTAAACAGCCATTCTTCAAAAGAGCGGCTAGGCATATTACCTGTATGAAGAAATGTGACCCAGATCTCCCTCTGGGACGGCACATCAAAGACATCCACAATGGTAGAATCCCCACAGTAAAATTCCTAATTCTGGATAGGATACACCCCAGCAGGGAGGAGGGGACTGGAATAGAACTCTTTTACAAAGAGAGACTAGATAGATTTTCACCCTAAATGCCACTATGCCACCAGGGTTGAATGAATGATAAGTTATCGTCCATTTCTTGAAGGCTTTTTTCTCTGGCGGTTGGGAAGAGTAGAATTATAGGCATTTCAACACACTCTATGTCAGTATTGGACACTCTCAGTGATATGCACAATGGCTATTTACATTTATTATTATTTATCTTTATGATTCAGAAATGGAGGTTTTTTTTTTTTTTTTTCCTAAAGCGCCTCTGGCTCACATGCATATGTGGTTTTGGGTTCTTGGTAGGTCCTCTGCGCTTCACACGGCGCACGTAAGGGGTGAGCTGTCCCGAGAGCCATCTTTCTTTGGTCTCTCGGTGCGGCGTGTTTTTTCTCCCCCTCCTGTATGCATTTATTTGCATCTTTGCGTCGGCACGCTTCATCGGCCAACTGCCGTCACTTGGGATGGTGGCTGGCATTTAACGCGACATCTTTTTGGGTTTTTATATTTATATTTTGAATCTGCTCGCTGATCTGTATGCCCATATTTGTGTTAACAGGATCAATTTCATTAGAGGGAGGGTTTGTATATATACCTTACCTATTGCATCCTCGCTGATACACTTATTAGTTGTGATATACATTATCCATCTCACTGAATGGGACAGATACGTGCAGGTTATATTCCATGCACATATTGAATAGATGTTTTTCCACTCGCATTGAACCATCAATGGTTGTTACTTCTAAATATATGTTCTTTATTTTTGATGTGCATTACATCTAATTAGAATCATGATTGTATGGCGTTTTAATATAACATATAGATACAGAATCTCTATCAGCTTTGTAATTCCTTTTTCTCCCGCTCTCTCCTGTTTTGTTTTTGTTTTTGCTTCAATTCTGGGCAACTAAGCGAGCTTAGTTTTATTATCTTTATAACTATAGTGTGTCTCCAGGGGGGGGGGCAATTGACCCCCCTTGCCCATGGTTATCCTTATGATTGCTCTGCCTTCATTTCCAGTCACCACATCTGCACTGCAGCACAGCCTAATTGGCTCACAGTGCTACCCTTCCAGCTTCCAGTCTGTAACCTGTTGCAGAGGGTATTACCTGAGGATTTCATGAGAAGTTAAGCTAACACTAGTTGCATTTAAAAATGTGTTTAGTGACTTTAAACGAACACTTCATCAACATTCATATTCATCAACTTCATCAACATTTCATATTCCTGATATGCGCCTGCTGTACCATGTACTCATATGAGAAAATATCCTGTTATCTTTGTATTGCTTCCTTTTTTTGACATCTCTGGTGTTCCTGCCATTCCCTCTGCTTTTCTATTAAACACTGACCACGCTAAGCCGGAAAATAAATTCTTGCTGTGCTGAGAACTTCGTGTACTCTCCTCCAATAATAAGACTTGGAGTGACACGCCCCCACTGCACAGCCTTTTACTGGGATCTGGAGTGCATTTTTGGAGACACACCAACACGTCCAGCTGCCGAAAATAAGGACAAGCGTGTCCCATGGCCACGTGCTGATGACAATGCACCGCGTCCACAACCAGCACTGTTGTCTCTAGACACAGAGCCTGCTTGCCCTCTTTTAATGGCTCGTGACTGTCTGCCTATCTTTGTTGGCCTTCCAGACATAGTAATGGCCTGCAGGGAGATGGGAAAACCAGCAATTGGGTAGTGTATATTGTGCTGGAGGCACACAACACCCACTAACTCCAGCAGATGCCTTTATTAGAGAACAGCAATGACGGGTATATACAGGTGTATACTGTACTAGGGCACACAACACCCACTAACTCCAGCAGATGCCTTTATTAGAGAACAGCAATGACGGGTATATACAGGTGTATACTGTACTAGGGCACACAACACCCACTAACTCCTGCAGATGCCTGTATTAGAGAACAGCAATGACGGGTATATACAGGTTTATACTGTGCCAGTAACTCCTGCAGATGCCTGTATTAGAGAACAGCAATGACGGGTATATACAGGTGTAGCGGCCTCACCCCTCTCCCTTGCTTAATCGGTTGTATGGCTGTTGTCTAGGGGTACCTGGGAGAGAGAGATGATGCACACCACGGCCCATGTCCTCCATAACTAAGAGGTGAAGGCCAGAAGATTGGGCTTTTGTGTAGGTGTCCTAGAGTCAAGTCCAGTCCTTCGTCCCTGACTCCTTTGCTTAGTAACCCAAGTTCCACACAGTGAATAGGTACAACTCAGTTTTATTCTTCTTGCCAAGCAATAAAACAATCTTTCTTCTTTAGAAAATGGGGACAGATCGAGGCACAATCCTTTCTCTTCTTGCTGCTGCCCACTGTGCTGTCACCAGTGGTGAATAGTCACTGCCACTGACTAGGTAATATAGAACGTGAATTACCTTCACTCACTTTGCCCCTGTCAGAGGAAGAAATCCGTCCAAGGGAGAAATGGAGGCCTCTCCGTCACCAGCGATGCTGCGCCGGACTCTTCGGAGAAGTTACTGTGCACCAGTCCTCACAAACTCAGACACGGGCACCCAAGGAGTTAGGGCCCCCTTGGATTCCTCCACCCTCGCGGAACTCAGTTGAAGGTACTGAGCCCCAGGCATCCGCCATAGTACCTCACCCCAGGCTAAAGGTGCCTGAGATGGACTCCATCTCCGCTCCGGCTAGGCCAAGGGCGCCTAGGCCCGGAACACCGGAACGCCAGCACCCAAGCTGAAGGTGCCTGGGTGCGGCCATGTCCACCGACTCTGAACCCAAGGTCAGGGCGTCCGCCCCTTTTATGACCTCTCCCTTTGCGTCACAGCGGGTTCCCCGCCCCGCTGTACCAGCTCCAGGGAAGGACAAAAAGGTACAGTCTTGCGGTGTGAGTTCAGCTCCGGCCCAGGGTAACAGCGCCACCTGTGGACCCAAGGAACCTCACACCACCAGAGTCCTCCAAGAACCAGAAAAAGGTCTCGGATCCCCTAGCAATTGGTGCATCTGGGTTACACAACCACCCAGATGCCTTCCTCAAATTCAAATACCCGCTACACTGGTGTACACTGTGCCACTAACTCCTGCAGATGCCTGTATTAGAGAACAGCAATCACGGGTATATACAGGTGTACACTGTGCCACTAACTCCTGCAGATGCCTGTATTAGAGAACAACAATGACGGGTATATACAGGTGTACACTGTGCCACTAACTCCTGCAGATGCCTGTATTAGAGAACAGCAATGACGGCTATATACAGGTGTACACTGTGCCACTAACTCCTGCAGATGCCTGTATTAGGGAACAGCAATGACGGGTATATACAGGTGTATACTGTGCCACTAACTCCTGCAGATGCCTGTATTAGAGAACAGCAATGACGGGTATATACAGGTGTACACTGTGCCACTAACTCCTGCAGATGCCTGTATTAGAGAACAGCAATGACGGGTATATACAGGTGTATTCTGTGCCACTAACTCCTGCAGATGCCTGTAGTAGAGAACAGCAATGATGGGTATATACAGGTGTACACTGTGCCACTAACTCCTGCAGATGCCTGTATTAAAGAACAGCAATGACGGGTATATACAGGTGTATACTGTGCTGGGGCACACAACGCCCACTAACTGCTGCAGATGCCTGAGAAAAGAACACACTGTCCCTGGCTGCCTATCTAGCTTAGAGAACAGCAATAAAGTGTAGATCCAGGTGTATACTGTGCTTGAGGCACACAACACCCACTAACTCCTGCAGATGCCTGAGAAAAGAATAGGACATAAAACACACCGCCCCTGCCTATGTATCTCTTTCCCTGCACGCCGGAACACACTGCACAAGGCCGCCGTGCTGGCGGCCTTTTATAGTGTGGGGCGTGTACTAAACCCCCCTGAGCTATGATTGGCCACAGGCCAATTATGGCTCTCCTCGCTGCCGGCGCTATGATTGGCCAAGCATGCAGGGTCACAGTGCATGCTTGGCCAATCACAGTGCCGGGATTGCACTGCGATGGCACAGTGTATTGTGGGCCATTCGCGTCACTCGAATTTGGCGCGAACGGCCCATGACGTTCGATTTTCAGCGAACGATCGAACAGCCGATGTTCGAGTCGAACGTATGTTCGAGTCGAACACGAAGCTCATCCCTACTGTCTAGTAATCAACTGTAGCTTTCTGATAAATTAAAAATAGTAAGGCAGTCCAGGGAAATAATATGCACTATAAATATCATTTACCTCTGGCCGTGTTCCCTTATTCCAAGTTTAGAGAGTCTTTAATATCCATGATGTTTCCAAGGAAATATTTACATTTTGTTTGTGCCATGGTAGAACAGCAGACACAGAATAGTCAAGCCGTGTAAGCTTCTCTTATGGTTATTTAGCATTTTTGTTGACAGCAGTATTATACCTGCTTGCATGTTAGCCTAGGATCAATTCCCACTGAAGTATAATACTCCCGCTGCACTAAGCAAAATACAACTTCTAGAGTGTCAGGAAAAGAACATACTTTCCACATGGTGCGTGGGCTGAACAGTAAACGTATCACACTAGACCAGGGGTACTGAATTAAAATTCACGGGGGTCCGGTCGGAAAAATTTTGTTCCAGCGGAGGTCCGAATGCCATATTGGTGCTATGACTCCGCATGATGTCCTCCACTTCACAGCGCCCCCCACCACCACACACATGCACACACCTTTACGATCCACACACATCACAATTTGTGCTTTTTTTCCTTTCAACTTTATTGAAATGTCAAAATACATTTAATTCATTTTTATGCACCACAGCTCAGTTGCGGTGCATAGAAACAGTATGCATTTTGCACCACACTGCTCAGTACGCAGGGGCGCTGTTTCTGTGTGAACAGGACACATAGAAAACAATTGTTTTCTATTGCCCTTGCAGAGACGTGTTTTGCTAGTGCAGAAATTAGACCTCCTTTTACATTAGTGTCTTCAGTCCCCCACTTCACATCACAGCCCCCCCTTTACATCAGTGTCCTCAGCCCCCACTTACGTCACATCCCCCCTGCCTCATCACAAACCCCCCATCACAGACTGACCGCCCAAATCACAGACTGACCCCCCATCACAGACCCCTCATCACAGACTGACCCCCCATCACAGACCCCTCATCACAGACTGACCCCCCATTACAGACTGGCCCCCCATCACAGACCCTTTATTACAGACTGACCCCCCATCACAGACCCCTTATTACAGACTGACCCCCCCCCATCACAGACCCCTCATCACAGACTGACCCCCCATCACAGACCCCTTATTACAGACTGACCCCCCATCACAGTCCCCTCATCACAGACTGACCCCCCATCACAGACCCCTTATTACAGACTGACCCCCCCATCACAGACCCCTCATCACAGACTGACCCCCCATCACAGACCCCTCATCACAGACTGACCCCCCATCACAGACCCCTCATCACAGACTGACCCCCCATCACAGACCCCTCATCACAGACTGACCCCCCATCACAGACCCCTCATCACAGACTGACCCCCCATCACAGACCCCTTATTACAGACTGACCCCCCCATCACAGACCCCTCATCACAGACTGACCCCCCGTCACAGTCCCCTCATCACAGACTGACCCCCCCATCACAGTCCCCTCATCACAGACTGACCCCCCATCACAGTCCCCTCATCACAGACTGACCCCCCATCACAGACCCCTTATTACAGACTGACCCCCCCATCACAGTCCCCCCATCACAGACTGACCCCCCATCACAGTCCCCTCATCACAGACTGACCCCCCATCACAGTCCCCTCATCACAGACTGACCCCCCATCACAGACCCCTTATTACAGACTGACCCCCCGTCACAGTCCCCTCATCACAGACTGACCCCCCCATCACAGTCCCCTCATCACAGACTGACCCCCCATCACAGACCCCTCATCACAGACTGACCCCCCATCACAGACCCCTTATTACAGACTGACCCCCCCATCACAGACCCCTCATCACAGACTGACCCCCCGTCACAGTCCCCTCATCACAGACTGACCCCCCCATCACAGTCCCCTCATCACAGACTGACCCCCCATCACAGTCCCCTCATCACAGACTGACCCCCCATCACAGACCCCTTATTACAGACTGACCCCCCCATCACAGTCCCCCCATCACAGACTGACCCCCCATCACAGTCCCCTCATCACAGACTGACCCCCCATCACAGTCCCCTCATCACAGACTGACCCCCCATCACAGACCCCTTATTACAGACTGACCCCCCCATCACAGACCCCTCATCACAGACTGACTCCCCATCACAGACCCCTCATCACAGACTGACCCCCCATCACAGACCCCTTATTACAGACTGACCCCCCCATCACAGTCCCCTCATCACAGACTGACCCCCCATCACAGACCCCTCATCACAGACTGACCCCCCATCACAGACCCCTTATTACAGACTGACCCCCCCATCACAGTCCCCTCATCACAGACTGACCCCCTATCACAGACCCCTTATTACAGACTGACCCCCCCCATCACAGACCCCTCATCACAGACTGACCCCCCATCACAGACCTCTCTCGATATCAAAAACCACTGTCCTTTACAGCACAGCACAGCACTTCTCCCCTCCCCACAAAACCCTACCTTTTTCACACAGGACATGAAGCGTGGGCGCTCTGGACCATGGGCGGGACTTTTCACGTTAAAAGTGAGTGATTTATTGCTGGGACCGCCCCGCTGCCTAGCAACCAATCACCCACTTTTTAACTTAAAAGTCCCGCCCTTTGTCCAGAGCGGCCGCGCCTCATGTTTTGTGTGATTTTAGACAGGCAGTATGAGGAGGGGCAGTGCAGAGATATTAAAGAAGGCACGGACCCGCCGCGCCTGCCATGCTGTGTATATAGCAGCATCGGCAGCGGCAGGTGGGCGAGCCGGGTGAGCCGGCGACAGGGAGAGGACGCTACTTGGCGAGGCTGCGGTCCGGACAGAATGGCCACTGGGGCCGGATCCGGCCCGCGGTCCGCCATTTAGTGACGCCCGCACTAGACAATAAGGACCAGGCATTCTTTCCATTTTATACCAATACTGACTTGTATATTAGTCTTTTACTTCTTTTTACAAATCTACTACAGTGATTTGCAGCTTCCACAGGTATGAGAGATGCATACTGTGATATTTGGGTGTGCTTATTAGAGTGATGGTGAGCATTTTCAGTGAGTCATGCCAGTCTAAACTGTGGTTTTAGGGGTTGTTGGCCCTATTTTCTTAAACAAACTTAGAGTAAGAGCCGTTTCACACAGGGGCGTCCTGGGATCCGACTTCAGGTCGCCCCAAGTCTCCCCAAGTCGCGCGGTTTAGAAAAGTAATGGAAGTGAATGGAGCCGTCTTAATGTACACTACTGCAGTCGCTCCGACTTCAGAAAAGGTTCCTGTACGACTTCAATCCGACTTCTAGGCGTCTTGTACCCATTGATTTTAATGGAAGTTGCCTCTAAGTCGGATCTCCTGTCTTAACTGAAGCAACTTTCCTGGAAGTAAAAATAGTTTTCCAGGCAAATTGTTTGATTGGCCACTGGAAAGTAGCCTGTTCTGGAGGCAACTTGAAGTTTCCTTGTAAGTTGCCTGGAGTCACGCTGTGATTCATGCTCAAGTCGTGTCCAAGTTGCCTCCCAAAGTCACGCTGGAAGTCGTGTTGCCCCTGTGTGAACTGGCTCTAATTGTAAAGTATATATATTGTGAGGGGGTTAACTCGGTAGCGGGTGTGTGTGACCCCCTGGTTGGGCTCCCCACACAAAAACAGGGCCAGCAGACGGAGGTTGTGGTTTTCAAAATCAAAAGGTGCGGTTTATTTCTCTATGTACAGTGACAAAAACACAGCAAAGCCAAAAAGAAACATAAACAAAATAAATCCTGGTCAGTTTGACCTCTGACTAAACATGCAGGTTTCCTAAACTAACAACTGGGATCAGCCTGGTGCTGTCCTAGTCCCTAAGTCCCTGGTTTAGTAAAAGTCCAAACAAATAGCCACACAGGCTTTGCCTCACCGCACAGGGGTTCACTCTCCCTAGACAGTCCACACAGGTCTGGTTCCAGGCATGAGCTAACACCTAATGAATCTGGGAGTTCTTATAGAGGCCTAAATGAGCTGACAAGCTTCAGCTGGTCTCATCAACTCCCTGCCTCACGACGCCCAGCACTCTCCCTAGAGGTATGAGTCATTCATGAGCCCACTAGCCTCAGCTGGGCTTCATCAACTCCCTAGTTGTATAAGTCGGCATAAAGCCTGAATCTGGGCGAAATATATCTACCCCCCTGGATGCAACCAGGTGACTTTACCTTCCTGCTGTCACATACCCCCCCCTCTTGTTTTAACCTTGGGGTTGGAACACCAGCAATCAGGCATTCATGTACTCGAGACAAAGCATCCACATTCCCCATTTGAACGCCAGGGCGATGCTTTACTGTGAAGTTGAATTCCTGTAGGGCCAGGAACCACCTATTCACTCTTCTATTTGTCTCCTTGTTTTGAGCCATCGACTTTAACGGAGCGTGATCCGTAACCATGTCAAAGTGCCTACCTAGCAGATAGTACCGAAGGGAATCTAGAGCCCACTTCACCGCTAAACACTCCTTTTCAACCGTGGCGTAATTTACCTCATGGGACTTCAACTTCCTGCTGAGGTAAATGACTGGGTGCTCTTCCCCGTTCCAGACCTGGGACAATACTGCTCCTAACCCCACATCTGACGCATCACTTTGTACGACAAAGTCTTTAGAGAAGTCGGGTGAGTACAACACTGGCTGGCTACATAAGGCTTGTTTCAAGAATTGGAATGCTGCCTCCGCCTCGGGGGTCCATTTAATCATGACCGACCCTTTCCCTTTCGTCAGGTTGGTTAGGGGCACAGCCTTAGAAGCAAAGTGGGGAATGAAGCGCCGATAATAACCCGCGATTCCCAGAAAGGCTCGTACCTGCTTCTTGCTGTTGGGACGTGGCCAACTCTGGATGGCCTCGACTTTGTTGAGTTGGGGTTTTATTACTCCCCTGCCAATGGTGTACCCAAGATATTTGGCCTCCTCCTGCCCAATGGTACACTTCTTGGGGTTAGCCGTAAACCCCGCTTCCCGGATAGAGTCTAGGACTGCTTGCACTTTTGGCAGATGTGAGGCCCAATCTGTGCTATGGACAATTACGTCATCCAGGTAAGCCGCAGCATACTTCCGATGGGGCCTCAGTATCTGGTCCATTTTCCGCTGGAATGTGGCCGGCGCATTCTGTAACCCGAACGGCATTCTCTTATATTGGAACGCCCCGTCTGGGGTTACAAATGCGGTTTTCTCTTTGGCCGACTTGGCCAGGGGAATTTGCCAATACCCTTTTGTGAGGTCAAGAGTCGTCATGTATCGGGCTGTTCCCAGCCGGTCGATCAACTCATCTATACGTGGCATGGGGTAGGTGTCAAATTTTGTAACTTTGTTCAACTGACGAAAATCGTTACAAAATCGCCAGCTCCCATCCGGTTTAGGCACCAACACAATGGGACTAGACCAATCACTTTGGGACTCCTCTATCACCCCTAAGTTCAGCATTTTCTGTACTTCCTCCCGTATTGCCTCCCGTCGGGCCTCTGGGATCCGATAGGGTTTTAACTTCACCCTTTCACCGGGCGGGGTAATAATATCATGCTCTACCCCAGATGTTTGTCCCGGCAGCTCAGAGAACACCTCCTTGTTGCGAAGCACAAACTCCTTAACCTCCTGTTGTTGGGGTTGTGACAAGGTGGCTGCTATTCCAACCTCCGGAATCACGCAACCAGTTTGAGCTGGTGACCAAGTTTCTGCGACTAGGGACTCTCTATCCCTCCAGGCTTTCAACAGATTAACGTGATATATCTGTTCGGGCTTTCGCCTTCCTGGTTGTCTGACCTTGTAATTCACTTCGCTCACTTTTTCCATTATCTCGTAGGGGCCTTGCCATTTGGCAAGGAATTTACTTTCAACCGTAGGGACAAGTACCAATATCCTATCCCCCGGGGAAAAGGTACGGGTCTTTGCTCCACGGTTGTACACTCTCTGCTGTGCCAACTGCGCTTGGGCCAAATGTTCCTTCACGATGGGCATTACCTGTGCAATTCGATCTTGCATCAGGGCGACATGCTCAATCACACTCCTGTGGGGAGAACTCTCACTTTCCCAAGTTTCCTTGGCAATATCCAACAGCCCTCTTGGGTGTCTCCCATACAGTAACTCAAAGGGGGAGAATCCCGTAGAGGATTGGGGCACCTCCCTAATAGCAAACATCAAATAAGGAAGTAGACAGTCCCAATCCTTTCCATCTCTATCCACCACTTTCTTCAACATTTGTTTTAGGGTTTTGTTGAATCTTTCAACCAGCCCATCGGTTTGGGGGTGATACACAGATGTACGCAATTGCGTCACTTTGAGCAATTTACACAGCTCTTTCATAACCCGGGACATAAAGGGTGTACCTTGGTCCGTAAGCAGTTCTTTACAAATACCCACCCGGCTAAAAACAAGAGATAGCTCTTTGGCTATGGTTTTGGCCGAGGTATTTCTGAGAGGGATCGCTTCTGGATAACGGGTGGCATAGTCCATTATAACCAATATGTACTGGTGCCCCCTAGCGGACTTGATTATAGGACCTACCAAATCCATTGCGATTCTCTCAAACGGGACCTCAATGATGGGTAGAGGGACCAGCGGGCTACGGAAATGTGGCATCGGGGCCGACCTCTGACACACAGGGCAGGAGGAACAATAATTTTCTATGTCCTTCATCACCCCAGGCCAATAGAATCTCTGTAATACCCTCTCTCGGGTTTTCTCTGTCCCCAGATGACCTCCAAGAATGTGCCCATGGGCCAACTCCAACACCAACTTCCTGTAAGGTTTGGGCACCACAAGCTGCTCAACGGTTTCTTCTGCCCTTTTTGCCACCCGATACAGTAGGTCCTTCTCTACGCTGAAGTATGGGTAAGTGCAGGTATTATCTGGGTTCACTAACTCGCCATCTATTTCCACTACGTTTTCCCGTGCCTTTATTAGGGCGGGGTCTTTTAACTGTTCTGTGGCAAAATTTTCCCTGTGAACCTCCAGATCAGAAAACTCCACAGACGGTAGGTTTTCGTCTGAGGAGGTGGGCTCCTCTCCAGTTTCTTGAGTCTCCCCTGCCAATACTGACAAGGGAAATTCTGGAGAGTCCTCACCACTCTCAGAGGAGTTCTGGCTATCACATTCCTGGTACATAGGGGCACCAGTGGGGGGCTCAGGATCATCCCACAGTTCCCAGAACTTCGGAAAATCCCTTCCCACAATGGCATCATGCGGTAATTGAGATACTAACCCCACTGGATGAGAGAGGGTACCTTTGGGGGTCTCGAAACACACTGTAGTCACTGGATACTCTCGGGTGTCCCCATGCACACAAATAACAGCTACCTTGCTATTCCCAGAGACCTCTGTTTTAACTAATTCAGCCTTTATCAGGGTCACAAGGCTACCTGAATCCAGTAATACCACAACATTTCTACCATTAATACACATTTTGCATAAATGTTTCTCAGTTCCCCGAATGGCAGTGCATGCGACTGTCGCACACAGCGACTGACGTCTGTCCATCAGAAAGTCACATTGCATGGGTTCCTCCACAACCGGGCAATTTGCTGCAATATGTCCCGCTTGCCGGCAGCGGTAGCAAACAATCCATTTGGCTGCCTCTTGAGCCCCTGACTTCCCAGGCTGTTCTCGCCAAACTTTGGGTAGAGCTCCCACCCTCTCACTCTCTCCACCCTCACCCCTTGGAATCCTCTTATCCGCCCCTGGGGATGGTCTGGTCTTAGGGTGGAAAGTCCGAGAGTCTCTGGAAGAGGCCGTCAGGTTCTCTGTAGCCAAGTATTTCTCTACACGATCCACAAGACCACCGGCCGTCTCTGGGTCTCCATGGCTTACCCACTTTTGGATGGCAGTAGGAAGAGCTCTCAAAAACCGATCCATTACAACACGTTCCACAATCTCTGGTGCGGACAAAGTCTCTGGCTGTAGCCACTTCCTGCTCAGGTGAATGAGATCATACATTTGAGACCTGGGGGGTTTTCCAAGCTGGAAAGTCCAGTTATGCACACGCTGAGCCCGGACAGCCAGGGTGACACCCAGCCTTGCCAATATTTCAGCTTTTAGCATCACATAGTCTTTTGCTTGGTCAGGCTCTAGGTCATAGTAAGCCTTCTGCGATTCACCAGTTAACAGAGGAGCCACCAGTCCAGCCCACTGCTCCTCAGGCCACTTTTCTCTTTCAGCAGTCCTTTCAAATGTGGTCAAAAATACCTCTGGATCATCCTCTCCAGTCATTTTTGTCAATAAACGACTCACCCCAAAGGACGCGGTATTAGTGGGACGGCTTTCCTCACTGGTCTGCGGATGTTGCTGCATTACTGCTTCCATTTGTTGTAGTCTCTGCTCTTGCTTCTGTAACAGGTCTATGAAGCGGGCCTCAGATTGCTGCTGGGCTTGTTGATGAGCTTGCTGCTGGGCTGCAAGGCTCCTTTGCAAACCTGCATTTGTCTGCTGTTGATTGGCATTTGCTAGAGCCAGCTGTTTCAGTATCTCCTCCATGCTGGCTTAAAAAAAACTGCCACTGGTTCTCCACCAACTGTGAGGGGGTTAACTCGGTAGCGGGTGTGTGTGACCCCCTGGTTGGGCTCCCCACACAAAAACAGGGCCAGCAGACGGAGGTTGTGGTTTTCAAAATCAAAAGGTGCGGTTTATTTCTCTATGTACAGTGACAAAAACACAGCAAAGCCAAAAAGAAACATAAACAAAATAAATCCTGGTCAGTTTGACCTCTGACTAAACATGCAGGTTTCCTAAACTAACAACTGGGATCAGCCTGGTGCTGTCCTAGTCCCTAAGTCCCTGGTTTAGTAAAAGTCCAAACAAATAGCCACACAGGCTTTGCCTCACCGCACAGGGGTTCACTCTCCCTAGACAGTCCACACAGGTCTGGTTCCAGGCATGAGCTAACACCTAATGAATCTGGGAGTTCTTATAGAGGCCTAAATGAGCTGACAAGCTTCAGCTGGTCTCATCAACTCCCTGCCTCACGACGCCCAGCACTCTCCCTAGAGGTATGAGTCATTCATGAGCCCACTAGCCTCAGCTGGGCTTCATCAACTCCCTAGTTGTATAAGTCGGCATAAAGCCTGAATCTGGGAGAAATATATCTACCCCCCTGGATGCAACCAGGTGACTTTACCTTCCTGCTGTCACAATATCGGTATATATTTTTTAAATAACAAACACGTTTTACTTACCTGCTCTGTGCAATACAATTGCACTTAGCGGCCCCAATCTTCCTCTTCCTCTTAGTGGCCCCAATCAAGCGCTCCTGCCTCCTCCTCTTCTCAGCATGCCACCATAGGAAGGGGAGAGCAAAACAATTAACAGAAAAATATCAAAACCTGAATTTCTCTTCAGCAGCTCCATTGCTCTTTTCAAGATTCTTCTGACCCAGCTCTCCTGACCCTCTTGGCTCTCCTGGATCACTTTACGTTTTAGAGCCTTGGATAGCTGTGCCGACTCTCACAGCCTGATGGACATGGAATCTCTCCTCCAATATGGAATGCTGTCCCCTGAGTAGAGCACCTTTCCGAATTGAAGTATGTCTGTCTCTTGGGTGGTGCACACACCTGTCTCCTGATTTGAGCCCTGCATTATGGTCAGGTCCTTGCTTATAACCAGTACACACACCTGCACACTCACACAAACTACAGGTCTCTAACACAGGATTGAAGGCTTCATCCCACCCAAGACTCTTTGAAGACTTTGGATCCTGATCCAGAAATAGGAAACCCAGAGAAAACTGAAACCCCAATGTTCTCTGCTCAGAGAGCTTTTTCCTATACTCACACAGTGGCAGGGCCTAGTACTTTCATGATACTTATGTAGCCATACCCCCAGCTAAGGGAGCCGCTGATATGATTTTCGGGCCTGTAACACACCGCTGTCAACCCCAGCAATTGGCTCTACCCTCCCTTGGCACAGTTAGTAGGGGATGATAGGATTGTGAGGCCGCCAACTTTAGGCAACACAGTCCCACCACAAAAACACACACAGTGATATAGCGAACACTGACTGTTCCTTCTGCACAGTAATAACACCGACAACTAGTCTGATTAATAATTTCCTTTAGTAAAAGTACCAGGATTAAACAGATTAATACAGTATACTTTAGCAAATGCAGAGCCCTGCAATGAAAGAATGTTCAACAATAGGCAGATATACAATCCTGTACAAAAATAACTAATAGGCCCCCCTTTGCAACACTCCTCCCTCGTGGGCAAGATGGCGCCCAGCAATGTCTACACTGACAAGTCAGGCCTGACTGTAACTATGTGTAAGTTCCGCAGAGAAGAATCTTCGCTAGCAAATGGTGGTGCACTTTTGGAGACAAATTGTAATCCACAGGAATGAAAGTTGACAAACTTGGTGAATAAAGATAAAGTCACTAACGCTATTCCATGCACTGTCCCTCCGGTGTGCATATGCAAACTCTAGCGGGCGAGTCCCGAACAACAAACACTAGGCCTAGAGGTCCTGCACTAATCTCTGAGCAGGTGCTCTCTCACCCAACCGGACCAGTCCATGTCCGTATCTTCCGTTGCTGTGTCTCAGTACACAGGTTCCACGACACCCGGGTCTTCGATCCTACTGGCAGCGGCAGACGGATGGCAGGATGAGACGTCCCTCAGGCTCCTTGGTGGAAACGGGAGGCTCTTCGGTAATACAGGGCCTAGGCTTCAGGACTTGTCCGGAACAGCAGACTCAGCAGAGAGTTCCACTTGCTGGGCGGGCGATGTCCAAAGAGACCGTACTCCGGTCCGCCCCCTTGTTAAATACCCCACCCCAGCAGTCCTTGCGCAGGGAAATGCATCCTGGGTGTGGTAGTCTCTGGATTCCTCAAACAACACCCCGCTACACTTACATTGGTCCAACAAACCATACCTAAACTTCAGCTTTAAAGCTGATCAGTCCCAGCATAGACATACCTCTGTATTATGTTGCTCTGTTGTCTGCAGATCCCCTGATATTCTGGGTTTAGTTATGGCTTTGTGTTATGTGACACTATGTATATCCTACTGATAGACTCTGTCCCTTCCACAGCCCCTTCCTGCAGCAGATAGCATCTATAACACTTCTCTTTGTAGTATTTCAGACTCTGTACTTGATTTAAATTCTTTCACAGCTCTGATGGTGGGTGGGATTAAATACATCCTAATTAGCTTTCAATCCTGCCCAGCCACACATACAGGAAGAGTCCTGCCTCACAGATCACAGCATTATTCAAGAAGGAAACCCCTTCATATAAAGCCTGTTCTGGAAGCTAGCTGTTCTGCTGCTGGGCAGGATTGAATGGATCACAATTAGAATTCAATCCTGCCCAGTCCTGTCCTCCCAGAGCCCTGCTCTCTGTGAAGTGATTCATTTATATATGAAGGAAACACCTTCATAATAGCCTCTAATAGCCCTTCCTCTGTAGTTTGACATATTTGCACCTTTCACTACCCACACGAAGGCCCAGAAACACCCACAGTAACCCTAGGACCCAAAACTGGTACAAGTGACTCCCATAGCCCACCCTGAAGCTACAGAGGTTCAAAGGTCATGGGATATGTAGTAGAAAAAATATTTAAAAAAAGAGATAGAAAAAATACATAGAGTCATGCTACCTAAGAGCAAATGAATGAAAGCTCTAATGAACGCCACATAATAAAATATTGTGAAACATAACCAAAATAAAGCATACGTGATTAAATAAAAATGACAGTGAACATTAGATGAATAAATTCATGTGAATGAATGAATACATAAAGTGTCATAAATAAAGTTCATAAAGTGTAGCGGGGTATCGTTTTCCACCCAGAGACTACAGTTCCCAGCACGCTTTGAGGCACCCAAGGTGCATTGCCCCACGCAAGGACTGCTGGGGTGGACTTTAAAAGGGAGAGGCGGGGACTGTTCTGTCTCTTTGGACACCGCCCTGCCAGCAAGAGGATCCCTGCTGACCTGCTGTGCGTGCAAGGCCTGAAGGCTGGGCCTTGTACTTTTCTTCCAAAGAGCCTTCCGCTCCACCGAGGAGCCTGCGGAGCGTCTGACCCTGCTGTGAAGTTGTCATCAGGAGGACCGAAGACCCGGGCATCATGGACACTGTGAAGCGAGTCACAGTAGCGGAGGTATCGGACAAGGACTGGTCCGGTCGGGTGAGAGAGCACCTGCTTAAAACCACACACTATTAACTTTGTGCCTATTTAACTTTATCCAGGCCCATCAGTGGTTACAGTTACACTCTGGGGAGACTACTTGCTGAACTGAGTTTATTAGTCTCTCCAGCTTTACAAAGTTAGCGATCATCGCTACCCTATTGGATTACAATTGGTTCTTTAAGTGCAGCACCGTGTTTTGCTAGCGAAGATTCCTTCATCAAACTTTACCCCAAGTTATAGTCAGGCCTGACTGGGTAATATAGGACATTGCTGGGCGCCATTTTGCTCACGAGGGAGGATAGCTGCAGCGGGGTCTGTTAAACTGTTGTTTCATTGCTGAATGTTTTACCTTTGATAAGTATACTTATATTGCAGGGATCTGCATGTGGCATTACATACTGTTTTACCCTTTTAACCTTTTACTAATAGTAAAGAATCTATAGTTAAGTATATTGGTTGTCAGTTTCAATTACTGTGCAAAAAGGGATTGTGTCATATAGAATATCAGAGAGAGTGTAATTCTATCACCCCTTTTCCTAACTGTGTCACGAGAGGTCAGAGAGCCAATTAATTGGGGTTTACAGCGGTGCACTACAAGGCCCAAAAACAAACAAGGCAGCCCTCTTAACTGGGGGTATCGCTACACGTGGGGGCTCGGTTCCGGGATCCTTGTGGGTTGCACGCTGCAATCAAGCCGGTTGGAAGTACCAGCATGGAAAGTGACACAATGGTGCGCAGAGTGGGCTGTTGATCCAATTTGGGCGGTAGCTGTTGAACTCCCGGAAGGGATTCAGGAAAAAGAAGAGGTAAAGCAGCTAATAATGTCAATATCCCCAAGATGGAAAGCATGGGCGGTGGATGTAAAGTCAGATACCTCAGGGGCATATGCACTAGTAGAATGGACAAGAGGAATCCCAGAAGAGTTCAAAGGGCAGAGTGTAAAGGACATAGATGACAAAACGTATCGCTTAGTGCATACTGGGGCTGTGAAGAGAGAGTCTCCATGAACCTCCCCATCGTTATCTCCGTTACTCTTCTCCAAAATGGGAGGCAGTAGCGAGACGAGAGCTCCGGAATCACCCCTGACCACCATAGGGCCGGAACTGCTGGCTGCTTTGGGAGACTTTGTTAGTAAGTGCCAGAAAACCAGCATGGTACATGTGGAAGCCGGGTACCGGAGACTCCGGGTGTTTTCAGGAACACAACCTGTGCCACCCGGGGAAGAAGACTTCGACACCTGGAGTGAGCAGGCAATGCAGGCAGTAGAAGGTTGGGAAGTTCCAGAAACGCAGAAAAAGCAGCGCATTAACGAAAGCTTGAAGGGTAGTGCTGCTGAGGCTGTGAAGAATCTTGGGTGCAGCAATACTGTGTGTACAGCAATGGATTATCTGTCTATGTTACAGGAGGAATTTGGCCAGCTGGAGAAGGTATCAGAGTTGGTGTATCAATTTGAACATGCCCTCCAACAGCCGGGGGAGAAGTTGTCTGAATATGTCCGGAGACTGAACAGGATGCTGTGCCAAATTGTACTGAGCAAGGGAATGCTGCCACAAGTCATAGACACTACCAGGATGAAGCAGATCCTGAGGGGAGCCTTACGTTCGGATCCAGTTTGGAGTCATGGCTTTGAGTTACCCAGACCTTGTGTGGATCATAAGGGACGAAGAGGCCTTGCTGAAGGATCAACAGGGGGTTGAGAAGATCACCCCACCTGCTTCTGTGGGAGTCAGAACAGCAGTAGCTACCGAACGTGACTCGGAAGTAGAAACCTTGAAGACTCAGATGGCCCAAGTACTGGATCTATTGACCTCTTTATTGGCCAAGGACTCAGGAACAAAGGAAAAAGGAGAGATCAAGAGTGAACCGGACCGGAATGTCCCCATGCCAACTTCCCCAAAAATAAGGAAGGAGATTGTCTGCTTCAACTGTGGAGGAGCTGGCCACACTGGGAAAGTGTGCCCTAGTCCAAGGAAGAACCAAGGCACTCAATACCAGCAGGCGGAAAACTTCAGAGTGCCCCGTTGAAGGAGTCAGCCGGGCGCCCGCTACTCGCAGAAAGCTCCAAAAAGATACAAAACCAGCAGAAAAAAAAGAGAAGGGAAACAATACCCCTCTTAAAACTCCCCATACCACTTGTCGGGAGTTGAAATTTGACAACCGGAGAAAGATCAAAGCATACCAGTTCCAAAAAGGGTTGAGGTCCAGAGAAAAATGGAAGAAGAAGAAAACACCATTAGGAAAATCAAGGGGTCCAAAGGAGGAAACACATCAGAAGAAGTTCCCAGACAAGTTAATAGGACCCTCTCCTTTAGTCTCCGTTCAAGTGGAGGAAGTTTACACCAAGGCCCTCCTAGATACAGGAGCCCAAGTGACCCTTTTATACAGAGACTTTTATCGGAAGTATTTGAGTCATGTGCCTTTACAGAAGCTGGAAGACCTACAAATAGGGGGGATTGGCACTCGTAGATTTCCCTACGATGGTTATGTCTCAATCAGGCTGGCCTTTGATCCATCAGTGACAGGAAAGGCAGAAGTCTTTGACACTCTGGCGGTAGTTTGTCCTCGCCCGTCAGGGGCCAACACCAGCTCCATGTTTATAGGGACCAACACTGACTTGGTCAGGAGACTGCTGACCCCTTCAGTGCAGGAACGGAGTCCTCCCAAACAGAAGATTCACCCCATGCTGCAACAGGTCTATCAGAAGTTGATCCTGGAGCAAAAGGCCCCAGAAGAGGGGGTGGGAAGAGTCTGGAGACTGTCGAGAAAGGAGAAGATACTGCAGCCTGGTGAGGTGACCTGTCTCCAGGCTACGGTAAAACTCTCCTGAGAGCAGCCTGGCCCCTTTGTGGTCTTGGAGCCAGACCCCTTCAACACTCACCCAGGACCCAGGATTGGAAGTGATCCCTGAAGTGGTCCCATTGAGGGCATTGAAGAAGGCAAAGGGCCAGATTCCAGTGAGCATCAGAAATGTCTCTAGTTCTCCTGTGAAAATCCCAGCTTGGGTACTACTGGGCAAAGTAAATCCTGCCACCCCAGTGACCCTGTCTGAGTTGAAGGGGACAAAGGGAGAAGAAGAAGTCACTCTGGAGGGACTCTGTTTGGAAGATACCACCTTACCATTGAAGTGGAAGGAGAGAGCCAAGGCCCAGCTAACCAGATAAAGGAAGATATTCTCAGAAGATGAGTTTGACGTGGGGTGTGCGAGGAGTGCCACCCATAAAATCCATATGCAGGAAGACAAACCCTTCCGGGAGAGGGTCCGGTGAGTCCCCCTGGCTGACTTGGAAGATCTGCGTGAGCAGTTAACAGAGCTCAAGAGGACAGGGGTTATTCGAGAGTCAAGGAGTCCATATGCTTCTCCCATCGTGGTGGTAAGGAAGAAGAACGGGTCGCTGAGGTATCTGCATAGACTACAGGACTCTCAACAGGAGAACCATACCCGACCAGTACACTACCCCCAGGATAGAAGATGCTTTACAGAGTCTGTCTGGGGCCCAGTGGTTCAGTGTCATGGACCTGAAGAGTGGGTATTATCAAATCCCCATGCACTCTGAAGACAGAGAGAAGACGGCCTTCATCACCCCGGTGAGATTCTATGAGTTTAATAAGATGCCTCAAGGCCTGTTGGGGGCCCCAGCCACTTTCCAGAGGTTGATGGAGAAGACAGTGGGGGACATGAATCTTATCGAAGTCTTGGTGTACCTAGATGACATCATTGTCTTCGGGAAGACTCTGGAGGAGCATGAAGAGAGATTGGAGAAAGTTCTGAAGAGACTCAGTGAAGAGGGACTAAAACTCTCCAGAGAAAAATGCCAGTTTTACCAGTCTTCGGTACACTATTTGGGACACATAGTATCTGCAGAAGGAGTGTCTACAGATCCCGACAAACTGGACGCCGTTACCTCCTGGCCCAGGCCAACTACAGTGACTGAGCTCAGATCCTTCCTGGGGTTCTGCTCTTACTACCGTAGATTTGTGGAAGGGTTTGCGAAGATTGCAAAACCCTTGAATGAGCTGCTGAAGACAGAAGGAGAGGAGGATGATACTGGGCCCCGGAAACCTGGAGAGTCTGTGGAAGGCCAGTGGACAGAGGAGTGTGAGGAAGCCTTCCAAATGTTGAAGAAGAGTCTGACCACTGCTCCAGTCTTGGCCTATGCTGATCCCAGGAAACTATATGAACTGCATGTAGATGCCAGCCATGATGGACTAGGAGGGGTGCTGTACCAGGAGTATGAAGGACAGTTGCGCCCAGTTGCCTACGTTAGTAGAAGCCTGACACCAGCCGAAAAGAACTACCCCACTCACAAGTTGGAATTCCTGGCCCTAAAGTGGGCAGTCGTGGATAAGCTCAGAGATTACTTGTATGGAGCCAACTTTACAGTAAAGACTGACAATAATCCACTCACCTACCTCTTCACCACAGCCAAGCTGGATGCCACTGGCCACCGTTGGTTGGCAGCCCTGGCCGGATTCAACTTCAGTCTCAAGTATAGGCCTGGAGCTGGGAATCGTGATGCAGATGCATTGTCCAGAAGGGCTCATGCACCCACTCACCAAACAGAAGACTGGACCCAGGTAACCCCGGATGGGGTGCGGGCCCTGTGCCAAGGGGCACAACTTCAAGCTAGTGGTGGGTCAAGGGCCGAAGAGATCGCAGCTTCGGTGGTAGGGGTGCCCAAGTGTTATTGTGACGTGACCCAGGTTGGAGAGGATGACCTGCCAAAACTGTCAAAAAAGGACATAAGGAAAGACCAGTTGGAAGATCCCTGGGGAAGATTGGCTTTGAAGGCACTGGAAGATCAGGATCCTAGCAGGCTTCTCAAGGATCCCTCAAAGGTGGCTAGACTGGTCCACAAAGAATGGGACAAGTTGCAAAAACATCAAGGGGTGGTCTACCGAAGGGGCCCCTCTGATGACCTAGAAGAAAAGTGGCAAATGTTATTTCCGGAGAAACACAGAAGAACTGTTTTAGCTGCCCTACACGATAACCATGGCCATTTGGGGGCTGAACGAACATTTCAGCTTGGAAGGGATAGGTTCTATTGGCCATGCATGCGGGCTGAAGTGGAGGAGTACTGTCACTCATGTGCTCGCTGCATTCAAAGGAAGACTTTACCACGTCAAGCTGTCCCAATGGGTCATCTGCAGAGTCAAGGACCCTTGGACTTGGTATACATTGACTTCCTCTGTCTAGAACCTGACTTAAGTGGACATGGAAATGTTCTCGTGATAACCAACCATTTCACCCGTTATGCCCAGGATTTTCCAGCTAAAGACCAGAAGGCCTTCACTGTAGCCAAAATCTTGGTGGAGAAATACTTTGTGCATTATGGGCTACCACAGCGCCTACACTCAGACCAAGGGAGAGACTTTGAGAGTCGATTGATCAAGAAATTGCTGGACTCTTTGGGTATCAAGAAAACCGGTACTACCCCTTATCACCCTCAGGGTGATGCTCAACCCGAGAGGTTCAACAGGACTCTGTTAAATATGTTGGGGACTCTGAGCAGCGAGCAGAAGCAGCATTGGAGCAAGCACATAGCAGCAATAGTGCATGCTTATAACAGTACAACTAGTGATGCTACAGGGTACTCTCCATACCGATTAATGTTTGGCAGGGAAGCAAGACTGCCTGTGGATCTGGCCTTCGGCATATCAATGGATCACACTTCGGACACTTCACATAAGGGATATGTGGATAGACTGAGGAAGAGTTTGAAGCTGGCCTTTGAACAGGCTCAAGCGGCATCAGAGCAAAGAGGAGCTCGGAATAAGAGGAACTTTGACCTCAAAGTTCGAATCCAAGACTTGCAACCTGGAGACAGAGTGCTGTTGCTAAACTTGGGAGTCCCTGGGAAGCACAAATTGGCAGACAGATGGAGACCCGAACCTTATGTGATCTGCAAAAAGTTACCGGGCGCACCGGTGTATCAGCTGAAGCCAGAAGGGAAGATAGGGCCGCTGAAGACCTGGCACAGAAACCACTTACTTCCACTTTCAGAAGCAGTAAGGATACCTCCTGTAGAGGATTCCCCTGGACCATCCTCAAGCCTGGATACACCAAGGCCCAACACTCGGTCTCAGGTATCTCAGTCTGGAGAAATGGATGTCTCTGATCTAAGCAAAGAAGAAGAGCTTGGATGGTTGTGGCCGTCCCCGGCCCCTGATCCCCTGTCCATAGATCTTCCACCCTCTGAAGGAACCCTGGATAGTACATTGAATGTGGAAGCCACTGAGTTTGTTCCGTCCAGCCCTCTGTCTGAAGAGTGGGAAGATGCCATAGGGACGCCTTCTGCTGAAGATCAAGGGGACACTCAATATCTTGCTGCACCTGATCTGGACGTCTCAGAAATAGTGGAACCCAATACAGTCACCCCAAGAGAACAGAGAGCCAAGAGAACTATTCGTCCTCCTCGGAAGTTAACCTATGCCCAAATGGGGGAAAGTTCTGAGGATACAGTCAATACTGCTAGAAGGACAATACCAACACCTGGTCCCTCCACTGTGCATTTGGTGGAGGGCAACCCCAGCTCGCTCTCTGACACAGTTAGGCAGGTCACCCCCATTGATGTGACCTGTGGGCAGGACAAGCTCCCTTCCCCGTTTTGGTGGGAGTTTCCCTTGCCAACTTCTCTTGCAGCCCTCAATGAGTTTGTGTTCTCTTACTGTTAATGCTGTCTTTGGGGACCAAAGATTCTAAGTGGGGGGAGTGTGAAGCGGGGTATCGTTTTCCACCCAGAGACTACAGTTCCCAGCACGCTTTGAGGCACCCAAGGTGCATTGCCCCGCGCAAGGACTGCTGGGGTGGACTTTAAAAGGGAGACGCGGGAACTGTTCTGTCTCTTTGGACTTCGCTGATACACTTATTAGTTGTGATATACATTATCCATCTCACTGAATGGGACAGATACGTGCAGGTTATATTCCATGCACATATTGAATAGATGTTTTTCCACTCGCATTGAACCATCAATGGTTGTTACTTCTAAATATATGTTCTTTATTTTTGATGTGCATTACATCTAATTAGAATCATGATTGTATGGCGTTTTAATATAACATATAGATACAGAATCTCTATCAGCTTTGTAATTCCCTTTTTCTCCCGCTCTCTCCTGTTTTGTTTTTGTTTTTGCTTAAATTCTGGGCAACTAAGCGAGCTTATTTTTATTATCTTTATACCGTGCCTGTGTCCTCTTAGGCAAATATAGACATATTCTCTTTATATAGGGATGCCTTTCCCGCACAGACCTACTTCCGCCTATGACACACTGCCTCTTCCTGTGTTGATCTGGAGCGTGTCATATCTGTGCGACGGCTAACGCATTGACGTCATTACGTCTCCGTCTTTGACGGTGCTTTTTCGCGCATGCGCAGATGTCCATTGGACACCATTTAAAGCCCTCAAGGACCAGTAAGGGTCCACAAGAGGCACCTGATGCGGCAGTTATCCGGATACTTAACATACAGGTATTTGTGATGAGATGAAGTCCTTTGAGATACTATAAGACAACATTTCACCTTTTGATGTCCTGGACTTTACATCTACCTACCTTTCCCCTTTGTCTCCATTTCATTTTTCCTTTATTAGATATCCTTTTGAATTGGAAGATTGGGACTGTATACACAGTTGCTTCACCGTTATGGCAGTGCATATTTGATGCAATTTTCTTTAACCGAGGACTTCCTCTATTGGTGAAGCTTTCTCAAGCTCTCTAATCTACTCTACTGATTTGGAGATCTCCCCCTTTTTTTCCCACACTGGTAGGCTTCTTTTCTTATATATATTGGATATATAATAATTTTTACATTGGGCTTAGGTTGTGGCCAGGATTTTTAAGGGGGGTTTTACTGTACATTGGGGGATCACTAATTTGTTTCCCCTATCCTGCCTCCCCCCCCTTTATTTCATTTGTCCTATAGAATCCAGACTCACTAATATCCACAGAGTCTCTCCCAGCTCTGCCGTCTGTCGCCACTTGGGGACCCTTGTTGAAGCTCCCTGGACCTTGTCAACATCGGAGCCCCCATTTGTGGGGTGTTTGATGTCCCACCCCATGATCACAATAATGCGTGTGACCCATTGACGCATGAAATGTTGAATTGATTTTGGAAATCTTTGTAAGCAAATTTTATTTAACAATTTTTTGTAAATTATTATTATGCATAATTTTTTGTATTTTTTGTATATGTATACAATTTGATATTTATTTATATTCAATTATGTATTCAACAGAATCTGTCTCTCCAAAGACAATTTCTGAACTTTATGTCTACAAATCCCCCGAAGAAGGTGTTACCGAAACAGCTGACGGGTTTGATCATAAATGTCTAAATTCTCTCCTCATCAATGCAAGTAGCCTTCTGGATTGTTACACAATTCATGTGTTTTATATTCAGATTGTTTTTGTATTTTTGTACTCATTTATTACATTTATATATTTTTTGATATACTTTGGTGTGTTTTCAGTCACTTTTAAAGTCCCACCTCCAAGGGGTTGTTTGCTTTATCCATTTCATTTGGGATGTGGTGACTGTTAAACAACTACAATTCTGCAAGTGTTGGTTGTCTTTTTCTCCTATATAACAGGGTAGCAAATACCCACATCCCCCTATTCTTTTTCTGACACTTGCAGCATTGTCTTACTCTTGTATATACATATATATATACACATTTATAATATATTGGAGGTTTTGGAGATATTTTTCTGTTGATATTACATTCAATTTATTTGTTTATATTTTGCTTGCCCCCCCCCCCCCCTTTTTTTTCCATATTATTTTCATTGTACGTATAAATATATATATTTTTTAGTCTTTGGTGTCTGGCACACATCATGTTTAAATCTAAGGACTTTGAGGGACATATGTCTAGATACAGAGAGCAAGCGAAAAAGGAAGCTCAAACCTCTGAAATGTCGGCTCTCTTCTCCCAACTATCCAAATTGGTTGAAAAGAAGGCACAACTATTATGGCATATTGAAGGATTTGAACAATATATCAGGGAGGATCTGAACCCGTTAGGTTTACGTGTTCAGATCTTCCCCACCTTTGATAATATTGACGAATCTTTCAAGAAACAATAGGAAAATAATTTACAACAGTGTAGCCTCACTATGATGAGGCTATTAATGGAAGAATACTCTAGAAGAATTATGATTTTGAATACAGACATTGAGAATCTATATATACAGTTAAAACCATGTGAGAATCTTGACAACTATAAAACTCTAGAAGAAGGTATCAAGACCCATCTTGATCTTTTGGCTGGCAACGTTTTGCCAGCCAAAGAACCAAAATTCTGGAGAGATAAGATTGCGTTTAAAGAATCAAAAGCATATCATTGGCAAAGAAACAACAACCCACGCACACGCCCCAAATTCAACAAAATGAGGGGTGCGGTTGCTGAGAGGGGATCCAATGTCTCACTTAATTCTTCTCTCTCTTCATCCTCACAGCGTTCAATCCCGGATAGGAAAAAGCCACTTAAGAACAAATGGAAATCACCCATTAAGGGACAGACTAAAAAACGCATGGTGGAAGCAATGCCCATCCCTCCCCATAATGGAACTCTGAATATGAAGGTAACAGGACCATGTGGTGGTCCACCAGAACAATCTACATCAGGAATTTTATTCCCCCATAACAATGTGTCAGACATGGCCGAACCCATGGCCGAGATGAGTATTGGTTCATCTAATATGGCACCATAGCTAAAGAGCCATATTTCTAGTGGTGATAGGTTGAATATTATCAACTTGTCAGACTATATATTATCCGAGGATGAGAGATCTGTCTTATCCAGGGGCTTGAATTTTTGTCCAAATTCAGATTTGGATAAATTCAAGATAATTAAGGACCTACAGTTATTTTCAAGGAAACTGTTATTGAAAAGTATGTATACTAAAATTGAAGATCCAATTAAAGGTAAAGAGAAAATTGCAACTCAACATGAGCAGGACGTTCAAACTCTTGTGGACCTGTCTACGGACCATGGGAGTTTGGATCTCATAGACAGGATTGACCTAGAGAGTTTACTAGTGGGAGATACATCACCACCAACCACAAAAAAGTTTATTTTACCTAAGATACAATCTTCTCTTAAAAAGAAATCTGACAAATTTCCAGTTATAGGCACGAATATCAATCTGGGAGCCTTTCTGGCTATGACAACTAGAGACATTAAGAAACTTAATCCCAATTGTAAAACTTCATCTAACCTAACTGGAGGTGAAAAGAAGGCCCTTGACAATCTGACTAAACAGACCCAACTGACGATAAAACCAGCAGATAAAGGGGGCAATATCGTGATCATGGGGAATCTTTAATATAAAGAGATGTGTCTAAAAATACTAAATAATGATTGGTATAGAAAAATCTCAAGAACTCAGATTGAGAAGTTCAACAATGCATTCTATCTGTTGATTGATGACGCCTATGCCATTAGAACTATCAGTCTACAGATTTGGAATTTCATTAGAACGCTCCATCCCAGAATCCCGACTTTCTATAGCCTTCCCAAGGTGCACAAAAATCAAACCATGCCGCCAGGTCGTCCCATCGTTTCAGGATGTGGCAGCATCACTGAAAACCTTAGCAAATTCATAGATGAACAGATTCGTCCATATGTGAATAACCTGCCCTCATTTGTGAAAGATACCATGCATTTACTGAACCAATTGGATGATATGTCTGTGCCCCCCAATGCCCTGCTGGTGGCTGTTGATGTAGAAGCACTCTACAGCTCCATCCCCCACCAGCAGGGCATTGGAGTCATCAGACATATTTTATCCCAATCTCATCGTGATAACCGCCCCTTTGATCTGTTCTTGCTTTCTGCCCTTGAGCATATTCTCACCTGCAATGCCTTCTCTTTCGATGGGTCCCACTACCTCCAGGTACAAGGCGTGGCAATGGGTACTTGCTGCTCCCCATCTTATGCCAACTTGTACCTGGGGGAGTGGGAACAAAATTTCTTATCGGAAGAGACTCTTTTGCCATTGACTGAATTCATTGTCAACTGGAGTCGCTATATCGACGATATCTTCATCGTCTGGGTAGGCACTCCAGAACTGCTGTTGTCCTGTTTGGATGCCATGAATGACAATTCTTACAATTTAAAATTTACCATGACATATAGTGATGTATCTATCAATTTTTTGGACATCACTATATTAAAGGATAGAAATGGCAAACTAACAAGTGCGCTATATCGCAAAGATACAGCATGTAATTCCATCCTTCATGCTGAAAGCGCACATCCTGCATCATTAGTGAAATCGATACCATTCGGGCAATATTTGCGGCTACGCCGCAATTGCACGAATGATGTTACCTTTCAGAAAGAAGCCAATGCTCTAAGAGATCATCTTCTAATACGAGGGTATTCCCTCAGTAGCCTCAAAAAATCATTCAGAAGAGCTACCCTTAAATCCTAGGGATCAACTTCTGATAAAAAAACAACCGAATATTGGATCTGACAATTCTGACTTTAATACTGTACGTATTATCACTAAATTCAACAGACAAAGTGAACAGATTAGGAGAATTGTTTCCAAATATTGGCATCTTTTGCAGATTGATCCATCACTAGCTCCTTTTGTGCCAGTTCAACCACTAATTACCTACCAGAAAGCTAATTCAATAAAGGATAATTTAATACAAAGTGAATACACGGGTGAATTCCATGCTGATCCCTGTAGGCGACCCGGTACCTTTCGATGTGGAGGCTGCAGCTTGTGCCAATACATGAACACTGACAGTAAAGCATTATTGCCAAATGGTAAAATCTTCAAAGCTACTCATTTTGCCAACTGCAAAACGGAAGGAGTTGTCTATCTACTCTCATGCCAATGTGGGTCATTCTACATTGGCAAAACTAAACAGCCATTCTTCAAAAGAGCGGCTAGGCATATTACCTGTATGAAGAAATGTGACCCAGATCTCCCTCTGGGACGGCACATCAAAGACATCCACAATGGTAGAATCCCCACAGTAAAATTCCTAATTCTGGATAGGATACACCCCAGCAGGGAGGAGGGGACTGGAATAGAACTCTTTTACAAAGAGAGACTAGATAGATTTTCACCCTAAATGCCACTATGCCACCAGGGTTGAATGAATGATAAGTTATCGTCCATTTCTTGAAGGCTTTTTTCTCTGGCGGTTGGGAAGAGTAGAATTATAGACATTTCAACACACTCTATGTCAGTATTGGACACTCTCAGTGATATGCACAATGGCTATTTACATTTATTATTATTTATCTTTATGATTCAGAAATGGAGGTTTTTTTTTTTTTTCCTAAAGCGCCTCTGGCTCACATGCATATGTGGTTTTGGGTTCTTGGTAGGTCCTCTGCGCTTCACACGGCCCACGTAAGGGGTGAGCTGTCCCGAGAGCCATCTTTCTTTGGTCTCTCGGTGCGGCGTGTTTTTTCTCCCCCTCCTGTATGCATTTATTTGCATCTTTGCGTCGGCGCGCGTCATCGGCCAACTGCCGTCACTTGGGATGGTGGCTGGCATTTAACGCGACATCTTTTTGGGTTTTTATATTTATATTTTGAATCTGCTCGCTGATCTGTATGCCCATATTTGTGTTAACAGGATCAATTTCATTAGAGGGAGGGTTTGTATATATACCTTACCTATTGCATCCTCGCTGATACACTTATTAGTTGTGATATACATTATCCATCTCACTGAATGGGACAGATACGTGCAGGTTATATTCCATGCACATATTGAATAGATGTTTTTCCACTCGCATTGAACCATCAATGGTTGTTACTTCTAAATATATGTTCTTTATTTTTGATGTGCATTACATCTAATTAGAATCATGATTGTATGGCGTTTTAATATAACATATAGATACAGAATCTCTATCAGCTTTGTAATTCCCTTTTCTCCCGCTCTCTCCTGTTTTGTTTTTGTTTTTGCTTCAATTCTGGGCAACTAAGCGAGCTTAGTTTTATTATCTTTATACCGCGCCTGTGTCCTCTTATGCCGCGTACACACGATCGATTTTCTTGCCATTTTGTTTCTTGCCGTTTTTCACCATGTTTCCTCTCAAGCCTGTCTTGCGTACACACGATAATTTTAAAAAACGATGAAGCAAAGCGCAGTGACGTACAACACGTACGACGGAACTATAAAGGGGAAGTTCCGTTCTAATGACGCCACCCTTTGGGACGCTTTTGCTAATTCCGTGTTACCGCGTGTTAGTAAAAGTTTGGTGAGAGACGATTCGCGCTTTTCAGTCTTCGTGCTTTGAAGATCGTTTTGTGGAGTTCAGTTTGTGCCTGTGGGTTCGTATCTGTTTGGCAGTGCGTGTAGTCAGTTCGTATCTGTTTATTCAGTGCGGTCTGCTCTGCTCGTTCCTGTTTTTCAGCTTGTTCTTCATTGGCCTTGCTGTTCTTCCGTGCGTTCTTCTAGTTCGTTCTTTTTAGCCGACCGTTATCTAGCCATGTTGCGGCTACGTACTCGTCTTAGAGTTTGTGCTGTAGTTGGTGTAGGGGTTCATGCTGTATCCCGACTCCATGCCATGAGCAGGGTCAGGAGGAGTTCATGGACCAAGAATTGGTTGCTCCAGCGGCACCAATTCTGTCACATGCCTTTGTTGCGGGAGATCAGGGAGAATAATCCTGATGATTTCAGGAATTTTCTCAGGATGTCTGACCCCGTATTTCAGCATCTGTTGGCTCTGGTGTCCCCCTATATTACCAGGCAGGACACCGTTATGCGGGAAGCCATCAGTGCTGAGCAGAGGCTCATCGCCACGTTGCGATACCTGGCGACTGGGAGAAGCCTGCAGGACCTTAAGTTCTCCACAGGCATATCCCCCCAGGCTCTGGGGATCATTATACCAGAGACTTGTTCTGCCATCCTTCAAGTTTTGCAGGGGGACTATATTAAGGTAAGTGTTCTTCTAAAATAACTTCACATTATATGTATTTTTGTTTTGGATACTTTTTATTTAGCTTTATTAGCAGTCCCTAATTCACATGATTCTTAGCTGCAGGGAATGTCCCCTTTCTCCCCATGTTTTAATATTACAATTTTGGGGTTTGAGGCCTACCTGTAAGTTTGGCTTACCTAACCTCTCCAGCATGCTATCCTGGGGCCATACCTACCTTGCCTAGTAATTTCCATGTATTTTATTCTATGTCCCATCGTAGTGCTTTTCCCAAATTGCACCCTAAAGATTGCCTAGGAATGTTTCATTTTTTTTAACTTCATACAGAGTGCTACAGCCTTCATTTGTGATATTCCCAACTCATCTTCAACCCCCCCCCCCCCCAAAATTTTTATTTTATTTTTTAGGTTTGTTGTTGCTTACTAATCTTTTTTTTTATTACAGTTTCTACCAATGTTGGCATGAAATCAGCTTTCAATGTTTCTGGCTCAAAGTATTAATTTTTTATTTCTTTAATTCCACAGTTCCCTTCTTCGCCACATGAATGGCAGAATGTGGCTTCCGAGTTTGCCCAGCGATGGAACTTTCCGAACTGTGGAGGAGCCATCAACGGCAAACATGTTCGGGTCATCCCACCACCCCATTCAGGATCCTTTTATTACAACTATAAGGGGTTCCACAGCATCGTGATGATGGCAGTGGTGTCGGCCACCTACGAGTTCCTCTATGTGGACGTTGGCAAGAATGGCAGGATGTCTGATGGAGGAGTATTTGGCCAGACGGAGTTTGGGGAACGTCTCCTTTTGGATCTGCTTCTCTTGCCACCAGCGGAGCAGAATGTTGAGGGACTACCTTTTGTCTTTGTGGCGGATGAGGCGTTTGGCCTGGGACCCCATTTGATGAGGCCATTCCCGCAACGCACCCTCACCCCTGAGAGGAGGGTGTTCAATTATCGGCTGGCCAGAGCCAGAAGGGTGGTGGAAAATGCCTTTGGCATCATGGCCAGCCGATTTCACCTCTTCCTGACCTCCATCCACCTTGCCCCATACAAATGGAACCATGTGGTAATGACTTGCTGTGTGCTTCATAATTTCCTACGGGTGCATTCCAACAGTTATATAGCTTTGAGTGGGCCTGAGGCCTCTTTACTCAATACAGAAACTTTAGTGGCCCTGGAATCTGGCCGTCCTGGCTTGGCCCCCCCAACCGGACGTGAGGTCCGTAACCAATATGTTGAATATTTTATGGGTAGGGGGGCCATTGAAATGACAGAAAATCTTTAAAAATGTAATTAAAAAAAATTAATTCTTTTATGGAGTAAAGATTGGTTTGGTGTTTTAATTGTATAATGTTTTATGTTTCATGTAGGTTTACCTAGTGCACTTGTATTGCCATGTGTATTTAACATTCTTAATTAGCCTTCATTGTCAGTGTAAACACAAAACATTGATTAGTTCACTCTGCACCACATTTACATAATGAAGCCACAATTATTTTGAATGTAAAAATACCTTTATTTCTTTTTTAGGTGGGAAACTTCCTTTGAAATGTGGATGTTCCCTTAATTTTTGGGGTATTAAAACGCATGACCAGCCATGCATAAACAAACTATATTCTTAAAAATTGTGAAAAAGCTAAACATGTGCTAGTCATTGAAGGGTAAAACAACAAAAAACCTTCCAAAACTCAGCAATTTAAACGTTCTTTGGTGTAAAAACATTAGACACGCCCAAGCACAGCCATGATATTTTGGAGCCTTTCCTCCACCCGCTTGGTATTTGCCCTGATCTCTAGCAAGTCTCCCTTAATTTTTTCGAGGTCACGACAGCAGACCATGAGGTATTGGATCAGGATCTGGGCACTGTGATGTGTCAACTTTTTGGGGTCTTTGGCCAGAACTGCACCTAAATGTAAAAATAAATATGTAGGATAGAATATGTAGGCCTACATCTAATTAACTACTTCCCACCCGGCCACTGTACATATACGGCCGGGTGGGTGCTCTCTCCTTCTGAGTGGACGTTCCTGAACGTCCTTCAGAAGGAGGGGGATCGCGTGCGCGCGCGCCGCCGGCGGCGCGTGCGCGCGCCCCGCCGCTTTACCAAGGACCCGGTGCGCGTGCCCGGCGGCCGCGATTGCCGCCGGGCACCCGCGATTGCCCGGGAACCAAGCAGGAAAGTGGATCTGTGTGTGTAAACACACAGATCCACGTCCTGTGAGGGAGAGGAGGCTGATGGTGTGTCCCTTGTACATAGGGACAACCATCGGTCACCTCCCCCAGTCAGTCCCCTCCCCCCACAGTTAGAACACATTGAGGGAACATATTTAACCCCTTCCCGCCCCCTAGTGGTTAACCCCTTCCCTGCCAGTCACATTTATACAGTAATCAATGCATTTTTATAGCAGGGATCGCTGTATAAATGTAAATGGTACCAAAAATGTGTCAAAAGTGTCCGATGTGTCCGCCACAATATCGCAGTCACAATAAAAATCGCAGATCGCCGCCATTACTAATAAAAAAATAAAAAATGCTGTAAAACTATCCCCTATTTTGTAGACGCTATAACTTTTGCGCAAACCAATCAATACGCGCTTATTGCGATTTTTTTTTATACCAAAAATATGTAGAAGAATACGTATCGGCCTAAACTGAGGAAAATTGTAATTGAAAAAAAAAATGGGTATTTATTATAGCAAAAAGTAAAAAATATTGTGTTTTTTTTCCAAACTGGACGCTCTTCTTTTGTTTATAGCGCAAAAAATAAAAACCGCAGAGGTGATTAAATACCACCAAAAGAAAGCTCTATTTGTGGGAAAAAAAGGACGCAAATTTTGTTTGGGAGCCACGTCGCACGACCGCGCAATTGTCATTCAAAATGTGACTGCGCTGAAGGCTGAAAAATGGCTTGGGCAGGAAGGGGGTTTTAGTGCCCAGTAGGGAGGTGGTTAACATGCATGTGTCTGGTTTCTCTCTGACCTGTGGACGGTGGTGCCACTTTCCACTTCCACAACATCACGTTCCTCTCCATCCTGGGGTTCTGGGGGTATTGTTGTAGGTGTTGCAATTATCGGCTCATCTGAGGTAGCTTTTCGAATCCCTAGGGAGATTGAAATAAAAGGAATAGTTTCATTAGTAGCGACTCAATTTTTCAATTAAACTAAACATGATAAAATACTTTGTAATCATTCTTTTGAAGCCTGCTGCATTTTAAAATGTACCCCTGTGCCAACCGGGACAAATGATTGGATACATAGCCAAAACCATAGCATCTACTTTAAAAACTCAAATTTGACACATTGTAACACCCCAAAGTATCTACACAGGATCACCTGTGTGTGACACCCTCAAGCTTTTTGGCTTTAGGCCCACACTTGTACTACTGCGTTCAGATGTTTCATCAGCTGCTGAGCATTCACTCCCTTAACATTACCATGCATATCCTTTTTTCAAACAAACAAATGTCCTTTGGATTAGCACCGAAAAAATAAGTGAAGCCAAAATTTACTCCCCCAAATAAATTAAAATACATGGGTGTTCACACTGGATGATCCTAAAACATCGTTTGAGGAACTGTACGGAGAAAGAGGTTTAATACGTCCGTTTACTGTGCGGACGAACCTGAAAGATGGTATCTTTCACTGTACTATATGAAAGTAAAAAATACATGACAGAATACAAGTAAATAATATGTACCATGGAAAATATTCAAAAATAACTTACTTTTTCCTAAAACTTTCTTGATTCTTTTGTATTGGTCGGCCTCCCGCAACTTCAGATCAGACCATCGTTTTCTGAGCTATTCCTTCGTTCTGCACACCCCAAATTTTTTGTGAAGACTTTTGACCACTTTGCCCATAATTTTTGACTTGACCAGATTAGGCCTTTTATACGGCCCATGCTTGGCATCATAATCCTCCTTCTTTAAAATGGCGACCATCTCCACCATTTCCTCGAATGACATGTTGGATGCCTTATATCTCCTGGATCTGGATTTGGGCTCCTCTGGAATTTCCTCCTCTGTAGAGGTAATCTCAGCCACCTGTGTCTCCGCCATGTTTTGTTAAGCACTACGAGCGAGAAGGGGCGGGGAAAGTACAATATCGAACGTCAGGGGCGGGGAAAGCGTGCGGAGTGTCACGCATGCGCAGTGTATATCAAGTGAAGATCCATGTCTCGAAAATACGTTCATTTGGCGGGAGAGGGAGTTAGCAACGAACGTCTTGACGAAGGTACCTAACAATTTAAGTATTTGAGGTTCATCAGACGAGAAGATTTGTGCGCTAAAAATATGTCGAAAATGCACATTTGAGGAATGTTGCCTGGAATATATATATATTTTTTTTTACTCGCTTTTACAGATATCATGAATACTTTTAAAAACCCGGAATTCATGGGGGAGTTCATAGGCAAATGGCAAGAGCTACCTATACTATGGCAAACCAAAAGTGGCGCAAATAAAAATAAAGACGCCAGGAAAGCAGCACTGGAGAGCCTGCTTGCATTTGTGCAAACCAAGATACCCAGAACATCTCTCCAAGATGTGAAAACCAAAATAGTGACCATCAGAGGGACATACAGGACCCAGAGGACTATGGTCCTGAGGTCCCAGAGGTCAGGTGCTCCAGCAGATAAGGTTTATAAACCCAGTCTGTGATACTACAGTAAGCTTTATTTTCTGGATGACCAGCTGGAAGTGCGGGAATCTCTCTCCACCCTTCTCCCCAGAGGTCAATCCAGCCTTCCTTGTAGCCAACCCTCCAGCCTTCCCTGCAGCCAGTCCTCCAGCCTTCCTGGCAACCCTGCTCTGGCTTCCTCTGAGGATCAAGATCAGGTCCTTGAGGAGGCAGATTTAGATATATGGAGCCAGGTAAAGTATTGATATCTATATTTATATCTTACAAAATTGTAGAATTTAAATAGATGTTAGTATTGTTAGGTATGTAAACTTCTACCAATAACGTTTTTGAAGAGCAAGATACAGTAGTGGCCTAATTTTATGTGGACAAGGCAACAAAACCAGGATGCGGAATCAATAAAAATGACATAACTTTTGGCATTGATTTCAACAATGTCTAGAGGTGAACAATGTCTGTGAATGATGGTGGGCCAAAATAAATAATGTCCCTTTCTTTTTTTACAGCCAGAGCAGAGCCAGGAAGAGGGTGATGTTGGGGATCAGGAGGAGGCAGGGCCCAGTGGCACCCAGGAGGAGGCTGGGCCCAGTGGCACCCAGGAGGAGGCTGGGCCCAGTGGCACCCAGGGGGAGGCTGGGCCCAGCACAAGAGCCCAGATGCCTCCCCTGGTAGTTAAACCACGAGGGCCAAGGAGAGGTAGGCAGGTGGAGGAGGAAACCAGGGCCTTCATCAGAGAGGCAACAGCGGCCCTCTGTTGATGAGGGATTTGCCGCAGTCCTCGCCCACAAACTAGGGCAAATGGACTTGCGGCAAAAGATATATAGTGAGACCCTGCTTTTAAAAGTCATCAATAAGGGCGTGCTGGGTGAACTCACCATGTACACCGATATAACGGAGGTTGTCCCTACTCCTCCACCTCCTCCTCCTCCTCCTACTACTCCTCCTGCCACAACCTCTCCTCCTGATCCCCAGCCTCCAAGGAAGAAACCAACCAAGGCTGCAGAGAAGGCTGGAGAGAAGGCTACAAGGAAGAGGAGAAAATAATGCCTGCTGTAGTACCACAGACTGGGGACATATAGGACTTATCTGCTGTGGCTCCTGACCTCTGGGAGCTCAAGACAAGATTGGGCTCCTTTTTTTTGGGATCTAATCTCTATTTTGGTTTTCACATCTTGGATGGTTGTTGTGGGGTCAAAGGGATGCACAAATGCAAGCAGGCTCTCCAGTGCTGCCTTCCCCTTTTAATTTGTTAATGTTCCGAAATAAAGTTTATTTTTTTGGCCTTAAAAAACTTGACTATGTGATTTGTATTTCAAAAGAGAGCTTGCTAGGGAGCAGGCAGGGACATCTCAAATAATATTATTGTTATTATCAAGGGACACAAACCTCCCTGAGGCCAAATGAGCCACATTTCGAAGGTTGGTGTGGTAACTTTACACAAGAATAATTTAAGCCAAAAAAAAAAAAAACAAGGCCCCAAAAATTAAAAAGACAATAGTAAAATAGAATAATAAAAAAAAAGGATATTTACATTATTTTATTATTATTAGTATTATTTAGGAGGGAGGTGCGGCTTAGAAATAATATTTTACAATCATTAGAGCAATTTGGAATTACTTTAGAAACAAGTTTGGCATAACTCTCAATGTCATTATCAAAAGAAGGTAATTTTTAAGCATTATCAAAAGAAGAACGGAATGCGCATCATTAAAACGATGCTATAAATTCCACCGTGACGAATGTGCCATCTCCATTTCCAACATTAGCTTTACCAAAACGAGCGCTCCCGTCTCATAGTTGCTTCTGAGCATGCGCGTTTTTTTTCACGTCGTGAAAGCATACACACTATCGTTTTTCACGTCGTTAAAAAAAACGACATGAAAAACGACGTGAAAAAAGAGAGCATGTCCGAAATTTTTAATGGCCGTTTTTCACGTCGTTAAAAATGCTCTGAAGCATACACACGATCATTTTTCAGGGCCATTTTTTAAAATGGCAGTTTTAACGGCATGAAAAACGATCGTGTGTATGGGGCATTAGGCAAATATAGACATAGGGGCTGATTTACCAAACGTTTGCGCCATGAGTATTGGCGCATCTGCGTGCGCAATGGCTGTTTTGGTATTTACAAAACATTAGAGCCGGTATCGCAGCCCTATTTGCCATTTACTATAGTGTTCTCTGTGCCCGGGAGGAGGCGCTAAGTGCGCTACTATGGACCTGGCGCAGGGCATGTTAAAATCTAAATATAAAGAAGCTGGAAGTGCCAATATAATGGGGGTGATGTGGGGTGATGTGAGGAAGTGTAGTGACACCTGCCCAAATAACTAATATGCCCAAAATTGAGTGATAAAGTAACTTTTTCAAAACCAGCCCGCTGCGCCGGCAAGTACGATTCGAGCTGCGGGAGGTTTTTTTGAGCTCAGCGCGGGAATTTCAATGGTTCAAATGCGCCGGGACACTGCGCCGGCAAAATCTTAGTAAATGTCAAGTCACATAACTCAATTTGCATAAGTTGAACAGGCGCAGCTCTGAACTTGCCAGTGCGCCAGCAAAATGACATTTCTAAAGGAAAAAAAAGCCACTTAAAAGCAGCCGCGGCTTTAATGAATTGTCGGCTCCCGGCAATATAGAGAAAAGTCTTTGAAAGTCTTTGCTAACCAAAAAAAAAAAGCGTGGGGGTCCCCCCAAATTCCATAACCAGGCCCTTCAGGTCTGGAATGGATATTAAGGGGAACCCCGCTGCAAATTTTAAAAAAAATGACGTGCGGGTTCCCCCCAAATATCCAAACCAGGCCCTTTAGATCTGGCATGGATTTTAAATGGGAACTCCACCCCAAATTTTATAAAAAAATGGCGTGGAGTTCCCCCAAAAATCCACACCAGACCCTTATCCGAGCGCGTAACCTGGCCGGCCGCAGGGGAAAAGGGGGGGACGAGAGCGCCCCCCCTCCCTCCTGAACCGTACCAGGCCACATGCCATCAACATGGGGAGGATGTCCCCATGTTGATGGGGACAAGGGCCTCATCCCCACAACCCTTGCCCGGTGGTTGTGGGGGTCTGCGGGCGGGGGGCTTATCGGAATCTGGAAGACCCCTTTAACAAAGGGGACCCCCAGATCCCGGCCCCCCCCGGTGTGAAATGGTAAGGGGTACATTGTATCCCTACCATTTCACAAGGAAAGTGTCAAAAATGTAAAAAATGACAAGAGCCGGTTTTTGACAATTCCTTTATTAATGTCTTCTCTTTTCTTCCATCTTCTTCTTCTTCCATCTTCTTCTTTTCTCCATTCGGGTTTCTTCCTCCATCTTCATCTTCCTCTTCCTCTTCATCTTCTTCTTCCTTCGGTCTTCTCGTCCGGCATCTTGCTCCGGCGTCTTCCCTTCTTCTTTCTTCTCCGGCCGCTCCGTTTGAATTGGAGGTTCCCGCTGTGCGACGCTTCAGTTCTCCACTTGGTCCGCTTACACCCGGTGGCTCAGCCCCCCTCTGTCACCACGGGGAAAGTCCCCATGAAATCCATGTGCGTCAGAGGGGGGCGGGGTCACCGAGTGTAAGCGGACCCAGAGGCGAACTGAAGCGTCGCACAGCGGGAACCTCCAATTCAAACGGAGCGGCCGAAGAAGAAAGAAGAAGGGAAGACGCCGGGGCAAGATGCGGACGAGAAGACCGAAGGAAGAAGGAAGATGAAGATGGAGGAAGAAACCCGAATGGAGAAAAGAAGAGGATGGAAGAAGAAGAAGGAAGAAGAAGGAAGAAGATGGAAGAAAAGAAAAGACATTAATAAAGGAATTGTCAAAAACCGGCTCTTGTCATTTTTTACATTTTTGACACTTTCCTTGTGAAATGGTAGGGGTACATTTGTACCCCATTACCATTTCACACAGGGGGGGGGGGCGGGATCTGGGGGTCCCCTTTGTTAAAGGGGTCTTCCAGATTCCGATAAGCCCCCCGCCCGCAGACCCCCACAACCACCGGGCAAGGGTTGTGGGGATGAGGCCCTTGTCCCCATCAACATGGGGACATCCTCCCCATGTTGAGGGCATGTGGCCTGGTACGGTTCAGGAGGGAGGGGGGGCCGCTCTCTCGTCCCCCCCTCTTCCCCTGCGGCCGGCCAGGTTGCGTGCACGGATAAGGGTCTGGTGTGGATTTTTAGGGGGACTCCACGCCATTTTTTTTTAAATTTGGGGTGGAGTTCCCCTTAAAATCCATGCCAGATCTGAAGGGCCTGGTTTGGATATTTGGGGGGAACCCGCACGTCATTTTTTTTTAAATTTGCAGCGGGGTTCCCCTTAATATCCATTCCAGACCTGAAGGGCCTGGTTATGGAATTTGGGGGAACCCCCACGCATTTTTTTTTTGGTTAGCAAAGACTTTCAATGACTTTTATCTGTATTGGCGTCTGAAGGCATTTTGAGGGTTTGTGAAAAACGATTTTTAAACGCAACTGCAGATTTTTTTTTGCCAGGACAAAAACAGTGTTTTGGATGTAATAGAATTCAATGGACCCGCATCCAAAACGCAAGTACCGCAATTTTGCGGTGATTTTTTGTTTGACCTGTTTATAGCTGGTTGTTAAAGGAAATGTAAAAAAAAAAAAAAAAAACGGTTCAAAAAACAAAACCAAAAAAAAAACAGCGTGGGGTCCCCCCCCCCCCATGTCCATACCAGGCCCTTGGGTCTAGTATGGATTCAAAGGGGACCCCCCCAAAAAATGAAAAAAAAAATGGCGTGGGGGTCCCCCCAGGTCCATACCAGGCCCTTGGGTCTAGTATGGATTCAAAGGGGACCCCCCAAAAAATGGCGTGGGGGTCCCCCCAGAATCCATGCCAGGCCCTTCAGGTCTGGCATGTATTTTAAGGGGAACCCCGCGCCAAAAACAAAAAAAAAATTGCGTGGGGTCCCCTTAGAATACACACCAGACCCTTAATCCGAGCACTCAACCTGGCAGGCCGCAGGGGAAAAGGGGGGGACGAGAGAGCGGCCCCCCTCCCTCCTGAACCGTACCAGGCCGCGTGCCCTCAACATGGGGGGTTTGGTGCTTCGGGGCAGGGGGGGCGACCTGCGGCCCTCCCCACCCCAAAGCACCCTGCCCCCATGTTGATGGGGACAAGGGCCTCTTCCCGACAACCCTGGCCGTTGGTTGTCGGGGTCTGCGGGCGGGGGGCTTATCGGAATCCGGGAGCCCCCTTTAATAAGGGGGACCCCAGATACCTGCCCCCCACCCTATGTGAATGAGTATGGGGTACATCGTACCCCTACCCATTCACCTGGTGGCAAAATAAGTCAATAAAAAAAGACAACACAGGTTTGAAAAGTAATTTATTGGGCAGCTCCGGGGGTCTTTCTGCCGGGCCCCTGCTATCTTCTGCTAGCTCTTTTGCTAGCGGGGGTCCCCGGGCTTCCTCGCCGTCTTCTTCTGACTTTGGGGGTCTTTCTGCCGGGCCCCCGCTATCTTCTGCTAGTGGGGGTCCCGGGCTTCCTCGCCGTCTTCTTCCGACTTCGGGGGTCTCTTGTTCTGTTCTCCGGTTCTTCTCCCGCTCTCCGACGCCTTCTCCTCGATCTCCGGTTCTTTCTGCCGGACGCCCCGCTATCTTGTGCCAGCTCTTTTGCTAGCGGGGGCCGGTCTTCTACGTCGCCTTCTTCCTTCTTCTCTTCGCCCGATGTTGACTCGTTGCTCTCCACCGCCGCAATGATCTGTCCAAGCAGCGGTGCCACTTTTATTGGCATGGGCGTGGTCACCGGATGATGCCACCGCTGACCCCGCCCCTGTATGATGTCACAGTCCCGGGTAATGATGGGACTGTGACGTGAAACGGGGGCGGGGTCAGCGGTGGCATCAAACCTGTGTTGTCTTTTTTTATTGACTTATTTTGCCACCAGGTGAATGGGTAGGGGTACGATGTACCCCATACTCATTCACATAGGGTGGGGGGCCGGCATCTGGGGGCCCCCTTTTTAAAGGGGGCGCCCTGATTCCGAAAATCCCCCCGCCCGCATACCCCGACAACCAACGGCCAGGGTTGTCGGGAAGAGGCCCTTGTCCCCATCAACATGGGGGCAGGGTGCTTTGGGGTGGGGGGGCCGCAGGTCGCCCCCCTGCCCGAAGCACCAAACCCCCCATGTTGAGGGCATGCGGCCTGGTACGGTTCAGGAGGGAGGGGGGGCCGCTCTCGTCCCCCCCTTTTCCCCTGCGGCCTGCCAGGTTGCGTGCTCGGATAAGGGTCTGGTTTGGATTTTGGGGGGACCCCCACGCCGTTTTTCAGCTTGAGGGGTTCACCTTAAAATCCAGACCAGACCTAAGGGTCTGGTTTGGATTTTGGGGGGACCCCCTTAGGGGGTTTACCTTAGAATCCAGACCAGACCTAAGGGCCTGGTATGCTCCTGAAGGGGAACCCATGCCGGTTTTTTCATTAAAATTTGGCCTGGAGTTCCCCTTCATGATTCATACCAAACATGGGACAGCGAGGCTGCCGAGGACCAGCGCGATGACATCGCGCTGGACACATTCTCGGCCGGCTAGTCGCCTCTAGGACACGACTTGAGCGGCTGCTGCACGCTCAGGTCGTGTCCAGATTGCCTCGCAAAGTCGCGCTGTCCCTGTGTCAGCCGGCACACGAGTCGCCCGCAAGTCGTATCCGACTTCCCGGGCGACCTCTATTCAAATCAATGGGCTCCCATAGGGAACCATTCATTTTTAATAGAGCACCGCTGACATTTCTATTTACTATAACAGTGCGCCGCTGCTTCCTGCGCCCAGTGAAGGAGTTATCCGGCGCAGCAATTAAGGTTAGAACCAGCGCAGCGCACTGTTATTAGTAAATCAGCCCCATATTCTCTTTATATAGGGATGCCTTTCCCGCACAGACCTACTTCCGCCTATGACACACTGCCTCTTCCTGTGTTGATCTGGAGCGTGTCATATCTGTGCGACGGCTAACGCATTGACGTCATTACGTCTCCGTCTTTGACTGCGCTTTTTCGCGCATGCGCAGATGTCCATTGGACACCATTTAAAGCCCTCAAGGACCAGTAAGGGTCCACACGAGGCACCTGACGCGGCAGTTATCCGGATACTTAACATACAGGTATTTGTGATGAGATGAAGTCCTTTGAGATACTATAAGACAACATTTCACCTTTGATGTCCTGGACTTTACATCTACCTACCTTTCCCCTTTGTCTCCATTTCATTTTTCCTTTATTAGATATCCTTTTGAATTGGAAGATTGGGACTGTATACACAGTTGCTTCACTGTTATGGCAGTGCATATTTGATGCAATTTTCTTTAACCGAGGACTTCCTCTATTGGTGAAGCTTTCTCAAGCTCTCTAATCTACTCTACTGATTTGGAGAGCTCCCCCTTTTTTTCCCACACTGGCAGGCTTCTTTTCTTATATATATTGGATATATAATAATTTTTACATTGGGCTTAGGTTGTGGCCAGGATTTATAAGGGGGTTTTACTGTACATTGGGGGATCACTAATTTGTTTCCCCTATCCTGCCTCCCCCCCTTTATTTCATTTGTCCTATAGAATCCAGACTCACTAATATCCACAGAGTCTCTCCCAGCTCTGCCGTCAATCGCCACTTGGGGACCCTTGTTGAAGCTCCTTGGACCTTGTCAACATCGGAGCCCCCATTTGTGGGGTGTTTGATGTCCCACCCCATGATCACAATAATGCGTGTGACCCATTGACGCATGAAATGTTGAATTGATTTTGGAAATCTTTGTAAGCAAATTTTATTTAACAATTTTTTGTAAATTATTATTATGCATCATTTTTTGTATTTTATGTATATGCATACAATTTGATATTTATTTATATTCAATTATGTATTCAACAGAATCTGTCTCTCCAAAGACAATTTCTGAACTTTATGTCTACAAATCCCCCGAAGAAGGTGTTACCGAAACAGCTGTCGGGTTTGATCATAAATGTCTAAATTCTTTCCTCATCAATGCAACTAGCCTTCTGGATTGTTACATAATTCATGTGTTTTATATTCAGATTGTTTTTGTATTTTTGTACTCATTTATTAAATTTATATATTTTTTGATATACTTTGGTGTGTTTTCAGTCACTTTTAAAGTCCCACCTCCAAGGGTTTTTTTTGCTTTATCCATTTCATTTGGGATGCGGTGACTGTTAAACAACTACAATTCTGCAAGTGTTGGTTGTCTTTGTCTCTTTGGACACCGCCCTCCCAGCAAGAGGATCCCTGCTGACCTGCTGTGCGTGCAAGGCTTGAAGGCTGGGCCTTGTACTTTTCTTCCAAAGAGCCTTCTGCTCCACCGAGGAGCCTGCGGAGCGTCTGACCCTGCTGTGAAGTTGTCATCAGGAGGACCGAAGACCCGGGCATCATGGACACTGTGAAGCAAGTCACAGTAGCAGAGGTACCGGACAAGGACTGGTCCGGTCGGGTGAGAGAGCACCTGCTCAGAACCACACACTATTAACTTTGTGCCTATTTAACTTTATCCAGGCCCATCAGTGGTTACAGTTACACTCTGGGGAGACTATTTGCTGAACTGAGTTTATTAGTCTCTCCAGCTTTACAAAGTTAGAGATCATCGCTACCCTATTGGATTACAATTGGTTCTTTAAGTGCACCACCGCGTTTTGCTAGCGAAGATTCCTTCATGAAACTTTACCCCAAGTTATAGTCAGGCCTGACTGGGTAATATAGGACATTGCTGGGCGCCATTTTGCTCACGAGGGAGGATAGCTTCAGCGGGGTCTGTTAAACTGTCGTTTCATTGCTGAATGTTTTACCTTTAATAAGTATACTTATATTGCAGCGATCTGCATGTGGCATTACATACTGTTTTACCCTTTTAACCTTTTACTAATAGTAAAGAATCTATAGTTAAGTATATTGGTTGTCAGTTTCAATTACTGTGCTATATTACAAAAAGGGATTGTGTCATATAGAATATCAGAGAGAGTGTAATTCTATCACCCCTTTTTCTAACTGTGTCACGAGAGGTCAGAGAGCCAATTAATTGGGGTTGACAGCGGTGCACTACAAGGCCCAACAAGGCAGCCCTCTTAACTGGGGGTATCGCTACATAAAGTATCCAGTACGCAATATAGTCCCTATGTGAAAATAATCTCCACCCGTGCAGATTATCTGTGGTCTATCCACAAATGAAAATCTTCAAACTGGTTAAAAATGTGTGACAGTGAAATCCACCACCAATGGAAAGAGTCACTGTTTATCGGAACTCCGTGACCCCCCGTAACAGAGGATCAGGGAAGGCATACAAATATCACAGCTTGTTTTACAAGGCACCTCCAGCTTGCTTCACTGCTGATCAGATCCCACAATGGATGTTCAGACTCATATGCGGGTTCATTAGAGCTTTCATTCATTTGCTCTTAGGTGGCGCGACTCTATATTTTTTTTTTTATTACTTTTCACTGTACCAATGTTTTACAGGAGAGTCGCTGCTTCCATATTTTACTTGTAGACTATAGGTTCTGCAACTAGGTTCTGCAAGTGCATCATACTTCTCAGCGCAGTTTTTTTTTTCTTTTTTCTTTTATACTGGGATATGTAGTATCAGGACTGGAAAAGGAAGGAATCAGGAAGCCAGGGAACTTTGAAATTCAGCCAGAAGGAGTGACACCACAGAAACAGAAATCCACAGTATACTGCTAAAGGAGGTAAGTTACACACAAACTGACAGTGGTGTTGTGATTCACATACATGCACAATGCATCTGTTGTTTTGGGAGAAAAAGATGGAGTTCTTCTTTAAAGGAAAACAGTGCCAAAGGTACAGTTGTCCCTTAAAGCAAACCTTTGCTTTGCCCATGAAGGGCAAAGCAAAAGATTTGTTTTAATGCGCCCCTCCCCGGAATACATTCACCTTTCCTCCACTCTCCTATCACTTCATTAGCCGTGGGGCAAAGAAAATACTTTATTTCAGGGTATGAAGGAGCATGTGATCTACTTTACTTCCTCTTATGTGACAGCACTGGTGATTGATGATTGGGGATTGGAACATTAACCAGTTGCAGACTCTGGGCATACTAGACACGCCCAACAAAAATGTCATCGCTGTACACAGGGGGTATCTAGTACGTCCAGTCCTTCTACCCTGCTGCCGGGATCCCCCTTGTCCCAGTACACAGCAATTCAGCTCTGATTAATCACAGCTGCATTGCCGAGTACACAGAGAAGGTCGGCAGCAGGAGCTGTTATCAACAAAATTGCTCAGCCACGAATACAGAAAGCTACAATGAAACATTATTTTATTTTGTAACTTTCTGTTTATTCATCTACAGATCAAAGAGATGAACTTTGATCTGCAGATGAAGTCAGTTAAAGTAACCTGACAAGTAAAAAAAAAAATATTTTTCATAAGTAAATGTTCCTCTGTTGATCTGCTTATTAACCCCTTTGTTTACTCTAGTCAGCCCTATTTAACCACTTAAGGACCGAGCCCCTTTTTCAGATATGTTGTTTACAAGTTAAAAACAAGTTTTTTTGATAGAAAATTACTTAGAAAAAAATGTATAATTTTTGGGGGTTCTAACACCCTAGAGAATAAAATGGCGGTCATTGCAATACTTTATGTCACACCGTATTTGCGAGCGGTCTTACAAGCACACTTTTTTTGGAAAAAATACACTTTTTGGAATTAAAAATTAAGACAACAGTAAAGTTAGCCCAATTTTTTTTATATTGTGAAAGATAATGTTACGCCGAGTAAATTGATACCCAACATGTCACGCTTCAAAATTTGAATGGCGACAAACTTTTACCCTTAAAAATCTCCATAGGCGAAATTTAATAAATTCTACAGGTTGCATGTTTTGAGTCACAGAGAAGGTCTAGAGCTAGAATTATTGCTCTCACTCTAACGATCGCGGCGATACCTCACATGTGTGGTTTGAACACCGTTTTCATATGCGGGCGCTGCTCACGTATGCATTCGCTTCTGCGCGCGAGCTCATTGGGACGGGCCCTTAAAAAATATTTTTTTTCTTATTTTACTTTATTTTATTTATTTTGACACTGTCTTTTCCCCCAAAAAATTTGGGTCATTTTTATTCCTATTACAAGGAATGTAAATATCCCTTGTAATAGAAAAAAAGTATGACAGGTCCTCTTAAATATGAGATCTGGGGATCAAAAAGACCTCAGATCTCATATTCACACTAAAATGCAATAAAATTATTATTATTTTTTTTAAATTACAAAAAAAAATGTCCCTTTAAGAGCTATGGGCGGAAGTGAAGTTTTGACATTGCTTCCGCCCTGCCATTGTGACGGGTGGGGGCCATCTTCCCCTCACTCGTCTCTATACCCAGCCATGGACAGGACCCGATCGCCTCCGCCGCTACCGACGGCTCCGGTAAGCGGCGGAGGGCATGGGAGAGCGGCGGAGGGGGGCCCCTCTCCCGCTGCCGATAACGGTGATCTCGTGGCGAATCCGTCGCAGAGACCACCATTATCGTAAACCAGACCACCGCCAAAAGACGAGCATATCTGGGTTATAGCAGCTAGCTGCTGCCATAACAGAGATATCCCGCTTCAAAGAGAGGACGTATATAGTCGTGCGGCGGTCTGGAAGTGGTTAACACCTTATTCTCCTTCTCCATTCAATTATAATTTTCCTGGTGATTTTTTATTTATTTTTTCCTATTTTGCTAACTAATATTTTTCTGTTTTTGTTTGCTTTGTTCATTAATATGTTTACACCTTTTACATACATTTACACGTATCACACTGAAAAAAAGGGAAATTTAAATGAAACAACTTTACTTTATCTTGTCCTTTAAGAGCAGCAAAACCTATAAAAGAAGCAGCTTAGTGCTTGTGATTTCTCTATCCTATGGGACAAAAGTTAATGACTTACAAGATTCAAGGTTTTATACATTGAAAAGGCCTTAAAAGAATCAAGGCTTTGTACATTCCCTATAAATCACTACAATAATAGCCCAGCTCCTGGCAAAAAAAAAAAAAATGCAATAACGTACCAAGAGGGAGACAGCACATTGGCAGGAGAGTCAGGTTACAAGTGCTTGACTGTGCTTTTATTTCAAAATGAAAAAGAAATCAGGAACATACAAGACACACAGAATGAAAGGTCACTAAAAGGGTTTTACATGTGAAGTGGAAAAATACTTTGGCTGTAATCCTTTAGATAGCACTCATGTTATGACTAAGACACTGATGATGTTAAAATGAGTCATAACAGGGACGCAAATCTTTTGCATTTGTTCAGTTTAGAATTAAACATCTAGTTTTAATTATGCTTGTGATTTGGGAAATGAGTAGCAAAACAATATTTTAAATTTCACTGACAATTGCAGTAAAAATTAATTAACACCGTGATCATTTCAAGAAATACCAATATGATCTGTGACTGATGAAACCTGCTTAACACTCTCTGAGTCAGATAATACACTTGTGATTTCCCATAATTCATTTGCATCCATTAGTAGCATTATTCTTCAAATAGAAAATGTCCAGCTACTGGAATCACAGTGTATGTCATTTGAGAGATAAGTGAATGACAGCATATGACTAATGTAACAGCACCGAAATAGAATGTTGACGTTGTAAAGAGAGCTTCCTCTTTTAACCTTTCCCCTAATAAAGTCACAGGGTTCTATGTTCACGAAGTGGGATTTAGCTTGTAACACAAATAAAAAAAAAAAACAAGGCATACATATTGAAGTACTGAAATGGAAAAAAACAAGTGGGTTCTGAACTAGAGGTAAAATGTATAATTTTATCCTTATCTTTTTAAATACTTTGTACACACAAAGTAAACATGTCACAAACATGGGACGTTCATACTGAGCGTATGATGTACAGTACTGTGCAAAAGTTTTAGACCGGTGTGAAGAAATGCTGTAAAGTGTGTGAACAGAAGAAAAATCTAAATCAAATCAATATTTGGTGTGACTACCCTTTGGCTTCAAACCAGCATCAATTCTTACAATTGCACACTTTGTACACTTGCACAAAGTCAGGGATTTTGTGGGATTAGAGTCCAGTGTATGATTAACCAATTATACGAAGCAGGAGCTAATGATCATCAATTTCATATGTAGGTTGAAACAGTCATTAACTTAAAACAGAAACAGCTGGCTTAAAGGGGTTGTAAAGGTAAAAAAAAAATCACCTTAATGCATCCTATGCATTAAGGTGAAAAAAAACCTGGCAATGACGGCCCTCCCAGCCCCCCCCCCCGTTTTACTAACCTGAGCCCCGAACCTGCTGTGCGCTACCCCCGGCGTCCTCTTCTCCTCGGAGTCTGGCCATCGATTGACTAGATTTGCCCTGGGGCGGGGCCGTGTGATACAGTCGGCGGCTATGACCACCAGCTGTATCACGGGAGCGTGCCCGCAAGCTAACCCCCTTGGGAGAGCGCTTTCCATGAAGAAGGTTAGCTGATGCAGGGAGGAGCCGAGACAGCCACCGCGGGACCCCAGAAGACCAGGATCGGGGCCACTGTGTGCAAAACGAGCTGCACAGTGGAGGTAAGTATAACATGTTTGTTATTTATTTATTTTAAACGGGAACCTTTAGTGTCCCTTTAAAGCTGAGTGAGAAACAGCCAAACTCTCCTACTAAGCTGAGGTTGTGGAAGACAGTTTCATGTCACAGGTCATAAACCATGACAAGACTGAGCACACAAGGTACTGTATCAGCAAGGTCTCTCCCAGGCAAAGATTTCAAAGCAGACTGTGGTTTTAAGATGTGCTGTTCAAGCCCTTTTGAAGAAGCAATAAGAAACTGGCAACCTTGAGGACCTTGTGGTTAGCCAGGGAAATGTAATGCAGCAGATGAAAGACACATCATGCTCACTTCCTTTTGGCATCAGAAGATGTCTAGCAGTGCCATCAGCACAGAACTGGCAAAAATCAGTGGGACCAAGGTACACCCATCTACTGTCCAGAGACGTCTGGCCAGAAGTAGTCTTCATGGAAGAATTGCGGCCAAAAAGCCATACCTCGAAAGTGGAAACAAGACTGAGTGACTGAACTATGAACAAAAACATAGGAACTGGTGTGCAGAAAAATGGCAGCGGGTTCTCTGGACTAATGAGTCAAAATTTAAAATATTTGTCTGAGTCAATCTGCTAATCAAACGGCTGGAGAACGGTAATGAGTGTCTGCAGGCAACAGTGAAGCATGGTGGAAGTTCCATGCAAGTAGGGATGAGCTTCGTGTTCGAGTCGAATATACGTTCGACTCGAACATCGGCTGTTCGATCGTTCGACGAAGATCGAACGATTTGGGCCGTTCGCGCCAAATTCGAGTGACGCGAACGGCCCACAATGCACTACGCCATCGCAGTGTCATCCAGGCGCTGTGATTGGCCAAGCATGCACTGTGACCCCGCATGCTTGGCCAATCACAGCGCCGGCAGCGAGGAGAGCAATGATTGGCCACAGGCAGGATGCCTGTGGCCAATTATTGCTGAGGGTGTTTAGTACACGCCCCACACTATAAAAGGCCGCCAGCACGGCGGCCTAGTGTAGTGTGTTCCGGAGCAGGGATAGAGCAGCATAGGCAGGGACAGTGACTTTTATTTCTTTCTTGCTTAACCTGGATTCCTTTAGTTTAGGGAAAGAGAAGGATAGGTAGGGAGAGTGTCAGTGTGTTTTGTGCTTGTGCTATAGTGTGCTTAAAAAAAACATTTTTTCTAGGGACAGAAAACTGTAGGTAGGGAGAGTGTCAGTTTCTTTCACTGTGCAAGTCCTTGTTTCCAGGGACCTGGAAGGACAGTGAGTGAATTCTCCTTGTGCTATATTGTGGTTAAGAAAAACATTTTTTCTAGGGACAGAAAACTGTAGGTAGGGAGAGTGTCAGTTTCTTTCACTGTGCAAGTCCTTGTTTCCAGGGACCTGGAAGGACAGTGAGTGAATTCTCCTTGTGCTATATTGTGCTTAAAAAAAACATTTTTTCTAGGGACAGAAAACTGTAGGTAGGGAGAGTGTCAGTTTCTTTCACTGTGCAAGTCCTTGTTTCCAGGGACCTGGAAGGACAGTGAGTGAATTCTCCTTGTGCTATATTGTGCTTAAAAAAAACATTTTTTCTAGGGACAGAAAACTGTAGGTAGGGAGAGTGTCAGTTTCTTTCACTGTGCAAGTCCTTGTTTCTAGTGACCTGGAAGGACAGTGAGTGAATTCTCCTTGTGCTATATTGTGCTTAAAAAAAACATTTTTTCTAGGGACAGAAAACTGTAGGTAGGGAGAGTGTCAGTTTCTTTCACTGTGCAAGTCCTTGTTTCCAGGGACCTGGAAGGACAGTGAGTGAATTCTCCTTGTGCTATATTGTGCTTAAAAAAAGCATTTTTTCTAGGGACAGAAAACTGTAGGTAGGGAGAGTGTCAGTTTCTTTCACTGTGCAAGTCCTTGTTTCCAGGGACCTGGAAGGACATTGAGTGAATTCTCCTTGTGCTATAGTGTGCTTAAAAAAAACATTTTTTCTAGGGACAGAAAACTGTAGGTAGGGAGAGTGTCAGTTTCTTTCACTGTGCAAGTCCTTGTTTCTAGGGACCTGGAAGGACAGTGAGTGAATTCTCCTTGTGCTATATTGTGCTTAAAAAAAACATTTTTTCTAGGGACAGAAAACTGTAGGTAGGGAGAGTGTCAGTTTCTTTCACTGTGCAAGTCCTTGTTTCCAGGGACCTGGAAGGACAGTGAGTGAATTCTCCTTGTGCTATATTGTGCTTAAAAAAAACATTTTTTCTAGGGACAGAAAACTGTAGGTAGGGAGAGTGTCAGTTTCTTTCACTGTGCAAGTCCTTGTTTCCAGGGACCTGGAAGGACAGTGAGTGAATTCTCCTTGTGCTATATTGTGCTTAAAAAAAACATTTTTTCTAGGGACAGAAAACTGTAGGTAGGGAGAGTGTCAGTTTCTTTCACTGTGCAAGTCCTTGTTTCCAGGGACCTGGAAGGACAGTGAGTGAATTCTCCTTGTGCTATATTGTGCTTAAAAAAAACATTTTTTCTAGGGACAGAAAACTGTAGGTAGGGAGAGTGTCAGTTTCTTTCACTGTGCAAGTCCTTGTTTCTAGGGACTGGGAAGGACAGTGAGTGAATTCTCCTTGTGCTATAGTGTGCTTAAAAAAAACATTTTTTCTAGGGACAGAAAACTCTAGGTAGGGAGAGTGTCAGTTTCTTTCACTGTGCAAGTCCTTGTTTCCAGGGACCTGGAAGGACATTGAGTGAATTCTCCTTGTGCTATAGTGTGCTTAAAAAAAACATTTTTTCTAGGGACAGAAAACTGTAGGTAGGGAGAGTGTCAGTTTCTTTCACTGTGCAAGTCCTTGTTTCTAGGGACTGGGAAGGACAGTGAGTGAATTCTCCTTGTGCTATAGTGTGCTTAAAAAATAAATTTTTTCTGGTGACAGAAAACTGTAGGTAGGGAGAGTGTCAGTTTCTTTCACTGTGCAAGTCCTTGTTTCCAGGGACCTGGAAGGACAGTGAGTGAATTCTCCTTGTGCTATAGTGTGCTTAAAAAAAACATTTTTTCTAGGGACAGAAAACTGTAGGTAGGGAGAGTGTCAGTTTCTTTCACTGTGCAAGTCCTTGTTTCCAGGGACCTGGAAGGACAGTGAGTGAATTCTCCTTGTGCTATATTGTGCTTAAAAAAAACATTTTTTCTAGGGACAGAAAACTGTAGGTAGGGAGAGTGTCAGTTTCTTTCACTGTGCAAGTCCTTGTTTCCAGGGACCTGGAAGGACATTGAGTGAATTCTCCTTGTGCTATAGTGTGCTTAAAAAAAACATTTTTTCTAGGGACAGAAAACTGTAGGTAGGGAGAGTGTCAGTTTCTTTCACTGTGCAAGTCCTTGTTTCTAGGGACCTGGAAGGACAGTGAGTGAATTCTCCTTGTGCTATATTGTGCTTAAAAAAAACATTTTTTCTAGGGACAGAAAACTGTAGGTAGGGAGAGTGTCAGTTTCTTTCACTGTGCAAGTCCTTGTTTCCAGGGACCTGGAAGGACAGTGAGTGAATTCTCCTTGTGCTATATTGTGCTTAAAAAAAACATTTTTTCTAGGGACAGAAAACTGTAGGTAGGGAGAGTGTCAGTTTCTTTCACTGTGCAAGTCCTTGTTTCCAGGGACCTGGAAGGACAGTGAGTGAATTCTCCTTGTGCTATATTGTGCTTAAAAAAAACATTTTTTCTAGGGACAGAAAACTGTAGGTAGGGAGAGTGTCAGTTTCTTTCACTGTGCAAGTCCTTGTTTCCAGGGACCTGGAAGGACATTGAGTGAATTCTCCTTGTGCTATAGTGTGTTTAAAAAACATTTTTTCTAGGGACAGAAAACTGTAGGTAGGGAGAGTGTCAGTTTCTTTCACTGTGCAAGTCCTTGTTTCTAGGGACTGGGAAGGACAGTGAGTGAATTCTCCTTGTGCTATAGTGTGCTTAAAAAATACATTTTTTCTGGTGACAGAAAACTGTAGGTAGGGAGAGTGTCAGTTTCTTTCACTGTGCAAGTCCTTGTTTCCAGGGACCTGGAAGGACAGTGAGTGAATTCTCCTTGTGCTATAGTGTGCTTAAAAAAAACATTTTTTCTAGGGACAGAAAACTGTAGGTAGGGAGAGTGTCAGTTTCTTTCACTGTGCAAGTCCTTGTTTCCAGGGACCTGGAAGGACAGTGAGTGAATTCTCCTTGTGCTATATTGTGCTTAAAAAAAACATTTTTTCTAGGGACAGAAAACTGTAGGTAGGGAGAGTGTCAGTTTCTTTCACTGTGCAAGTCCTTGTTTCTAGGGACTGGGAAGGACAGTGAGTGAATTCTCCTTGTGCTATAGTGTGCTTAAAAAATACATTTTTTCTGGTGACAGAAAACTGTAGGTAGGGAGAGTGTCAGTTTCTTTCACTGTGCAAGTCCTTGTTTCCAGGGACCTGGAAGGACAGTGAGTGAATTCTCCTTGTGCTATAGTGTGCTTAAAAAAAACATTTTTTCTAGGGACAGAAAACTGTAGGTAGGGAGAGTGTCAGTTTCTTTCACTGTGCAAGTCCTTGTTTCCAGGGACCTGGAAGGACAGTGAGTGAATTCTCCTTGTGCTATATTGTGCTTAAAAAAAACATTTTTTCTAGGGACAGAAAACTGTAGGTAGGGAGAGTGTCAGTTTCTTTCACTGTGCAAGTCCTTGTTTCCAGGGACCTGGAAGGACATTGAGTGAATTCTCCTTGTGCTATAGTGTGTTTAAAAAACATTTTTTCTAGGGACAGAAAACTGTAGGTAGGGAGAGTGTCAGTTTCTTTCACTGTGCAAGTCCTTGTTTCTAGGGACTGGGAAGGACAGTGAGTGAATTCTCCTTGTGCTATAGTGTGCTTAAAAAATACATTTTTTCTGGTGACAGAAAACTGTAGGTAGGGAGAGTGTCAGTTTCTTTCACTGTGCAAGTCCTTGTTTCCAGGGACCTGGAAGGACAGTGAGTGAATTCTCCTTGTGCTATAGTGTGCTTAAGAAAAACATTTTTTCTAGGGACAGAAAACTGTAGGTAGGGAGAGTGTCAGTTTCTTTCACTGTGCAAGTCCTTGTTTCCAGGGACCTGGAAGGACAGTGAGTGAATTCTCCTTGTGCTATATTGTGCTTAAAAAAAAACATTTTTTCTAGGGACAGAAAACTGTAGGTAGGGAGAGTGTCAGTTTCTTTCACTGTGCAAGTCCTTGTTTCTAGGGACTGGGAAGGACAGTGAGTGAATTCTCCTTGTGCTATAGTGTGCTTAAAAAAAACATTTTTTCTAGGGACAGAAAACTGTAGGTAGGGAGAGTGTCAGTTTCTTTCACTGTGCAAGTCCTTGTTTCCAGGGACCTGGAAGGACAGTGAGTGAATTCTCCTTGTGCTATATTGTGCTTAAAAAAAACATTTTTTCTAGGGACAGAAAACTGTAGGTAGGGAGAGTGTCAGTTTCTTTCACTGTGCAAGTCCTTGTTTCTAGGGACCTGGAAGGACAGTGAGTGAATTCTCCTTGTGCTATATTGTGCTTAAAAAAAACATTTTTTCTAGGGACAGAAAACTGTAGGTAGGGAGAGTGTCAGTTTCTTTCACTGTGCAAGTCCTTGTTTCCAGGGACCTGGAAGGACAGTGAGTGAATTCTCCTTGTGCTATATTGTGCTTAAAAAAAACATTTTTTCTAGGGACAGAAAACTGTAGGTAGGGAGAGTGTCAGTTTCTTTCACTGTGCAAGTCCTTGTTTCTAGGGACCTGGAAGGACAGTGAGTGAATTCTCCTTGTGCTATATTGTGCTTAAAAAAAAACATTTTTTCTAGGGACAGAAAACTGTAGGTAGTGTGAGGGGGTTAGCTCGGCAGCGGGTGTGTGTGACCCCCGGGATGGGCTCCCCAGACAAAAACAGGCCCAGCAAACGGAGGTTGTGGTTTTCAAAATCAAAAAAGGTGCGGTTTATTTTCTATTTACAGTGACAAAACACAGCAAAGCAAAAGAAACATAAATAAAATAAATCCTGGTCAACTTGACCTCTGACTAAACATACAGGTTTCCTAACTAACAACTGGGATCAGCCTAGTGCTGTCCTAGTCCCTAAGTCCCTGGTTTTAAATGTCCAAGCAAATAGCCACACAGGCTTTGTCTCACCGCACAGGGGTTCACTCTCCCTAGACAGTCCACACAGGTCTGGTTCCAGGCATGAGCTAACACCTAATGAATCTGGGAGTTCTTATAGAGGCCTAAATGAGCTGACAAGCTTCAGCTGGCCTCATCAACTCCCTGTCTGTACGACGCCCCACACTCTCCCTAGAGGTATGAGTCATCCATGAGCCCACTAGCCTTATACAACTCTCCACCTAGTTGTATAAGTCGGCGTAAAGCCTGAATCTGGGCGAAATATATCTACCCCCCTGGATGCAACCAGGTGACTTTACCTTCCTGCTGTCACATACCCCCCCCTCTTGTTTTAACCTCGGGGTTGGAACACCAGCAATCAGGCATTCATGTACTCGAGACAAAGCATCCACATTCCCCATTTGAACGCCAGGGCGATGCTTTACTGTGAAGTTGAATTCCTGGAGGGCCAGGAACCACCTATTCACTCTTCTATTTGTTTCCTTGTTTTGAGCCATCCACTTTAACGGAGCGTGATCCGTAACCATGTCAAAGTGCCTACCTAGCAGGTAGTACCGAAGGGAATCTAGAGCCCACTTCACCGCTAAACACTCCTTTTCAACGGTGGCGTAATTTACCTCATGGGACTTCAACTTCCTGCTGAGGTAAATGACTGGGTGCTCTTCCCCGTTCCAGACCTGGGACAATACTGCTCCTAACCCCACATCTGACGCATCACTTTGTACGACAAAGTCTTTAGAGAAGTCGGGTGAGTACAACACTGGCTGGCTACATAAGGCTTGTTTCAAGAATTGGAATGCTGCCTCAGCCTCGGGGGTCCATTTAATCATGACCGACCCTTTCCCCTTCGTCAGGTTGGTTAGGGGCACAGCCTTAGAAGCAAAGTGGGGAATGAATCGCCGATAATACCCAGCGATTCCCAGAAAGGCTCGTACCTGCTTCTTGCTGTTGGGACGTGGCCAACTCTGGATGGCCTCGACTTTGTTGAGTTGGGGTTTTATTACTCCCCTCCCAATGGTGTACCCAAGATATTTGGCCTCCTCCTGCCCAATGGTACACTTCTTGGGGTTAGCCGTAAACCCCGCTTCCCGAACAGAGTCCAGGACTGCTTGCACTTTTGGCAGATGTGAGGCCCAATCTGTGCTATGGACAATTACGTCATCCAGGTAAGCCGCAGCATACTTCCGATGGGGCCTCAGCATCTGGTCCATTTTCCGCTGGAATGTGGCCGGCGCATTCTGTAACCCGAACGGCATTCTTTTATATTGGAACGCCCCGTCTGGGGTTACAAATGCGGTTTTCTCTTTGGCCGACTTGGCCAGGGGGATTTGCCAATACCCTTTTGTGAGGTCAAGAGTCGTCATGTATCGGGCTGTTCCCAGCCGGTCGATCAACTCATCTATACGTGGCATGGGGTAGGTGTCAAATTTTGTAACTTTGTTCAACTGACGAAAATCGTTACAAAATCGCCAGCTCCCATCCGGTTTAGGCACCAACACAATGGGACTAGACCAATCACTTTGGGACTCCTCTATCACCCCTAAGTTCAGCATTTTCTGTACTTCCTCCCGTATTGCCTCCCGTCGGGCCTCTGGGATCCGATAGGGTTTTAACTTCACCCTTTCACCGGGCGGGGTAATGATGTCATGCTCTACCCCAGATGTTTGTCCCGGCAGCTCAGAGAATACCTCCTTGTTGCGAAGCACAAACTCCTTAACCTCCTGTTGTTGGGGTTGTGACAAGGTGGCTGCTATTGCAACCTCAGGAATCACGCAACCAGTTTGAGCTGGTGACCAAGTGTCTGCGACTAGGGACTCTCTATCCCTCCAGGCTTTCAACAGATTAACGTGATAGATCTGTTCGGGCTTTCGCCTTCCTGGTTGTCTGACCTTGTAATTCACTTCGCTCACTTTTTCCATTATCTCATAGGGGCCTTGCCATTTGGCAAGGAATTTACTTTCAACCGTAGGGACAAGTACCAGTATCCTATCCCCCGGGGAAAAGGTACGGGTCTTGGCTCCACGGTTGTACACTCTCTGCTGTGCTAACTGCGCTTGGGCCAAATGTTCCTTCACGATGGGCATTACCTGTGCAATTCGGTCTTGCATCAGGGCGACATGCTCAATCACACTCCTGTGGGGAGAACTCTCACTTTCCCAAGTTTCCTTGGCAATATCCAACAGCCCTCTTGGGTGTCTCCCATACAGTAACTCAAAGGGGGAGAATCCCGTAGAGGATTGGGGCACCTCCCTAATAGCAAACATCAGATAAGGAAGTAGACAGTCCCAATCCTTTCCATCTCTATCCACCACTTTCTTCAACATTTGTTTTAGGGTTTTGTTGAATCTTTCAACCAGCCCATCGGTTTGGGGGTGATACACAGATGTACGTAATTGCGTCACTTTGAACAATTTACACAGCTCCTTCATAACCCGGGACATAAAGGGTGTACCTTGGTCCGTAAGCAGTTCTTTACAAATACCCACCCGGCTAAACACAAGAGATAGCTCTTTGGCTATGGTTTTGGCCGAGGTATTTCGGAGAGGGATCGCTTCTGGATAACGGGTGGCATAGTCCATTATAACTAATATGTACTGGTGCCCCCTAGCGGACTTGATTATAGGCCCTACCAAATCCATGGCGATCCTCTCAAACGGGACCTCAATGATGGGTAGAGGGACCAGCGGGCTACGGAAATGTGGCATCGGGGCCGACCTCTGACACACAGGGCAGGAGGAACAATAATTTTCTATGTCCTTCATCACCCCCGGCCAATAGAATCTCTGTAATACCCTCTCTCAGGTTTTCTCTGTCCCCAGATGACCTCCAAGAATGTGCCCATGGGCCAACTCCAACACCAACTTCCTGTAAGGTTTGGGCACCACAAGCTGCTCAACGGTTTCTTCTGCCCTTTTTGCCACCCGATACAGTAGGTCCTTCTCTACGCTGAAGTATGGGTAAGTGCAGGTATTATCTGGGTTCACTAACTCGCCATCTATTTTCACTACGTTTTCCCGTGCCTTTATTAGGGCGGGGTCTTTCAACTGTTCTGTGGCAAAGTTTTCCCTGTGAACCTCAAGATCAGAAAACTCCACAGACGGTAGGTTTTCGTCTGAGGAGGTGGGCTCCTCTCCAGTTTCTTGAGTCTCCCCTGCCAATACTGATAAGGGAAATTCCGGAGAGTCCTCGCCACTCTCAGGGGAGTTCTGGCTATCACATTCCTGGTACATAGGGGCACCAGTGGGGGGCTCAGGATCATCCCACAGTTCCCAGAACTTCGGAAAATCCCTTCCCACAATGGCGTCATGCGGTAACTGAGATACTAAGCCCACTGGATGAGAGAGGGTACCTTTGGGGGTCTCGAAACACACTGTAGTCACTGGATACTCTCGGGTGTCCCCATGCACACAAATAACAGCTACCTTGCTATTCCCAAAGACCTCTGTTTTAACTAACTCAGCCTTTATCAGGGTCACAAGGCTACCTGAATCCAGCAATACCACAACATTTCTACCATTAACACACATTTTGCATAAATGTTTCTCAGTTCCTCGAATGGCAGTGCATGCGACTGTCGCACACAGCGACTGACGTCTGCCCGTCAGAAAGTCACACTGCATGGGTTCCTCCACAACCGGGCAATTGGCTGCAATATGTCCCGCTTGCCGGCAGCGGTAGCAAACGATCCTTCTTGCCGCCTCTTGAGCCGCTGATTTCCCAGGCTGTTCTCGCCAAACTTGGGGTAGAGCTCCCACCCTCTCACTCTCTCCACCCTCACCCCTTGGAATCCTCTTATCCGCCCCTGGGGATGGTCTGGTCTTAGGGTGGAAAGTCCGAGTGTCTCTGGAAGAGGCCGTCAGGTTCTCTGTAGCCAAGTATTTCTCCACACGATCCACAAGACCATCGGCCGTCTCTGGGTCTCCATGGCTTACCCACTTTTGGATGGCAGTAGGAAGAGCTCTCAAAAACCGATCCATTACAACACGTTCCACAATCTTTGGTGCGGACAAAGTCTCTGGCTGTAGCCACTTTCTGCTCAGGTGAATGAGATCATACATTTGAGACCTGGGGGGTTTTCCAAGCTGGAAAGTCCAGTTATGCACACGCTGAGCCCGGACAGCCTGGGTGACACCCAGCCTTGCCAAAATTTCAGCTTTTAGCATCACATAGTCTTTTGCTTGGTTAGGCTCTAGGTCATAGTAAGCTTTCTGCGATTCACCAGTTAACAGAGGAGCCACCAGTCCAGCCCACTGCTCCTCAGGCCACTTTTCTCTTTCAGCGGTCCTTTCAAATGTGGTCAAAAATACCTCTGGATCATCCTCTCCAGTCATTTTTGTCAATAAACGACTCACCCCAAAGGACGCGGTATTAGTGGGACGGCTTTCCTCACTGGTCTGCGGACGTTGCTGCATTACTGCTTCCATTTGTTGTAGTCTCTGCTCTTGCTTCTGTAACAGGTCTATGAAGCGGGCCTCAGATTGCTGCTGGGCTTGTTGCTGAGCTTCCAGACTCTGTTGGTGAGCTTGCTGCTGGGCTGCAAGGCTCTGTTGATGAGCTTGCTGCTGGGCTGCAAGGCTCCTTTGCAAACCTGCATTTGTCTGCTGTTGATTGGCATTTGCTAGAGCCAGCTGTTTCAGTATCTCCTCCATGCTGGCTTAAAAAAAAACTGCCACTGGTTCTCCACCAACTGTGAGGGGGTTAGCTCGGCAGCGGGTGTGTGTGACCCCCGGGATGGGCTCCCCAGACAAAAACAGGCCCAGCAAACGGAGGTTGTGGTTTTCAAAATCAAAAAAGGTGCGGTTTATTTTCTATTTACAGTGACAAAACACAGCAAAGCAAAAGAAACATAAATAAAATAAATCCTGGTCAACTTGACCTCTGACTAAACATACAGGTTTCCTAACTAACAACTGGGATCAGCCTAGTGCTGTCCTAGTCCCTAAGTCCCTGGTTTTAAATGTCCAAGCAAATAGCCACACAGGCTTTGTCTCACCGCACAGGGGTTCACTCTCCCTAGACAGTCCACACAGGTCTGGTTCCAGGCATGAGCTAACACCTAATGAATCTGGGAGTTCTTATAGAGGCCTAAATGAGCTGACAAGCTTCAGCTGGCCTCATCAACTCCCTGTCTGTACGACGCCCCACACTCTCCCTAGAGGTATGAGTCATCCATGAGCCCACTAGCCTTATACAACTCTCCACCTAGTTGTATAAGTCGGCGTAAAGCCTGAATCTGGGCGAAATATATCTACCCCCCTGGATGCAACCAGGTGACTTTACCTTCCTGCTGTCACAGTAGGGAGAGTGTCAGTTTCTTTCACTGTGCAAGTCCTTGTTTCAAGGGACAGAGAAGGACACCTGAAGGTAGCCCTTATTGCTTTTTTCCCATCTCCCTGCAGGCCATCTATTAGAATGTCTGGAAGGCAAACAAGGAGAGGCAGACAGTCAGGAGGCAATAAAAGAGGGCAAGCAGGCTCTGTGTCTGGGGGCAACAGTGCTGGTCGTGGACGCGGTGCATTGTCATCAGCACATGGCCATGGGACACGCTTGTCCTTCTTTTCGACAGCTGGACATGTTGAGCCACATCATGCCGAAGACTTGGTAGAGTGGATGACCAAGCCCTCCTCCTCCTCCTCATCCTCTCTCACCCAGGCTCAGGGTACTGGCAAAGCAGCTGCCAAAGCGTCCTCTTCCCTGGTATCAATGTCAGACTCATCATCAGTCACTCCTTCCCTAGACCCACCATGTCCTCCTCCTGAGGAGTCCCCCGAACTGTTTGAGCACAGTGTTGGGTACATGCTCCAGGAGGATGCCCAGCGTTTCGAAGGGTCTGATGATGAAACCCAGCTACAGGAAGGCAGTAGGGTGAGAGCAGACAGAGGGGATGCTCAAGAAGGACACCAATCTGGCAGTCATGTTCCAGCAGCTGCAGCATACTGCCAGATTGGCTCCAGTGATGAGGAGGGAGGGGATGATGAGGTCACTGACTCCACGTGGGTGCCTAATAGGAGAGAGGAGGAGGAGGATGAGGAGGAGGCACATCTCCAACGAGACAGGATGCCCTTTGGTGGCCAGCGTAAGGGCAGTACACCGACGGAATCACACCGCAGAGCTCCGCCTGTGCAGGGCGCTGCCTCTGCCCGTCATTCAAAAAGTTCCTTGGTGTGGGCCTTTTTTGAGGCTAGTGCATCAGATCGCACAGCTGCTGTTTGCAACATATGTCTCAAGCGTATATCGCGTGGCCAAAACATCAGCCGCTTGGGTACCACATGCCTGACCAGACATATGTTGACCTGCCATGCAGCTCGTTGGCAAGCCTACCTCAAAGACCCACACCAAAGAACAAAGCGGACCTCTCCTTGCACCGCATCAGCTGGGATCTCCAACCCCACTATAACTTCAGTCCTCTCTGAAACATGCACTGAGAGGAATGAAGGTGTAGAATTAGGTGTGTCACAGCCAAGTACTTGCGGCCACTCTGCTAGCAGTACACCGACGTCCGATTCTAGCAGGCAAATTTCCCTGCCCCAGCTGCTGGACCGTCGAAAGAAGTTCACTCCCAGCCATCCACATGCCCAGCGGTTGAATGCTAGCTTGGCTAAATTGCTAGCGCTTCAACTGCTGCCTTTTCAGTTGGTAGACTCGGCCCCCTTCCGTGAGTTTGTGCAATGTGCGGTTCCTCAGTGGCAGGTTCCCAAACGCCACTTTTTCTCACGGAAGGCTATTCCGGCTCTCTACCGGCATGTGGAAGGCAATGTCTTGGCCTCGCTGGACAGGGCGGTCAGCGGTAAGGTGCATATTACCGCTGACTCATGGTCCAGCAGGCATGGACAGGGACGTTACCTTTCTTTCACGGCCCATTGGGTCACTCTTTTGGCAGCTGGGAAGGATGCAGGACAAGGTGCAGTAGTGTTGGAGGTTGTCCCACCGCCACGCCTCCAAAATGCTACTACTGGTTGTGACACACCTCTCTCCTCCACCCCCTCCTCTTCTTCTTCCTCCATGGCCTCTTCCTGTGGTTTGTCCTATGAACCAGCGGTGCTCCGTAGCCGTTCACGGGGCTACGCAAGTACGCAGGCAAAAAGATGCCATGCCGTGCTTGCGCTGGTGTGTTTGGGGGACAGAAGCCACACTGGGGCAGAGGTCCTGTCTGCTCTGCAGGGCCAGGCCGAGAGGTGGTTGACGCCACGCCAGCTTAAGCCAGGAATGGTGGTTTGCGACAATGGCACCAACCTCCTCTCCGCCCTCCGACAGGGACAACTGACCCATGTGCCCTGTGTGGCTCACGTCCTTAACCTGGTGGTGCAGCGGTTCTTGGGCAGGTACCCGGGCTTACAGGATGTCCTGAGGCAGGCCAGGAAAGTCTGTGTGCATTTCCGCAGATCTTATAATGCCAGTGCTCGCCTGGCTGAGCTGCAAAAGGAGTTGAACCTGCCCAAGAACCGCCTTATATGTGACATGCCCACCAGGTGGAACTCAACGTTGGCCATGCTGCAGCGGCTGCACACGCAGCAGAGGGCCATCAATGAGTACCTGTGCGACTACGGCACCAGGACAGGGTCAGGGGAGCTTGGTTTTTTTTCTCCACGCCAGTGGGGCATGATCAGGGATGCATGCACTGTCCTGGCACCATTTGAGGAGGCCACGAGGATGGTGAGCAGTGACAGTGCATGCATCAGTGACACTGTACCTCTTGTCCACCTGTTGAAGCACACGCTGCGTGGAATAATGGACAGGGCACTTGAGGCAGAACAGAGGCAGGAAGAGGAGGACTTCCTTGCCTCTCAAGGCCCCCTTTACCCAGACAGTGTTCCTTCTGTCCCACCCATCGCACAGGAAGAGGAAGAGGAGGAGGAGGAGGAGGAGGAGGATTGTGTCAGCATGGAGGTGGAGGCTGGCACTCAGCATCATCAGCAGCAGTCTTTTAGGGATGATTTACAGTCCCAAGAAACCAGTGGACTTGTACGTGGCTGGGAGGAGGTGACTGCGGATCATGTCGTCCTTAGTGACCCAGAGGACTCCGGAGCGAATGCCTCAGCAAACCTACGCTGCATGGCCTCCCTGATCCTGCAAAGTCTGCGGAAGGATCCTCGTATTCTTCGGATCAAGGAGAGGGACCATTACTGGCTGGCCACTCTCCTTGATCCACGGTACAAGGGTAAGGTTGCGGACCTTATGTTACCGTCGCAGAGGGAGCAGAGGATGAGACAACTCCGGGAGGCCTTGCAGAAAGGTCTGTGCAACGCGTTCCCAGAGACTGGGAGGTTACAAACTCCTGGTCCAGGACAACGAGTTGCTGAGGCTTCGGCCAGTCAAAGAAGGAGCGGTGGGGAAGGTGGCCGTCTGACCGATGCGTTCAGACAATTCTTTAGTCCGCAGCCCCAAAGTATGATTGGTTCCAGCAACCATCGCCAGCGTCTGATAAACATGGTGCAGGAATATCTAGGGGCAAGGTCAGACTTGGACACCTTCCCCACCGAAAATCCTCTGGCTTACTGGGTCTTGAGGATGGATCACTGGCCAGAGCTTGCACAGTATGCAATTGAGCTACTGGCCTGTCCTGCATCCAGCGTTCTTTCGGAACGCACATTCAGTGCTGCTGGAGGATTTGTCACGGATCACAGGGTGCGCCTGTCCACCGACTCGGTTGATCGACTGACTTTCATCAAGATGAACCAGTCTTGGATCACCACCAGCTACCACACACCTGATGCTGATATAACAGACTAATTGATTTTAACATGTCACGTCCCTTCAAGACTGATGCTGATGCTGAGTGCCTGTGCTGTTATGTTGACTGGCTATCCTCCTCCTCCGAGTCCTCAATGATACGATTGATGATGATAGCTTGGAAGATCATTTTTGTTTATGGGTGCCGCCACCAGTGGCTAAGGCCCAATTTTTCAGCCCCTGTTTTACAGGGGCGTGTACTTACAATTTTTTTAGCAATAATTTGCCATAGGGCTCATTGCTGTGCTCCAAGTACAGTATCTGTGAGGGGTTGTAGTGTTGTGCCACCAGTGCCTAAGGCCCAATTTTTCAGCCCCTGTTTAACAGGGGCGTGTCATTACAATTTTTGAAGCAATACTTAGCAACAGGGCTCATTGCTGTGCTCCAAGTACAGTATCTGTGAGGGGTTGTAGTGTTGTGCCACCAGTGCCTAAGGCCCAATTTTTCAGCCCCTGTTCAACAGGGGCATGCAATTACAATTCTTGATGTAATAATTCACAGCAGGGCCCATTCCTGCACCCACCAAGAGTAAGTCTGAGGGCTTACAGTGTTGTGGCAACGCCACCACCACCACCACCACGAAAGGCCCAATTTTTCAGCCCCTGTTCAAAAGGGGCATGTAATTACAATTCTTGATCTAATAATTCACAGCAGGGCCCATTCCTGCACCCACCAAGAGTAACTCTGAGGGCTTACAGTGTTGTGGCAACACCACCACCACCACCACCACCACGAAAAGCCCAATTTTTCAGCCCCTGTTCAACAGGGGCATGCAATTACAATTCTTGATCTAATAATTCACAGCAGGGCCCATTGCTGCACCCACCAAGAGTAACTGTCAGGGCTTACAGTGTTGTGGCACCAGCACCACCATCAAAGCCCCAATTTTTACTACCACTGTTCAACAATTATATGTAATTAAAATTCCTGATATAATAGTTGACAGCAGGGCGTTCCAGCACCAACCAAGAGTAACTGTGAGTGCTTACAGTGTTGTGCCAACACCAACAACTAAGGGGCCTATTTCTGCAGAGTATATACGGCAGGTCCCTACTTTCAAACATCCAACTTACAAACGACTCCTACTTGCAAACGAAAGAAGACAACAGGAAGTGAGAGGAAATCTACCCCTAGGAAGGAAAATTCTCTCCTGTAAGAATAAATATGGGAGAAAGGTGTCTCCTCTGTACTGATGCTTTATCAGCAATCCTTGTTTCAAGAAAAACACCACATTTCAAAAACAGTTGTCATTGGGACGGAAAGTGAGGTGAAATGTTCTGAACAGGGGCACAGACAGCAAAACAAATGTTACAGGGGTGATAACCCTTACCTATGTTTTCCAAAAAGTTTAAAAATAGATTTTTGGGCTGGAGCTACACTTCAACAATGTACCTGTTCAAAATTACAAACACATTCTACATAAGAACAAACCTACAGTCCCTGTCTTGTATGCACCGCCTGTATACGGCTGTTCAGAGTATATAGGGCCTTTTTTATTTTATGTGCGGGGTTCCCCTTAATATCCATACAAGACCCAAAGGGGCTGGTAATGGGCTGGGGTAGGGGGGGGGAGTCATGGGGTAGCTATGCCATTTTTCTTAAAGATTTTCATCCATATTACCGGGACCAGACATTACATTAAAGCCGCAAGCAGTTTTAAATGGCTTTTCTTTCCTTTAGAAGTGTCATTTTGTGCAGGGACAGTTCTAAACACGGGAAACACGTGGCACTTCACAGGCATACTTTAGACACCCCCCAGGTACGATATTTAAAGGAATATTTGACTTTTTTTTTTTCACTTTATGCATCATTAAAATGACTGCTCCCGAAAAACGACCGTTTTTAAAACTTCTTTTTGCATTGATACATGTCCCCTGGTGCAGAACCCGGGTTCCCAAACCCTTTTTAGGACAATAACATGCATAATAGTTGTTATAATTAGCACTTTAGAATTCGAACGTTCGCATCCATTGTATTTAATAGGGTTCTAATGTTCGTACGAACTTTCGGTCCGTTCGCGGGTTCTGGTGCGAACCGAACCCGGGGGTGTTCGGCTCATCACTACATGCAAGTTTGGGGCTGCATTTCTGCAAATGGAGTTGGAGATTTGGTCAGAATCAATGGTGTCCTCAATGCTGAGAAATACTGACCGATACTTATCCATCATGCCATACCATCAGGTAAGATTGGGATTGGCCCCAAATATATTCTGCAGCAGGACAACGGCCCCAAGCATATAGTTAATGTCATTAGGAAATATCTTCAGTGAAAAGAACAACAAGGAGTCCTGCAAGTGATAGTTTGGCTCCCACAGAGCCCTGATCTCAACATCATTTGATGTCCTCAACAGGATTTGAGGCAGCCTACATCCACAGAGGTTCTGTAGTTAGTTCTCCAAGATGTTTGGAACATATCGGTGAACATCTTGCCAAGTTCTTTCAAAAACTGTGTGCAAGCGTACCTAGAAGAGTTGATGCTGTTTTGAAGGCAAAGGGTGGTCACACCAAATATTGATTTAATTTGGATTCCTCTTCTTTCCATTTTGTTAACTGATAAAAATAAACTATTAACAATTCTATTTCTGAAAACAATATTGATTTGCAGCATTTTTTTCACACCTGCCTGAAACTTTTGCACAGTACTGTACCTTCACTGGAGGCGGGAGGGCTTTGAGGCAGAGGAGTCTGTTGCTATGATAAGGCTATCACTGCTAAGAGAGGGCATTTTAGGTATGCCTGTTGATGACAGACACTAAGGCAGCACATACCAGTGGGTTGAATGAAAGAAAAATGCCTCGATTTCCCCATCCACCATTGCTGGTATTCTGACAGCGGGGAGCCTTCCACACTGTCAGAATACAATAGTAAGTGTTGCTGGCTATAGCCGGCAGCACTGATCATTCGGGCAAAACCTGACAGACTGGTTGTACACAAGTCGTATTTTGATCCAAGTATGGATGGCTTAAGTGGATTTCAGATAAGCAAACATGTGACATTCACATGGGATGGGGCTTTCAGAAACATAAATGGATCAATGCACATTTTCCAAAAGTTTTTAAGTGTTTTATTAACAATTCATGCGATTTGCACTGCCATTGTCACTAGAGTAGAACTAAAGCCAATACCTTTTTCATTTTGGATAGAGCAGGGGAGGTTTATAACCCCTATAAGTTTTCTTTTTTTTTGCTTTCTGTGTCCCATTGGGGAGATTTTTCCTTCACATCCCATCCTATAGCCACAACAGGAGGTATGGAGAAATCTGTCCAAAGTTAGAGAAATCCCTTATTGTCACCAGGGTCACCAGAACTAATGTCACAAATGGAAGAATTCCCCTCTAACTCCTGTTCTGGTGACAATTTAAAATTTGGAATTTTCTTCAACTTTGACCCTCTTCACTCTATCCCAAACAAAGTTTTGCCTTTAGTTATATTTTAATATGCCCTAAAATGTGTGTTAGTGCATAAAAAACACCAATCCACATCAACATCTAGTACAAATGTGAACTATGGCACAAAAAATTGATGCACATCAACACATTGCACGGATGGGAATTGCAGCATCTAAAGCAATGATTAGTCATTCACATTCATTCGCAATAATTCATGCACTTAAACACATAGGTGTAAATGGGCCTTGAGTGTTGTTGAGATTTGTCCTTTTTAACACAATAGCTTGCCCGTTTTTTCACAGATGAGGGAGACTGTTCACAAGAAGGATCAATGCAGTGAACTTTTTGCCAAGCATAGTTCCTAAACCAGCCTTTCTCAACTATTTTACTCCAAAGGAACCCCTAAAATAATGTTCAAGTCTCAAAGAACCTATGCTAAAATGTATATCTCCAACCCATGGTACAATAACAAGATCAGTAGGTTGAAGATATTATACCAATAATCAGTGGCGGCTGGTGCTCAAAATTTTTTGGGGGGCGCAAACAAACTGAAAAAAAAAAAAAAAAAACAATTGCCGCCACTGTGCCCATTAAACGCAGCCACTGTGCCCAAACGCCACCAGTTTGCCCCCTCAAATGCAGCCAGTTTGTTTCCATATACAGCCAGTGTGCCCCCATATATATACAGCCAGTGTGCCCCCATATACAGCCAGTGTGCCCCCATATACAGCCAGTGTGCCCCCATATATATATATAGCCAGTGTGCCCCCATATACAGCCAGTTTGTCCCCATATATATAGCCAGTGTGCCCCCATATACAGCCAGTGTGTCCCCATATATATAGCCAGTGTGCCCCCATATACAGCCAGTTTGTCCCCCATATACAGCCAGTTCCCCCAAATGCAGCCAGTTCCCCCCCATATACAGCCAGTTCCCCCCAAATGCAGCCAGTTTGTCCCCCATATACAGCCAGTTCCCATGCAGCCAGTTTGTCCCCCATATACAGCCAGTTCCCCCCAAATGCAGCCAGCATGTCCCCCATATACAGCCAGTTCCCCCCAAATGCAGCCAGTTTGTCCCCCATATACAGCCAGTTCCCCCAAATGCAGCCAGTTTGTCCCCCATATACAGCCAGTTCCCCCCAAATGCAGCCAGCGTGTCCCCCATATACAGCCAGTTCCCCCCATATTCAGCCAGTTTGTCCCCCATGTACAGCCAGTTCCCCCCATATTCAGCCAGTTTGTCCCCCATATTCAGCCAGTTCCCCCCATATTCAGCCAGTTTGTCCCCCATATTCAGCCAGTTCCCCCCATATTCAGCCAGTTTGTCCCCCATATTCAGCCAGTTCCCCCCATATTCAGCCAGTTTGTCCCCCATATTCAGCCAGTTCCCCCCAAATGCAGCCAGTTTGTCCCCCATATTCAGCCAGTTTGTGCCCCATATTCAGCCAGTTTGTGCCCCATATTCAGCCAGTTTGTCCCCCAAATGCAGCCTGTCCCCCCCCCCAGCCCTGCACTTACCTTCCTCGGTCCGCGCCGTCCTCGATGTGTTCTCCCGCCCTCGATGTCGCTTCAGCCAATCAGGTTACCGGTAACCAGATCCGGTGAACCTGATTGGCTGAAACCTCCACACAGTCTTCTTCCAGGAACGCACCCCCGTGCGTACCTAGGAGGAGTTTTTGGAAGCCGAATACAGCGTGAGAGCTGTATTCGGAAAGCCTATCAGAGCCGCTGGCTCTGATAGGCACTTCCAAGTTACACCCACCGCCGGCCGCCGCTCTAATTCATATGGCCGGCGCTCACCAGGAGACCGGCCATATGTATAGTGGGCAGCGCGGCAGCGGTGACAATACACAGATTCATGCAATGCATGAATCTGTGTATTGTCTTTCAGTGGCGGTGCGGGAGCGAGAGGGGGCGGCACCCTGGCGCCCTCTATGGACGCACCGCCACTGCCAATAATCATATTAATAACTGTAAAAAATAATAAAGAATGTAGAATACTTGGACTATAAGCAGCCTGAAGGAGATGGCACCCTTACAGTATGATCAGTAAAGAGAGGTGACATCTGGAAGCTTTGTTCAGAGAGAGGAAGGATGCCCTGTACATGGGTGGTCAATGGAAAGAATGAAGCATTTAATTGAGGGTCAGTGGAATAAATGCAGTTTATATGAGCGGTCAGTGGGAATAACTAAAGGAATCATTGGTGTCATGATCCTGACTCTGCTGAGGAATATTTGCCCTGGAACAAAAGCCAGATTAACACAGAAAGTTGCATTTACACATTGAAATGTTTAGATGTAACATAAAACATTATTAATAAGTTTTTTTTAATACATTTAAATAATAATAAATAATAATAATAATAATTAGTATGTAAACTGTGAATTTCAGTTCTGACCAAATAACAAGGCATGTATGTTGGCTTGCCAAAGAGACACATCAATGAGCAACCTAGCAACATCAGAGAACAATGGGATAGCAGGGTGGCACCACATACAGAGTTTGAAATGTTTAAATGTCCACATTTCATCTTTAAAAACTTCTAAAACACAGGTACACCATTACAGTATGCATATGTGCAAAATATATATTCCATATGAGAGATTACCCAGGTTATATAAAGGGTGAATAGCAAAGTAAGATACTTTTCCTATTAAAGAATCTTGGTAAATGTCTGTAAAAGTTTTATGATCCATAAAATTCTTCACAAATTTTACCCCCCTACAACTTTGCTCTGAATGTCTTTATAAAAAATGCTTCATTGATAATTTAAGAAAATTAAATAGTCTGCAACAAGCTGGTTGTGAAGAAAAGCTGAATTTGCAACGAACAAAGTTATTACTAGATTAGAGTTGGTCCATCTTTGCAAGTTGTTTTGAAATTCTTCCCATCATATTGCGCTTGTTTAGTCATTACTGTAAATGAAGCATTGTGATCTGAAGATGAAACCACCAAGCTTAGTTTGCTTAAATGTTTCAATGATTGATGGCAATTTATTTATTTGTGTCTATAATTGGGGAAATTATGAGGAAAGATTCGGTTTAGGGAAATTTCCTAATTGCTCAAACTGAATTATGAGTTTATTCACTTGTATAAAGTCATTTCAGACAAATTAAAAATATCTGCCATTCCTGAAGAAACAGGCTTTGCCCTGTGAAACCCATTGAATGTGGAAATCAAATCCATTACGCCTGTGCTGTGACTATAAATTATTATCTATAATATCTGGACCCATTAGTGTGGGCATCTGTACAACATACTATTGACAAGCAAATCTGCAAAAAAAATTTTAATGTGCGATTTTAATTAAGTCTAAAGAAATAAACGTTTGATATATTTTATAGTTAAACTGACTATAGTGGTACCTTGAAAGCCCTAATATTGTAGTTATTTTTTATGGGGATTTATTGACATTGGGGGTTTTTTTTCAGGACAAATTAGGCTTTCGCTTGGGGGTAAATGGTAATGGACATCTCTTGATCTTTTTACTATCAAATGAAAACTGGCACAAGGTAGAAAATTATATATTTTTTTAACCACTTAACGACCGCCCACTGTATATATACGTTGGCAGAATTGCACCGACAGGCAAAGTCACGTACCGGTACTTGACTGCCTTTGTATAGTTGGGGGGTCCCATCGGACCCCCCTTCTATACAGTGAGCGGTCGTTAATTGTTCGGGAGTGATCCGGGATGAGGGGACGGCCGTTCGATTCCGGCCACCCCCTCGCGATCGCTCCCGGCGAATGAGAAAGCTTACTCTGCTGTGTAATGTTTACACAGGCAGAGGAAGTGATGTCATCTCTCATGCGGCACTCACATATACCGAGCGCCGTACAAGAGAAGACACACAGGTTAGTGCACAAACAGCACACTGACACCAGGACATATAGGAACATAAATCGCCCCCCAGGCCCCCCAGACACCCCCAGATCACCCCCCAGCCCCCAGTCACAGTGTCACTGATTGCAGTGACCATTTATTTACTGATCACTGCAATCAGTGACATTTGTGACTGTAAAAGTGTCACTACAGTTTAGTTTTAGGTCCAGTGTAGCCCCCTAACCCCCCCTAATAAAGGTTTAACCCCCTGATCGCCCCCCAGATAACCCTTTCACCCCCTAGCAACACAGTCGCTAAGCGATCGTTTTTCTGATCGCTGTTTTATTGTCAGTGATGCCGACCGGTAGCCAGTTATTTTTTTTAGGTTCGCTGCAGGTTTTTATAGCGTCAGGTACCCCCATATATTACCTAATAAAGGTTTAACCCCCTTGATCGCCCTCCAGATAACCCTTTCACCCCCTATCACCACTGTCGCTAAGCGATCGTTTTTCTGATCGCTGTCTTATTGTCGGTGATGCCGATAGGTAGCCAGTTATTTTTTTTAGGTTCGCCGCAGGTTTTTATAGCTTCAGGTTCCCCCATATATTACCTAATAAAGGTTTAACCCCTTGATCGCCCCCCCTGGTAACCCTTTCACCCCCTTTTGCCAGTGTCACTAAGCGATCGTTTTTCTGATCGCTGTATTAGTTATGCTGGTTCCGATAGATAGCCAGTTATTTTTTTTAGGTTCGCCGCAGGTTTTTATAGCGTCAGGTACCCCCATATATTATCTAATAAAGGTTTCAACCCCCTAATTGCCCCTAGTTAACCCTGCGTCACACCCCAGGCAGCGTCAGGTTAGTGCTAGTAACGCCAACACCCACGCGTGAAGCATACACCTCCCTTAGTGGTATAGTATCTGAACAGATCAATATCTGATTTGATCAGATCTATACTAGCGTCCCCAGCAGTTTAGGGTTCCCAAAAACGCAGTGTTAGCGAGATCAGCCCAGATACCTGCTAGCACCTGCGTTTTGCCCCTCCGTCCAGCCCAGGCCACCCAAGTGCAGTATCGATCGATCGCTGTCACTTACAAAACACAACACACATAACTGCAGCGTTCGCAGAGACAGGCCTGATCCCTGCGACTCCAGTGCTGTAGGACGTGATTTCACCACCACAGTTAAAAAAAAAAAGCATATATGCCAAAGCATTGGGGCAGCAGGGGGGGAGGAGCGATTTTGCTCCTAATGCCGGGTACATACGGTCGAAATTCCGACGGAGGCTTGCCCGTGGAAAAGTCTGACCATGTGTACGCGCCATAACTTTTGCGGGAAGATGCCCCCATGCTTCGGCATATATAAATGGTGCATGTATGCCCATCATTAGAAGTGGGTGGATGAAGGGCAGTATTCTAATGGTGGGCATACCCACCGATCAATCTCTTTTTTTCGTTCAGCCAACAGGCTGCATGAAAAAAAAATTACAATACATGTCCAACAAGGACCAGCAACGTACTGGTATGTTGCTGGACTTTGAATGGTTATACCAGATTGATGCCTGCGGGTTTAGGTATTATCTTGGTATCATTCTTTTCAGCCAGCGGCCGGCTTTCATGTAAAAGCAATCCTAGTGGCAAATTAGCCTCTGGACTGCTTTTACAAGCAGTGGGAGGGAATGTCCCCCCCCCCGGATATAAAAAGCGCCATTGGGAAATTGGGAAAGCATTTTATCACACCGATCTTGGTGTGGTCAGATGCTTTGAGGGCAGAGGAAAGATCTAGGGTCTAATAGACCCCATTTTTTTCAAAAAAAGAGTACCTGTCACTACCTATTGCTATCATAGGGGATATTTACATTCCCTGAGATAACAATAAAAATGATAAAAAAAAAGTAAAAAAATATGGAAGGAACAGTTTAAAAAAAAAAAAAAAAAAATTTATAATAAAAAAAAAAAAAAAAAAAAAAGCACCCCTGTCCTGCCCTGTAAACAGCAATTGCACCATGCATGTGAGGTATCACCACGAAGGTCAGATCGAGGGCAGTCATTTTAGCAGTAGACCTCCTCTGTAAATCTAACGTGGTAACCTGTAAAGGCTTTTAAAGGCTTTTAAAAATGTATGTAGTTTGTCGCCAATGCGCGTTTGTGCAAAATTTTAAAGCATGTCGTGTTTGGTATCTATGTACTCGGCCTAAGATCATCTTTTTTATTTCATCAAACATTTAGGCAATATAGTGTGTTTTAGTGCATTAGAATTAAAAAAAGTGTATTTTTTCCCTAAAAAATGCGTTTGAAAAATCGCTGCGCAAGTACTGTGTGGAAAAAAAAATGCAACACCCACCATTTTAATCTGTAGGGCCTTTGCTTTAAAAAAAATATATAATGTTTGGGGGTTCAACATAATTTCTTGCAAAAAAAAAATGTTTTTATGTAAACAAAAAGTGTCAGAAAGGGCTTTGTCTTCAAGTGGTTAGAAGAGTGGATGTAAGCTTCCTAATGTTGTGTATAAAATGCCAAAACAGTTCAACCCCCCCCCAAATGACCCCATTTTGGAAAGTAGACACCCCAAGCTATATACTGAGAGGCATGTCGAGTCCATGGAATATTTTATATGTTGACACAAGTTGCGGAAAAAAGACAATTTTTTTTTTTTTTTTTGCACAAAGTTGTTACTAAATGATATATTGCTCAAACATGCCATGGGCATATGTGGAATTACACCCCAAAATACATTTTGTTGCTTCTCCTGAGTACGGGGATACCACATGTGTGAGACTTTTTGGGAGCCTAGCCGCGTACGGGACCCCAAAAACCAAGCACAGCCTTCAGGCTTTCTAAGGGTGTAAATTTTTGATTTCACTTCTCACTGCCTATCACAGTTTTGGAGGCCATGGAATGCCCAGATGGCACAAAACCCCCCCCAAATGACCCCATTTTGGAAAGTAGACACCCCAAGCTATTTGCTGAGAGGTATGGTGAGTATGTTGCAGATCTCGCTTTTTGTCACAAAGTTTTTAAAATTGGAAAAAAAAAAAAATGATTTTCTTTCTTCATTTTCAAAAACAAATTAGAGCTGTAAAATACTCAACATGCCTCTCAGCAAATAGCTTGGGGTGTCTACTTTCCAAAATGGGGTCATTTGGGGGGGTTTGGTGCTATTTTGGCATTTTATGGCCTTCGAAACTGTGATAGGTAGTGAGGAGTGAAATCAAAAATTTGCGCCCTTAGAAATCCTGAAGGCGGTGCTTGGTTTTCGGGGGCCCGTACGCGGCTAGGCTCCCAAAAAGTCCCACACATGTGGTATCCCTGTACTCAGGAGAAGCAGCAAAATGTATTTTGGGGTGCAATTCCACATATAACAATGGCATGTGTGAGCAATATATCATTTAGTGACAACTTTTTGTAATTTTTTTTTTTTTTAGTCATTATTCAATCACTTGAGACAAAAAAAAAATATTCAATGGGCTCAACATGCCTCTCATCAATTTCCTTGGGATGTCTACTTTCCAAAATGGGGTCATTTGGGGGGGGGGGGTTTGTACTGCCCTGCCATTTTAGCACCTCAAGAAATGAGATAGGCAGTCATAAATTAAAAGCTGTGTAAATTCCAGAAAATGTACCCTAGTTTGTAGACGCTATAACTTTTGCGCAAACCAATAAATATACGCTTATTGACATTTTTTTTACTAAAGACATGTGGCTGAATACATTTTGGCCTAAAAGTATGACTAAAATTGAGTTTATTCGATTTTTCTTATAACAAAAAGTAGAAAATATCATTTTTTTTCAACATTTTCTGTCTTTTTCCGTTTATATCGCAAAAAATAAAAATCGCAGAGGCAATCAAATACCATTAAAAGAAAGCTCTATTTGTGGGAAGAAAAGGACGCAAATTTTGTTTCGGTACAACATTGCATGTCCGCACAATTTCCAGTTAAAGCAGCGCAGTGCCACATTCTGAAAACACCTCTGGTCCTTTAGCTACAAAATGGTCCGGGGCTTAAGTGGTTAAATATATCTGTATATTTATGGCTTCCACCAAAACCTACCCTCAAATGATTTTTTATTTTATTTATGGCAGCAAAACATCTAAAAAAAGTTGGGACAGGGCCCAACACTCTGTAAATGTCTGTGAACTTAGGAGACCAGTTGCTGGAATTTTGGGAGAGGAGTGTTGTCCTATTCTTGCCTAATATAGGATTCTAACTGCTCAACAGTCCTGGGTCTTCTTTGCTGTATTTTTCATTTCAGGATGTGGCAAATATTTTCAGTTGGTGAAAGGTCTGGACTGCAGGCAGGCCAGTTAAGCACCCAGACACTTCTACCAGGAAGCCATGCTGTTGTCATAGATGCGGTTTGCAGTTTAGCATGGTCCTGCTGAAATATGCAAGGCTTTCACTGAAAAAAAAAGATGTTGCCTGCATGGGAGCATATGCTGCTCTAAAACCTGGTTATTATTTTTTTAGCATTGATTTTGCCTCTCCAAATGTGCAAGCTGACCATTCCATGCGCACTAATGCACCCCATACGATCAGAGATGCAGTCTTTTTAAGTGAGCACTGATAACAAGCTGGAAGGTCCCTCTCCTGTTTAGTCAGGTTGCTGCGTGCCTATGGTTGCCAGAACATCAAATTTCAATTCATCCAAACACGGAACAGTTTTCCACTTTGCAACAGACCATTTTAAATGAGCTTTGGCCCAGAGAAGATGGTGGTGTTTCAGATATGGCTTTTTATTTGTATTTTACAGCTTTAACTTGCATTTTGGATGGCACGGAGAACTGTGTTTGTAGACATTGGTTTTTGGAAGTATTCCTGAGCCCATACAATGTCTGTTTCAATGCAGTCGTCTGAGGGCCTAAAGATGACAAGCATCCAATATTGTGTTTCGGGCTTATCCCTTGTTTACAGAGATTTCTCCAGGTTCTCATATTCTTATGATCATTATATGTACTGTAGATGATGGTATATTTAACGTCTTTGCAATTTTATGCTGGGAAACATTATCCTCAAATAGTTTGACAATTTTTAGATGCAGCTTTTCATGGATTGGTGAACCTCTGCCCATCTTTACTTCTGAGACCCTCTGCCCATCTTTACTACATCTCTAATGCCACGTACACACGAGCGGTTTTCCCGTCGGAAAGAAAACAATGGTTTTCCCAACGGAATTCCGCTCAAGCTTGTCTTGCGTACACACGGTCACACCAAATTCCGCCCGTCAAAAACGCAGTGATGTACAACACGTACGACGGCACTATAAAGGGGAAGTTCCATTCCAACTGCGCCACCCTTTGGGCTGCTTTTGCTAATCTCATGTTAGTAAAAGTTTGGTGAGAGACGATTCGCGCTTTTCAGATAGTTTTCTGCTGTTCAGTTGGTGCTTGTGGGTTCGTATCTGTCTTTCAGTGTGTGTAGTGAGTTCGTACCTGTTTTTCAGTGCATTCTTGTCTGCTCGTTTCTGATTTTAAGGTCGTTCTTCATAGACCTTGCTGTTCCTCGGTGCGTTCTGTTCGTTTGTTCTGACCAGCCGACCGTTTTCTAGCTATGTTGCGGGTACGTACTCGTCGTCGAGTTCGTGCTGTGCATAGGCTTGGTGTTGGGGTTCTTGCTTTGACCCAAGCTCAGTCCATGAACAGGGTGGGGAGGAGTTCATGGACGAAGAATTGGTTGCTTCAGCGTGACCAATTCTGTCATATGCATTTGCTGAGGGAGATCCAGGAGAATAATCCTGATGATTTTAGGAATTATCTCTGTTGTGATACTTGGCGACAGGGAGAAGTCTGCAGGACCTCAAGTTCTCGACAGGCATCTCCCCCCAGGCTCTGGGGATCATTATCCCAGAGACCTGTTCTGCCATCATCCAAGTCCTGCAGAAGGACTATATTAAGGTAAGTTTTCTCCTTTAACATAACATTCTATGTATTTAATGTTTGCTAATGTATTGTATTTCTTTTATCATTCCCTAATTACTATGATTGTAATATGCTGTGAATGTCCCCTTTTTCCTCATGCATGCTGTAAGCTTTTAATGCTCCTTTTTTGGCCTACATGCATATTTCCCTTCACTAACCTCTCCAGCATGCTATCCTGGGCCCATATACACCTAGCCTAGTCACTTACCAATGTATTTTGTCAGCTCCATTGTAGTGCTTTACCCGAAACACCCCCTAAAATGTGTACAAATGTTTTTGTTCTCATTAATTTCAGGCAGAGTGGCAGAGGCTTTTTGTTGGGGTCCCAAACTCAGCTAGAACCCCCCCCCTTAAAATGTTTACAATGGGCCATCAAAGGGGGTGAGGAATCTGATAAGTGGGCCTTATATTTTTGTCTTTAAATACTCCTTCAAATAAATGTTATACTGATGTTGGCCAAGAATGTTTTTGTATAATCTGCTTGCAATGTTATGTGCAAAAGTACTTATATTATTTTTTCTGGTTTGTCTCCACCGTTTCCTTCAACGCCACAGGAATGGCATACTGTGGCATCCCATTTTGCGGAGCTATGGGACTTTCCCAACTGCGGAGGTGCAATAGATGGGAAGCACGTCCACATCATGCCACCACCCCGTTCGGGGTCATACTATTATAACTATAAGGGGTTTAATAGTATAGTGTTGATGGTGGTGGTGTCGGCACAATATGAGTTTCTCTATGTGGACGTGGGGAAGAATGGCCGGATGTCGGATGGTGGAATATTCACCCAGACGGAGTTCTCCAGACATCTCCAGAGGGGTGGCCTGCCATTGCCACCTGATGAAGACAACATGGAAGGACTCCCATTTGTGTTTATCGCAGATGAAGCATTCGGTCTGGGAGAACATCTGATGAGGCCATTCCCCCAGAGGACCCTCACCCCTGAGAAGAGGGTTTTTAACTACCGGCTGACCAGAGCCAGAAGAGTGGTGGAGAATGCATTTGCCATAATGGCCAGCCGGTTCCGCCTGTTCCTTACAGCTATAAATATGGCGGAGTATAAACTCAACCACATCGTGCTAGTATACTGTATTCTGCACAATTTTCTTCACAATAGAGTTCTAAATTATGTGGCCACAGTTGGGCCTGAGGCCGGACTTCCAGAAAGTACCCTGACGGCCCTGGAAGCTGGCCGTCCTGGCTTGCCCCCCCAAAGCGCCCGTGATGTGAGACAAAAATATCTGGAATATTTTATGGGTAGGGGGGCCATTGCTATGCCAGAAAATATCTGATAATTGTAAAAAAAAAAAAAAATGTTTATATCTGAAATCATCTTGAATTTGATTTATTGCTTATGTTTCTTTTAGCTGTCTCCTAGGTTCTCCTAGTGCACTTGTTGTGCCAAGTGTTTTTTTGCATTATTAAATAACCTCCATTGTCACTGTAAACACCAAATTACTACAAACAATGGTATTAAGCATTGAAATAAGAAGCCACACATTGTTGAGTATAACATTTTTTACTCTGTGCACATTCACATGTGCGTTAAAAAAAAAGTTAAACAACATCATTTGTTTTATAAACTTTTACATTAAACTTTTTGGGTTTTTGCTTAAACAGGCATGTTTCAAAACATAACATACACAACTCTGGAACTTACAAAGTTCAACATTGAAAAACTGAGGGCAATATCAGACAATTATAGTATGTCCAAACTGTCCTGATCTTGCCTTCATCAGATGGACCCATGAAAAAGCCAAATTTTGTAAATGCACAAAAATTTTGATGCAAAAAGGGGATTTCCCTCCTGATCCCATGCCTAATGTGCTATCTCCCATCATGGGGGATCAATGGACGTGTTTTGGAGGTGCAACCCCTTACTCTCACCTACTTGATTTGCGAGGAAGGGGTTGCACCCACAAAACGCGTACATTGATATCCCCTGATGGCAGATAGCACATGTTGACACACTGTGTGCATCTTCAAAATTTGGCTTTAAAAAAGTTGAAAAATATGTGGAAATAGGGCAAAACAAAACAAAAGGGGGGGGGATTTTGTGGTTATTTAGATTTGACCCAATACATCAATCATGTTCTTCAGTGTTTGTTCAAGAACATTGAGATTATTCCTCATGATGACTATTTCCCGACTACACACCATGATTTCCTGGATTAGTATTTGTGCACTAGCACTTGTGAAATTAGGAGTTTCTTCTTCCACAACATGAATATACAAAAAAAACATGTATTATAAATATGCCAGCCTACATCTCTTACCTGACGAAAGGGTGGGTTTGGGACTTTGACTGAGGCATATGATGAACCAAAACATGCCTCCATCCCTGTCATAGGATAAAGGAGGGGGGGTAATGTATGTTTGAACAGGTGGCAATTGTTCCAAAAACAAATATAATAAATATTTTATTCATAATAACAAGGATGGCACATGAGACATATACATAGCAAATATGACAGACTGACATGAATTATAGCCCAGACAATTCAAATATTGCACATGATAAGTAAACATTGTGTAAAAGATGGAATGGAGATGCATAAAAAACTGCATAAAAAATCTTGACGCGTTTCGTGGATATCATTCCACTTCCTCAGAAGCTAATGCAAAATGCATGTCTAAAAATAGATAAAAAATCCAAATTATTCAAAAGAAGGACACGGGGGGGATGGATGAAACCAAACACCCCAAAAGATTACTTACATAACAGCCCTGTTAAAGGGTCATAAGATGCTAGGAGCTGGAAGTTTACAGAAGGCTGGGGAAAGTCCCCGGTGGGAGCTGAGGGGACGTACATCCACGAGTAGCCAAAGTGGACACCCCACACCTGAGGGGAGGAGCAGAGGAAAGAACCGTGTCCAGGAAATGAGTCACAATGATGCCTGATGACACATCCTAAATCTGCAAATGTGATGAAAAAAATGAGTGTGGGGGGGAGGGAAAAGAGAGATGGGGCAGTATAAGGACATAGCAGCCAGTGTAAAAGTCAAGAAAGAGAGTGAGAAATGCCTGACAGCACATCCCAAACCTAAAAGAGTGATAGAGAGAATGGGTGAGTGGGGAGAATGTGACTGAAAAAGAGCAATGGACTGTGTGATGGTGACGGAAAAAAAAAGTGAAGAGAAGTTGCATAGAAAGACCACCGGCTGACCCAGAAAAAACCTAAAGACAGAAGTGAGTAAAAAGTCCTGGATCGCGACAGACCAATCCTGTGCTGAATTGCAGGAATGGCTCAGGGCGACCGAGGAAAAGGAACCCAAAGAAGAGCAAGAAAGAACCCAGAAGGGGGCGTGTCCGGATGTGAGAGCCAGAGGACGTGTTTTTGAAGAGCTCCGGCTATCCTGTATGAATCCTTTGCCATCCGTGCATTTCCATCGATTTAAAAGAGAAACAACTCACTCCAGCCTGTTCCCCTGTGTCCCCTGTCTCATCCTGGGACAAAATTGTGGAGACTCTCTGCCCGGATCGCCTGCACGCCTGCACGCCTGAATCCTCCACTCACCTGAGGCAGCCGCCATCTTCCCGGCCTGCTACTGTGCTGTACTGCAAGGACCCGATCCCAGCTTGCCTGCAGGTAAGGGACTGTCATCCGGCCACATCTGCCTGCCCATCCACCTTCCTGGCCCGATCCGGAGGTCCGCTGGGCCGAATAAGGGATCCGTGGAGGCCGCGGCCCGGTGCGGCCTAGTGCGGCCTACGAAGCACCGGTCTTTCCTGGACCGCCGCCCCGCCGGAAGTGCACCGCGGCCGACATCGCCGAGCGCAACAGCGCGGATCGCCTGCCTTCTCACGTCCTGTCATCCCTGCCTAGGCCTGGGGTGCTGTGGCACTGAACTTGCCTACTTTAGAGCGGCTGCGTTACCCCTGGAGCCCAGCTTCTCCGGTCCTCCGCCACCCTTCTGCCTCAGCCTTGCTGCGCTGGTCCCAGCTTCTCATCCCTATCACCCTGTCCCTACTTCTTTGTCTACTGTGGGATGGGGGGCTGCCGGTGACCGCTGTCGTTACCTGGTACCTGCAGCGGCACCTGACATAATCCCTCCCGAGACACCTGCTGTGGCCTGGGTCGCCCCTTACCTACCTCCTGGGTGCTCGTCTGAACACCGTCAAATCTCCTGAGAGTGGGCCCCCCCTGGCGAATTGTCAGATGTCCTCCTCCTCCAAAAAAGGGAACAGGTCCTCGAAAGCCGCAAAGACCAACGTACCACTCCTGCTGCCACCGCCATCTTCCCCACAACCTGATCCCATACTTCTGGGTCGGCTTCGGGCCTTGCTGGCTGGCTTAGAAATGGATCCCATTGAAGCTCCGCCGACAGAGGGGCCAGCCCCACTGGCTAAGGATGGTACAGCAGTGATCCTCGCTGCGATCGAGCAGAGTAGGACCTCGCTTTTGGTGCATATTGACCACCTCGCTGAAGAATGTAACCTCATACGAAACGACCTTGACAAAATGAGGGGTAGAATGGCGGAAACTGAATCCAGAGTGTCGACCACTGAAGATCTTACGGCCTCCCATACCGCCTCCATTACCGAGCTGCAGCGCACAGTGCAGTCCCTCGTCGCAAAGTCAGATGATGCCGAGAACAGGCTGAGGCGCAATAATGTCAGAGTCCTAGGTTTGCCTGAGGGAGAAGAGGGAGACCACCCTGCTATATTTGCGGAGGAGTTCTTTAAAAATCTCCTGGGCCTTACAGATGTTCCCCCTACCTACGTGGTGGAGAGGGCCCACCGGGTGCCCGCGGGCCGAGCCACCCCGGGGAAACCCCCCAGGCCCTTCTTAGTCCGTTTTCTTAACTATCGGGACAGGGACAAGATTCTGTCGGAAGCCCGCCAACATCCCACGCTCAAATATTGTAACTCCTCTGTCCTCCTCTTCCCTGACTTTTCGGCGGACTTGCAGAGAAAGAGGAAAACCTTCAACGATGTCCGCAAACGACTTAGAGATAAGGACATTAAATATGGCATGCTTTACCCAAGCCGCCTACGAGTCCAACATGAGGGGACGGTCCGCTTCTTTGATAACCCAGCGGATGCTGATGACTGGCTGACCAACCTGCGTTGATGAGATCTTCTCACGGTCACCTTTGATGCACGGATCTTCCACTTCCTTGTTCGCTATATCCTATTACACCTTCTTCAACCACCGGAGTTACTTCAAATGTACTTTTACACGAGACCCCCACGAGGCTTTAGATTGCCCTTGTTTTCGCTTTTGGTTTTGTTTTTTTTGTTTGTTTTTTTTTGTTTTTTTTGTTTTTCCTCTTAGAACACGGACTCTATTTTCTGCTGACTTTGAGGATACAGGTTTATGGGATAGATATCCCACGTCCCTCTGCTTCTTGTTCGTACGTGACGGATGCGACACTGCCCGTCGACAGAGTGGATGAACTGCTACAAGAAGTGTAGGGCCCCCAGTGTAAGGGTTCACTAACACTCTTTATAAAAGTTTTTCGTTTGGGTAAAAACTGTTCCCAGACTTTCCCCCCCCTGTTAGGAGGTAGGCTGGGTATAGTAGGATAGGCACCGTGCCTGGGAAGTTGATTAGGGATTTAGTCATCCCTTGTTCTTATGGTTTTATATTTCTTATCTGTATGCTTTTGTTTTGTGTTACGCTTGGGTACTGTCAGCATTTTATGCAGTGTGACCGGGATCTTGCTGCCTGTGGGGTGCACCGGTACATGCCCTCTAGAGTATCTCCTTAATTGTTTTTCCCCTTCATCCAATGGCTAGTCAAGTAGTAGACTCCTTCACCGTTCTCTCCTGGAATGTCAGGGGTCTTAACTCCAAATTTAAGCGAGCCCTTTTATTCAAATACTTAAAATCTCACTCCCCCCAGATTATTCTCCTTCAGGAGACTCACCTCACGGGCAGCAAGATTTTGACTCTCAAGAAACCGTGGATACAGCGAGCGATACATGCCACCTATTCTACATACGCCAGAGGTGTATCGGTTCTTGTCCATAAGAATTTCCCCTGTGTAATTGAGGAGATCCGTACTGATCCCCAGGGGAAATTTGTGATAGTGGTGTTCACGCTATGGTCTGTCAGGTATATTGTTCTTAATGTATACATCCCTCCCCCGTTTTCCTCCGCATTATTATATGAGGTTCTAGAAAAAATTTCACCTTTCTGCCCGGGGAAGGTTCTGGTAATGGGCGACTTTAATGCCATCTTATCACCTGAGCTAGATAGACCTGCCCCGACTAAGAAACAGTGTATGGACCTCTCTGCCTGGGCTCAGGCGGTGGGGCTGGTGGAGATCTGGAGGTGGAAGCACCCTACCACAAGGGCCTATTCATGTTTTTCGGCATCATATAAGACTGCGTCGCGGATAGACCTAGCCTTCTCCAACCCTGCACTGTTAGCGGATGTTCTGGAGACGTCCTATCTGCCTAGCAGTCTGTCCGATCATAATCCCTTAGTGGTGGTGCTTCGCTCCCCGGCTTCCCGGAGCGCTTCGCTCTGGAGGTTGGGCACACAATGGGTCTCTCATCCTGACCTCGCTGGCCAGCTGCCGCCCCTGCTGTCTGAGTTCTGGGAAAATAATAAAGACTCCTCTTCTCCCGATATTGTATGGGATGCCTTTAAAGCTTTCACGAGGGGACAGTATATTTCTTCTATTGCTAGCATCAAAAAACAACAATCGGCTGCAGCACTGGCGCTGCAGAAGGCTGTTGAAGATCACACTGCTAAGTATAGCAATGACCCCACCCCAGTTCACTTTGACCTACTAATGGTGGCTCGGAGGGAACTGCAGTTGCACCTGGCTGAGGTCACGCGACTCGAGTCGTATAGAGGTAAACAGAGGGCCTTTGAACAGGGTGACCGGAATGGCCGCCTACTAGCCATGATGGCACAACACGACCAACCCCTTACCCTTGTATCCACCCTGCAGACCCCGGGGGGCGGGACGGTGTCCTCCCCCTCTGATATTCTACAGACGTTTAACTCCTTTTATGGCAAGTTATACTCGTCCGGTCTGTCCTCAGAGTTTCGGCCGGAGGCGCTGAATGGTCTGTTAGACCCGTTGGCGCTTGGCTGGCTCTCGGACCACGAAAGAGAGATTTTGGTCCAACCTTTTGCGGTCTCAGAGGTCGTAAAGGCTATCCGATCCTTCCCCCCCGGCAAGGCGCCGGGGCCGGATGGGCTTCCAATAGACTTTTATAGGGCTCATGTGGAACTTCTAGCACCCCTGCTGGCACAACTGTATACTGTATGCCTGGCAGACGGTAGTCTGCCTGTTTCAATGTATCACGCATACTTGACACTGATATATAAGGCTCCCAAAGACCCCACTTCCTGTGCTTCATATCGTCCTATTGCATTGCTTAATTCTGACTTTAAAATTCTGACTAAGCTTCTGGCCCTTCGGTTATACCCCATGCTACCCTCAGTGATAGACCCAGACCAGACAGGTTTCATGCCCCGTAGGTCCACGGATGTGAATCTCAGAAGACTATTCACCAACATACACGCTCACCACCTCAATAAGGGATCTCGTACTGTGGCCTCTCTGGACGTGGAAAAGGCCTTTGATACGGTCGAGTGGCCCTTCTTGTGGGAAACTTTGCGCAGGATGGGGTTTCCTTTGCAGTTTATCAGGTGGCTCCAGGTGATCTACAAGTGCCCCACTTCCTCGGTGCGCTTGGGAGGTGGACTATCGGCCCCCTTCGGGCTTACCAGGGGAACGAGGCAGGGCTGCCCTCTCTCGCCGGCTTTGTTTGCCCTCGCTATCGAACCGGTGGCGGAGGCACTTCGCACCTCACCGCACATTAGGGGTCTCCGACTCGGGTTGCTGGAGGAGAGGGTGGCCCTGTACGCCGATGACATGCTACTCTTCCTAAATGATGCCGGCCCGTCCTTGCAGGGAGCGCTAAATATTTTGGACACCTTTGCAGAGGTCACCGGTCTTAGGGTAAATTGGTCTAAATCCCTCCTGTTCCCAATTGATCCAGCGGCTAGGTCCACATCCCCTCCTGATAGCCCCCTCCTGTGGGTAGACTCCTTTACATACTTGGGGGTACATGTCTCTGGTTCAGCCTCAGACTATATATCCTTAAATCTAGCCCCGGTACTGTTGGAGTCCCAGGCGAAGCTCAAATCCTGGAGTAATCTGCCCCTGTCATTATGGGGGCGAGTTAATCTCATAAAAATGAAGATTATTCCCAAACTGACATATCTTTTCCGCCACTCCCCACAATGGGTGCCCAAGTCCTTTTTTTAAAAATTAAACTGCATCTTTTCTTCCTTCTTATGGGGCCCCTCTCCTCCCAGATATAGGTTGACTACTCTAATGAGGCCACGAACGCAGGGTGGCATGGCATTCCCGGACTGTCATAAGTATTACCTCTCCGCGCAGTTGGTGACTGCGGCGTGGTGGCTGCAGCCGGACAGAACGAACTCGTCGACTGTGCTGGAAGCAACAGTGGTCGGTTCGTGGGAAGCTCTTCAATTACTACTTTTTAGGGGCCCTCGTGCCCCGTATCCTCTGACCCCTTCTATGCTTACCACCCTGCGGGCATGGCGGACAGGATTAGCTATTGAGAAATGTAAACAGTCTGAAATCTCCCCCAATGCCCCTATCTGGCTGAACCCTAGTCTATCTCACATCTACAAGATCCCTGACCCTTACGCGTGGACAAAATACGGTATCAAACTTGTGTCTCACATAATATCTCAAAACTCCCTACTCCCCTTCTCGCACCTTTCCTTCCAATACAACTTACCCGACCATTTCCTATTTAGATATCTGCAACTGTCCCACGCATTTACGGCGCAATTTCCACAATCTTCGTGCATCGTGGCCCAGTCGGAACTAGAGAGGACACTTAGATTTAGCTGTGAAGACAAACCCACCTCACATCTTTATTCGTACTTGATCTTTGTGTCTCTTCCACCTCTGGATAAACTCTGGAATAAATGGCAGACTGATATCCCCACATTAGATAGGGATGACTGGGACGACGTGTGGGACCTCCCCTTCAACTCCTTAGTTTCCATGCGAGACAGGTTAGTGCAGTACAAAATAGTTCATAGAGCTTATTTTACCCCACACAGACTGCATAGGATGGACCCTGCCCGCTCCTCGGGGTGTTGGAGATGCGGCGCCTCACCAGGCGACTTCTCCCATATCTTCTGGCGGTGTTCAGGGGTCCAACAGTATTGGGAAATGGTGCTGGATCTAATTAACAGAGTTGCTTCAGTCGCTGTGCCTTTGGCGATGGAAGTGTGCCTTTTGGGGCTCATTGAGACCATTGTACCATCCTCTGCCAAACGCACGCTAATTTCCTTGCTGCTCTTTTATGCCCGAAAGAATATTGCTATGCAGTGGAAGAGGCCTACCCCCCCCCACTTTGGCGCAATGGAAACACTTGGTAAACGGCAGCCTTCCTTTATACAAAGATACCTATGCCAATCGGGGCTGCCCACTGAAATATGACAAGGTCTGGCGCAATTGGTTAGATGAGCCCGAAACAGCCTAGGGAGTTGGGGGTGAACCAGATCATCGTGTCAGGGGCTTGCCTTGCTCTTCTACCTCCCTCTTCCTCTGATGACCTCTGATATGTGTTCATTGACTAGTGGGTCTTACCATATTAGGTGCCCTACTTGATTTATTTGGGCGGTGCTGCTGTACCCTTCCATGGCTGTGCATTGTCTCGTTGGGTTCACATTGCAATTGTATTCTCATCTGTACATGTTCTTTTATGACTGTAGGTGCTTAAGCTGTATGTTTTGTACGTGTTAGAAAATTCAATAAAAACAATTTATAAAAAAAAGAAAGAACCCAGAAACAGAAAAGCCCAAGGAGGGAGTGAGAGATGGATACCGGACAAGCCCAGTGAAACACTGAGACTGGCATGTATTCCAACGAGTGTGCAGCAGGTTGGTGGACACCTCCCACATGGCTGCAGCGCTCGTCGGTCCCGGCCGCTACGTGCAACACCCCCAATGTCACGCTGAGCGTGGAGGGGCAGGACTGCCCAACTGACGCTGAAGATGGATAAACACACAGCCGGCGCCACGTCATCAGGATGGTGATGTCATGCGCCCGGTGTGGGGCGTGACTCTGATGCACCTATGGAGGCCCGCCCAGTCCCCCAGTGACAGACAGGGAGGAGAGGGGAGACCCTAAGCGTGCATCACAGCTCCCAAATCAGGCACAAACAGCCTAACAAAAAAACAAACAGCTCAATGCCTCAGGAAAAAATTGCACGTAAACATGTGGGTTAGCAAAAAGTAAATGCAGGAGTAGAAATCTTAATGCCTTCCAAAACCAAAATACCATTGAATTTTTTATGCGGACCACATCAAAGCGGGTCAGCTAGTCAATAATGACAATACACGATTAACTGTCAATGGTAAATCTGTGGGGGCATTTTATTTCACTCCTGTGACACATCTCCATCCCTGTATCATGTACAAAGGGTGGGTTTGGGACTTTGAATGAGGCATATGATGAACCAAAACATGCCTCCATCCCTGTCATAGGATAAAGAAGGGGGGTACAGGACTTTGAATGAGATATGTGTTTGAACAGTAGGCAATTGTTCCAAAAACAAATATAATAAATATTTTATTCATAATAACAAGGATGGCACATGAGACATATACATAGCAAATATGACAGACTGACATGAATTATAGCCCAGACAATTCAAATATTGCACATCATAAGTAAACTTTGTGTAAAAGATGGAATGTAGACGCATAAAAAAACTGCATAAAAAAGCATCTCTTACCTGCATCTGTGGTGTCAGACACTGACCTGTTGTGGTGACAATTTCAACCACTTCTTCCACCTCTCCTTCCTCCACATCTTCAGGTTCTGATGTCATCAATTCCCCTTCTTTCAGAGGTGTGGGCTTTCCGGTGTCCTTAGATGTCCCGAGTGTTTTCTCCCCTATGAGAATGAAACAAAAGGTATACTTAGCACACAGATATTTGAGGCCAGAAATAGGAATATGAAACATTGCTTGGAAGTGGGGTACAATTGTGTGTTTTGGCAGAGTTCCAAGCTGAAGACATGATTTTTTCCCTTACCAAAGCTGGAATACTTACCTTTTTTGGCCAAGTTTCACACATGGAGACACCCCAAGTATCCACTGGAGCACCTGTGTGGGACACCCTAAAAAGCTTGTTCTGGTGTCCCAAACTAGTGCTCCTGAGTCCAGATATGTTAACAGCTGCTGAGTCCTCTCCTTTACACTGAACCAAGTTTGCATTTCATTCTAGTTACAAACACATCTAGACAACAATGTAATAAACTTCTTTTAATACAAATAGGCATGACCAAATGTAGTTAACCCTGTATCTGCCAAAAACATTGTATGTAGTGGGCGAACGATGTTTACTACGACCGATTTACTGTGCCCACTAACCTGAAAGTTGCCATTTTAAACCTTCCAACAGTAAAGGAAAGCACATGGAGCAACATGCAAGTAATAATGATAATCTGAACACAGGACAAATACTTACTTTTTTGAAGCATTTTCTTGATCCTTCTGTACTGGTCATGCTCCCTCAATTTCAGGTCTGACCAGTGTTTCCTCAATTGCTCCTTGGATCGTCGTACCCCAAAATTCCTGTGCAGACTTCTCACAACTTTAGACATTAGGGTTGGTGTACGGTCCATGCATCCCATCATAGTCGGTCCTCCTCAAGATGTCTACCATCTCCGCCATCTCTACAAAGGACATATTTGAGGCCTTATATCTCCTCCTGGATCGGGACGATTCTTGCTCTGGGCTTTCCGCGTCATTAGTGCTATTATCACGCACCTGCTGTGTCTTCGCCATGTTCCTCTCCCACTGCGCGCTGAAAGAGAAGGGGCGGGGAATATACTAGAAAGAACGTCAGGCGCGGGCGACGTTTGCAGGGTTTAACGCATGTGCAGTGTATATAAAGCAAACACGCATGTGTCGTACCTATGTTCTGTGTGTGGAGGAAGAAGTAAGCGCCGAACGTAAGACTGAAAGTAACATTTTAACTTGGGTCATCAGTGGCCTATGCTGCTTCGAGATTGAGGCCTATATTGGGATAAGATTAGGAGAGTTTAGACTGACATTAGTATTTCTCTTACCATCCATGGACTGACACGGTGTCTCTTTACACTTTACACGTGGGTTATGTCCCTGCCTGCAGGAGAAGACCTAGGCAGAATGTGAAATGTTATACATACATTCTAAAAGCCAGAGCTGAACAGCCCCACCCAGGGGGCCGTCCCTCCGGACATAACCCTCCCACTACAGTCAGCAGACTTCAGTTTTTTTCTGCCTAGCAGAAGGAGAAGACGTGGCTCTCTCAGGAGCCAGTCTCCTGACCTATTTTTATTCCTTTTCTGGAATTCTTTTTTATTTTATTTTTGAGAATTTTCTATCAACTGTCGGCTGGGCAACAGGTTGGGTACAAGATATCCTCGTAGTCTTCCCTGTCCGACCATCGAGCGTGCTGATCCTCGCCTTGTGTGCGTGAGACTCAGTTCACGACAGGCCCCATGACTCCAGGGGTGGCCGGGTTTGCTTTCATGCTCCCACGGTCCTCTCAAGACTGAACAGTTCCTGACTGACTGTATCTTTCGCGGTGGACCGGGCCGACAGCTACTCAGTACTGCACTGTGATAGTCCTGTCAGAAACACACCAGTGGGTCCCTCAGGGGACGGGTATGTAGTCTCTCCTGCCTGCAGGTGAGTACAAAAGGCTGTGTGTTTCTCTGTGGGGGATTTTCCCTGTCTCCCCTGTATTTCATTGTCACTCTCTGTCACCATTGCTGGTGCTGTGCTGTGTGGGGTGCCTGGGGGTCACACTGTTCTTGGAGGGGCTAATGCTGGTCTGCAGATATGCTTGGGGCCTTTTTTTGTGTGTTTTGGGGCCTGAGCGCCGTGTGGCGCTGTGTGTGTGCTGTTTTTTTCACTTTTGCTGAGTCATGGCGGCCATCTTGCCGCGGATCGCCTCAGTGAAGTGCGGCGGCCATTTTCTTGTAGCCCGTGCGCTCTTCAGCACTAGTTTTGGCCTCTAGCGCTGCTGTAACAGCGCGAATCTCCTCACAATCTCCTCACAGCTCACCAGCGCTGACACAGCGCTGTACAGACAGCGAGACTGAGCGGTCCCTTGTCCGGTTTGGTGAGTCCCCTGGGCGCTCCCTCCTCAGTCAGCACAGCCTGTGGGTGGACTTTTTATCTGAGGAGTCTCAGAGGGGGGCAATATGGAGTCTCTGTCACCAGCTTCCCCTAAATGTCAGTGGACAACAGGCAGTGCTTCAGCACCTGCGGTCCCTAGGGAGAGTTGTGGGCAGTCCTGGAATAATTTCTGACCAGGATGGGAGCTGTGTGCAAGCGCAAGGGAGCAAAAAAGCGCCCTCTCCCCACTTTACTTCATGAGGGCAGTGCGCTGATTCAGATATGGGCCTAGCCACTACCGCTCAGGACCCTAGTTCTGAATGTATTGGATGGTTTTGAACAGGACATTCCTTATGAGGAAAACTCCAGTTCTGAGTCAGTAAATGACAGGGCGCTTGTTAGTGTACTCATGACTGCGGTAAGGGACACTCTCAAGCTAAAATGCTGCGGATGCAGAACCTCAGGCGGATACAGTCTCCTTTGGTTCTTTTAAGGCCAGGCCTTCTAAAGAGGTTTTTCCATATGTACTTTCTTTGACCAGTTCATTGATAAGGTCTGGGAAAAGCCGCAGAAGAATTTTTTTATGGTCCCGCGGCGTTTGTCTATCAGATACCCCTTGAAGATGCCGTACTTAAAAAGTGGGCTTCTCCCCCAGGGTCGACCCTCCAGTCGCCCGGTTGAACAAGGCCATCACTCTCCCGATGGAGGGGACTCCTGCATTTGAGGACCCCACTGACAGGAGGTCAGAAGTGGTGAGCAGAGCCATGTTTGCCTTTTTGGGATCCGCCCTACGGCCTGTGGTAGCGGCGACCCTTGTGTCTTAAACACTTACAGGTTGGGCAAAAATGTTGCACCTAGCTGTACAGGAGCATAATCTTCCTCCAGACACAGTTGCTTTGGCCCACCAACTGGTTCAGGGCCTGGTTTATGTGTGCGACGCCACGTTGGACGCGACCCCTTTAATATCCAGGGCCTCTGTCTCGGCGGTGGTATTGCGTCGTCTTATCTGGTTGAAGTGCTGGTCTGCTGACCTAGCCTTAGGAAGCTCCTGACGGATCTACCATTTAAAGGTGGTAGACCTTTCGGTGCTGCTCTGGATGACATCGTCATGGATGTCATGGGAGGTAAAAGCACTCTTCTTCCTTAGACTAGCAAGGGTGAGGAGGCCCGCCGCAAACAGGGGCCTTCCTTTCCAGCAAAAGGTTGTTTTTTTTCGTCAGTCAGAGTCCACGGGTAGGCCCTCTCAGACTGACGGCAGTGCGGCTGGTGGGCACAAGTGCCCCTGGGTGCGTAAGCCGAACATGCGGCTCCCAAGCCCGCCTCCACGTGAAGTCTTGCCTCCGCCCGACTCTGGGGTGGGGGGACGACTTCGCAGGTCACGAATCGGTGGTCCTCCCGAATCTCTGACTGGTGGGTGTGCGAGGTGGTCACCTCAGGATACAGGATAGTATTCCGATCCTGGCCCCCAGACAGATTCTTTCCCTCAAATCTTCCTCTCCTTCCTACCTGTCGGGCAGCCCTCTTGGGGGCTGTACAGGATTTGATCAGGTCCGGAGTGATTGTGCCGGTTCCGTCACAGGAGAGTTTTCAGGGATTCTACTCGAATCTGTTTGTCGTCCCAAAAATAGGACGTGGTTCGACCTATCCTGGACCTCAAGGCCCTGAATGTCTTCGAGAAGGTGCAGAAATTCCGCATGGAATCTATTCGCACGGTGATCGCTACACTCCACCAAAGGGATTTTCTTCTGGCGTCCTTGGACTTCAAGGACGCCTACTTGCATGTTCCGATCTGCGCAAGTCACCAGAAGTTTCTGCGCTTTGCGATCAGCGAAGTCCACTATCGATTGTGGCTCTTCCTTTCGGCCTAGCCTCGGCACCAAGGGTGTTCACCAAGGTGCTTGCTCCGGTTCTAGCCTTCTGTTACAGCGAGGTATTGCTGTCGTGGGCTATCTGGACGATCTTCTGCTAAGAGCAGAAAGTGGGTCAGACTTAGAGGAAAGGTGACTATCGTCAATTAGACCCTCAGGGACTCGGGTGGTTCCTGAACATTCAGGAGTCAGTCCTGGTCCCGACTCAGTGTCTGGAGTATCTAGTTCTGATTCTGGACTCCTTGGAGGCAAAGGTATCCTACCTCTGGAGAAGTTGCTGACACTTCAGTCTGCGGTGCGGGTGCTGACATCCCAAAAATGGTTGTCAATCCGTTTTTTGCATGAGAGTCCCGAGACTCGTGGTGGCCTCCTTCGCGGCCGTTCCGTATGCCCAATCACACACCAGGGCATTGCAGAAGGAGATCTTGTCCACCTGGGACAAATCCCCGTTGTCCTTGGATCTTCAGATCCAGGTGATTCACCTGGTCAGGGCGCCCCTGACATGGTGGTTGAGATCCTCGGCTCTTCGGTCCGGAAAGTCGTTCCCCTCCCAACCAATGGATGACACTCATGATGGACACCAGCCTGACGGGCTGGGGTGGAGTCTGGGGAATCCTGTCGGCTCAGGCCTTGGACTCCGGACGAGCCCGTTTACCAATCACTGTTCTGGTAATACGGGCCATCGGACTGTGTCTCTCCTCAGGTCAGAGAGAGTACGGGGTCGCTCCATCAGGAGCCAGTCGGACACCGCCACGGCGGTGGCGTATGTAAACCATCAAGGGGGAACTCGGAGCTCAGCTGCGGCTTCCGAGGTAGTCCGTATCCTGAAGTGGGCCGGAAGAAACGTGCCGGCTCTGTAGGCCATTTTACATTCTGGGCATAGACAATGGGCAGGCGGACTATCTGAGTCGCCAATCGCCAGACACCGGACCAAGAAGAGTGGTCCTTGCATATTTCAACTCCTTTACCGACGGTGGGGCACGCCGGATGTGGACCTGATGGCCTCTCGACTCAATCGCAAGGGTCGAGGTTGTGGCCAGATCCAGGGATCCTTGGGCGATGCCTCGGATGCGTTGGTGGCCCCATAGGGTCCTTATCGCCTGATATAAACTCCAGCGATCCTAATTGTTCCGGATTGGCCTCAGCATCACTGGTACGCTGATCTGGTACGTCTCGTCGCGGACGTTCCCTGGCGGTTGCCGATGAGGGAGGACCTTCAGTCTCAAGGTCCTA
>CM055118.1:621217157-621381789 GCA_029206835.1 Rana muscosa | reverse complement strand
TGTTTCATCCGGCTTACAGTCTCTGGCTTTAACGGAAGGGCTGTTAAAAGCCAGGTGCTGACTGCTGAGGGACCGAGGTCTCTCGGACTCGGTCATTTTGACCATGTTAAGGACACGGAAGTCTTCCTCCAGGCAGATCTATCACCGTACCTGGAAAGCTTATATCGCCATGTGCGAAGCGCTGGACTGGCGTCCTCGGACGTATTCCGTCCCCAGAATCCTGCGTCCTCTGCAGTGTGGAGTGACCCAAAAGCTTGCTTTGAGTACCATCAAGGATCAGATTTCGGCCTTGGCCGTCTTCTTTCAGCGACCTCTAGCGGGTCATTTTCTTGGTTAGCACCTTGTGTTGGGGGTTCGCCATGTGCTCCCTCCTGTTAAGCCTCCTCTCCCACCGTGGAATCTGAATTTGGTGCTCTCGGTCCTCCAGGAACCTCCTTTTGGGAATATCCGGGATATTCCCCTCTTGTCTTGTCTCAGAAGGTGGCCTTTTTAGTGGCAATCACTTCTGTTTGATGAGTGTCTGAGTTGGCGGCTTTGTCCTGCAAGTTGCCATATTTAGTCATCCATAAGGATAAGGCGGTGTTGCATCCGTGACCTTCCTTTTTTGCCAAAGGTGGTGTCGACCTTTCACCTACATGAGGACATTGCCCTCCCGTCCTTGTGTCCTCACCCATCGCATCCCAGAGAGTTTGCGCTGCACATATTGGAGGTGGTACGAGCCTTACGGGTGTACCTGTCTGCTACTGCTTCTATTCGGAAGTCCAACTCACTATTTGTGACTGTCTCTGGTCCATAACAGGGCCAAGCGGTTTCGTCTGCCATCATTTTTAGGGGAATCAGACAAACCGTCATTCAAGCCTATGCTCTCAAAGGGCGGGCGCCTCCCTTTCCGGTTACGGCGCATTCCACCAGGACAATTGGTGCTTCCTGGGTTTCCCGACATCAAGCATCAGTTGCACAAGTGTGCAAGGCGGCGACCTGGTCGTCTGTTCATGCCTTTTAAGTTTTTAAGGTTAATGTGGCTGCATCTTCGGATGCTTCCTTCGGCCGCAGGGTGCTGCAGGCCGCTGTTTAAAGTTGCGACTCCTCCGTTGAGGAGCTCTGCCTTATTGGAGTGAAGTTTTGGTTTTTCCATTTATACTGCTCCCATCCCTCTTGACACTGCTTTGGGACATCCCACGTGTAAAGTGTAAAGAGACACCGTGTCAGTCCATGGATGGTAAGAGAAAATAGGATTTTTTGTACTCACCGTAAAATCCTTTTCTCTGACATCCATGGACTGACACGGCACCCACCCTTCCTTTTAAGTTTGTACTGCTTTGTTACGAACTGAAGTCTGCTGACTGTAGTGGGAGGGTTATGTCCGGAGGGACGGCCCCCTGGGTGGGGCTGTTCAGCTCTGGCTTTTAGAATGTATGTATAACATTTCACATTCTGCCTAGGTCTTCTCCTGCAGGCAGGGACATAACCCACGTGTAAAGTGTAAAGAGACACCGTGTCAGTCCATGGATGTCAGAGAAAAGGATTTTACGGTGAGTACAAAAAATCCTATTTTTTGTCTTGCAGAAATAATGAATGCTTTTAAGAACCCCGAATTCTTGAGCAAGTTCCTTGACAGGTACAGGGAGCTCCCTGTTTTGTGGGAAATCAAAAACCCTCTCCATAAAATTAAAACAGCAAGGAGGGCAGCGCTGGAGAAACTGCTGCAATTTGTAAAGACACAGATCCCCACCGCAAACATCGAGTTTGTGGACAAGAAAATTGGGAACTTGAGGGGCGCACATACAGGAAGGAGCACAATAAAGTCCTGGAATCACAGAGGTCAGGAGTAGGGATGAGCTTCGTGTTCGAGTCGAACATACGTTCGACTCGAACATCGGCTGTTCGATCGTTTGACGAAGATCGAACGATTTGGGCCGTTCGCGCCAAATTCGAGTGACGCGAACGGCCCACAATGCACTACGCCATCGCAGTGTCATCCAGGCGCTGTGATTGGCCAAGCATGCACTGTGACCCCGCATGCTTGGCCAATCACAGCGCCGGCAGCGAGGAGAGCAATGATTGGCCACAGGCAGGATGCCTGTGGCCAATTATTGCTGAGGGGGTTTAGTACACGCCCCACACTATAAAAGGCCGCCAGCGCGGCGGCCTTGTGTAGTGTGTTCCGGAGCAGGGAAAGAGAAGCATAGGCAGGGACAGTGTCATTTTTTTTACTTTACTAATCCTGGATTCCTTGTGTTTAGGGACAAATAAGGATAGGTAGGGAGAGTGTCAGTGTGTTATTCTGTGCTAAACCTTGTTTGTAGGGACAGAGAAGGACAGTGAGGGAAAGTGTCAGTGTGCTATTCTGTTCTAAACCAATCTTGCTGAACCATATTTGAAATCCTTGAGTTTAGGGACAGAGAGGTACAGTGAGGAAAAGTGTCAGTGTGCTATTCTGTTCTAAACCAATCTTGCTGAACCATATTTGAAATCCTTGAGTTTAGGGACAGAGAAGGACACTCGTGGAAACTATCAGTGTGCTATTCTGTGCTAAATCTTGTTGGTAGGGACAGAGAAGGACAGTGAGTGAAACTGACAGTGTGCTATTCTGTTCTAAACCAATCTTGCTGAACCATATTTGAAATCCTTTAGTTTAGGGACAGAGAGGTACAGTGAGGGAAAGTGTCAGTGTGCTATTCTGTTCTAAACCAATCTTGCTGAACCATATTTGAAATCCTTGAGTTTAGGGACAGAGAAGGACACTCGTGGAAACTATCAGTGTGCTATTCTGTGCTAAATCTTGTTTGTAGGGACAGAGAAGGACAGTGAGGGAAACTGTCAGTGTGCTATTCTGTTCTAAACCAATCTTGCTGAACCATATTTGAAATCCTTGAGTTTAGGGACAGAGAAGGACACTCGTGGAAACTATCAGTGTGCTATTCTGTGCTAAATCTTGTTTGTAGGGACAGAGAAGGACAGTGAGTGAAAGTGTCAGTGTGCTATTCTGTTCTAAACCAATCTTGCTGAACCATATTTGAAATCCTTGAGTTTAGGGACAGAGAGGTACAGTGAGGGAAAGTGTCAGTGTGCTATTCTGTTCTAAACCAATCTTGCTGAACCATATTTGAAATCATTGAGTTTAGGGACAGAGAAGGACACTCGTGGAAACTATCAGTGTGCTATTCTGTGCTAAATCTTGTTTGTAGGGACAGAGAAGGACAGTGAGTGAAAGTGTCAGTGTGCTATTCTGTTCTAAACCAATCTTGCTGAACCATATTTGAAATCCTTGAGTTTAGGGACAGAGAGGTACAGTGAGGGAAAGTGTCAGTGTGCTATTCTGTTCTAAACCAATCTTGCTGAACCATATTTGAAATCCTTGAGTTTAGGGACAGAGAAGGACACTCGTGGAAACTATCAGTGTGCTATTCTGTGCTAAATCTTGTTTGTAGGGACAGAGAAGGACAGTGAGGGAAACTGTCAGTGTGCTATTCTGTTCTAAACCAATCTTGCTGAACCATATTTGAAATCCTTGAGTTTAGGGACAGAGAGGTACAGTGAGGGAAAGTGTCAGTGAGCTATTCTGTTCTAAACCAATCTTGCTGAACCATATTTGAAATCCTTGAGTTTAGGGACAGAGAAGGACACTCGTGGAAACTATCAGTGTGCTATTCTGTGCTAAATCTTGTTTGTAGGGACAGAGAAGGACAGTGAGTGAAAGTGTCAGTGTGCTATTCTGTTCTAAACCAATCTTGCTGAACCATATTTGAAATCCTTGAGTTTAGGGACAGAGAGGTACAGTGAGGGAAAGTGTCAGTGAGCTATTCTGTTCTAAACCAATCTTGCTGAACCATATTTGAAATCCTTGAGTTTAGGGACAGAGAAGGACACTCGTGGAAACTATCAGTGTGCTATTCTGTGCTAAATCTTGTTTGTAGGGACAGAGAAGGACAGTGAGTGAAAGTGTCAGTGTGCTATTCTGTTCTAAACCAATCTTGCTGAACCATATTTGAAATCCTTGAGTTTAGGGACAGAGAGGTACAGTGAGGAAAAGTGTCAGTGTGCTATTCTGTTCTAAACCAATCTTGCTGAACCATATTTGAAATCCTTGAGTTTAGGGACAGAGAAGGACACTCGTGGAAACTATCAGTGTGCTATTCTGTGCTAAATCTTGTTGGTAGGGACAGAGAAGGACAGTGAGTGAAACTGACAGTGTGCTATTCTGTTCTAAACCAATCTTGCTGAACCATATTTGAAATCCTTGAGTTTAGGGACAGAGAGGTACAGTGAGGGAAAGTGTCAGTGTGCTATTCTGTTCTAAACCAATCTTGCTGAACCATATTTGAAATCCTTGAGTTTAGGGACAGAGAAGGACACTCGTGGAAACTATCAGTGTGCTATTCTGTGCTAAATCTTGTTTGTAGGGACAGAGAAGGACAGTGAGGGAAACTGTCAGTGTGCTATTCTGTTCTAAACCAATCTTGCTGAACCATATTTGAAATCCTTGAGTTTAGGGACAGAGAGGTACAGTGAGGGAAAGTGTCAGTGAGCTATTCTGTTCTAAACCAATCTTGCTGAACCATATTTGAAATCCTTGAGTTTAGGGACAGAGAAGGACACTCGTGGAAACTATCAGTGTGCTATTCTGTGCTAAATCTTGTTTGTAGGGACAGAGAAGGACAGTGAGTGAAAGTGTCAGTGTGCTATTCTGTTCTAAACCAATCTTGCTGAACCATATTTGAAATCCTTGAGTTTAGGGACAGAGAGGTACAGTGAGGGAAAGTGTCAGTGAGCTATTCTGTTCTAAACCAATCTTGCTGAACCATATTTGAAATCCTTGAGTTTAGGGACAGAGAAGGACACTCGTGGAAACTATCAGTGTGCTATTCTGTGCTAAATCTTGTTTGTAGGGATAGAGAAGGACAGTGAGTGAAAGTGTCAGTGTGCTATTCTGTTCTAAACCAATCTTGCTGAACCATATTTGAAATCCTTGAGTTTAGGGACAGAGAGGTACAGTGAGGGAAAGTGTCAGTGTGCTATTCTGTTCTAAACCAATCTTGCTGAACCATATTTGAAATCCTTGAGTTTAGGGACAGAGAAGGACACTCGTGGAAACTATCAGTGTGCTATTCTGTGCTAAATCTTGTTTGTAGGGACAGAGAAGGACAGTGAGTGAAAGTGTCAGTGTGCTATTCTGTTCTAAACCAATCTTGCTGAACCATATTTGAAATCCTTGAGTTTAGGGACAGAGAGGTACAGTGAGGGAAAGTGTCAGTGTGCTATTCTGTTCTAAACCAATCTTGCTGAACCATATTTGAAATCCTTGAGTTTAGGGACAGAGAAGGACACTCGTGGAAACTATCAGTGTGCTATTCTGTGCTAAATCTTGTTTGTAGGGACAGAGAAGGACAGTGAGTGAAAGTGTCAGTGTGCTATTCTGTTCTAAACCAATCTTGCTGAACCATATTTGAAATCCTTGAGTTTAGGGACAGAGAGGTACAGTGAGGGAAAGTGTCAGTGAGCTATTCTGTTCTAAACCAATCTTGCTGAACCATATTTGAAATCCTTGAGTTTAGGGACAGAGAAGGACACTCGTGGAAACTATCAGTGTGCTATTCTGTGCTAAATCTTGTTTGTAGGGACAGAGAAGGACAGTGAGTGAAAGTGTCAGTGTGCTATTCTGTTCTAAACCAATCTTGCTGAACCATATTTGAAATCCTTGAGTTTAGGGACAGAGAGGTACAGTGAGGGAAAGTGTCAGTGAGCTATTCTGTTCTAAACCAATCTTGCTGAACCATATTTGAAATCCTTGAGTTTAGGGACAGAGAAGGACACTCGTGGAAACTATCAGTGTGCTATTCTGTGCTAAATCTTGTTTGTAGGGACAGAGAAGGACAGTGAGTGAAAGTGTCAGTGTGCTATTCTGTTCTAAACCAATCTTGCTGAACCATATTTGAAATCCTTGAGTTTAGGGACAGAGAGGTACAGTGAGGGAAAGTGTCAGTGAGCTATTCTGTTCTAAACCAATCTTGCTGAACCATATTTGAAATCCTTGAGTTTAGGGACAGAGAAGGACACTCGTGGAAACTATCAGTGTGCTATTCTGTGCTAAATCTTGTTGGTAGGGACAGAGAAGGACAGTGAGTGAAACTGACAGTGTGCTATTCTGTTCTAAACCAATCTTGCTGAACCATATTTGAAATCCTTGAGTTTAGGGACAGAGAGGTACAGTGAGGGAAAGTGTCAGTGTGCTATTCTGTTCTAAACCAATCTTGCTGAACCATATTTGAAATCCTTGAGTTTAGGGACAGAGAAGGACACTCGTGGAAACTATCAGTGTGCTATTCTGTGCTAAATCTTGTTTGTAGGGACAGAGAAGGACAGTGAGGGAAACTGTCAGTGTGCTATTCTGTTCTAAACCAATCTTGCTGAAGCATATTGCAAATCCTTGTGTTTAGGGACAGAGAAGGATAGGCAGGGGACAGTGTCAGTGTCATTGTTGCTAAGCCTCCTGCACAGTATACACCTGAAGGTAGCCCTTATTGCTGTTTTTCCCATCTCCCTGCAGGCCATCCATTAAAATGTCTGGAAGGCAAACAAGGAGAGGCAGACAGTCAGGAGGCAAAAAAAGAGGGCAAGCAGGCTCTGTGTCTGGGGGCAACAGTGCTGGTCGTGGACGCGGTGCATTGTCATCAGCACATGGCCATGGGACACGCTTGTTCTTCTTTTCGGCAGCTGGACATGTTGAGCCACATCATGCCGAAGACTTGGTAGAGTGGATGACCAAGCCCACCTCATCCTCCTCATCCTCTCTCACCCAGGCTCAGGGTACTGGCAAAGCAGCTGCCAAAGCGTCCTCTTCTCTGGTATCATTATCTTCATTAGTCAATCCTTCCCTAGACCCACCATGTCCTCCTCCTGAGGAGTCCCCCGAACTGTTTGAGCACAGTGTTGGGTACATGCTCCAGGAGGATGCCCAGCGTTTCGAAGGATCTGATGATGATACCCAGATAGAGGAAGGCAGTAGCGTGAGAGCAGAGAGAGGGGATGCTCAAGAAGGACACCAATCTGGCAGTCATGCTCCAGCAGCTGCAGCATACTGCCAGATTGGCTCCAGTGATGAGGAGGGAGGGGATGATGAGGTCACTGACTCCACGTGGGTGCCTAATAGGAGAGAGGAGGAGGATGAGGAGGAGGCACATCTCCAACGAGGCAGGATGCCCTTGGGTGGCCAGCGTATGGGCAGCACACCGACGGAATCACACCGCAGAGCTCCGCCTGTGCAGGGCGCTGCCTCTGCCCATCATTCAAAAAGTTCTTTGGTGTGGGCCTTTTTTGAGGCGAGTGCATCAGATCGCACAGCTGCTGTTTGCAACATATGTCTCAAGCGTATATCGTGTGGCCAAAACATCAGCCGCTTGGGCACCACATGCTTGATCAGACATATGTTGACCTGCCATGCAGCTCGTTGGCAAGCCTACCTTAAAGACCCACACCAAAGAACAAAGCAGACCTCGCCTTGCACCGCATCAGCTGGGATCTCCAACCCCAGTATACCTTCAGTCCTCTCTGAAACCTGCACTGAGAGGAATGAAGGTGTAGAATTAGGTGTGTCACAGCCAAGTACTTGCGGCCACTCTGCTAGCAGTACACCGACGTCCGATTCTAGCAGGCAAATTTCCCTGCCCCAGCTGCTGGACCGTCGAAAGAAGTTCACTCCCAGCCATCCACATGCCCAGCGGTTGAATGCTAGCTTGGCTAAATTGCTAGCGCTTCAACTGCTGCCTTTTCAGTTGGTAGACTCGGCCCCCTTCCGTGAGTTTGTGCAATGTGCGGTTCCTCAGTGGCAGGTTCCCAAACGCCACTTTTTCTCACGGAAGGCGATTCCGGCTCTCTACAGGCATGTGGAAGGCAATGTCTTGGCCTCACTGGACAGGGCGGTCAGCGGTAAGGTGCATATTACCGCTGACTCATGGTCCAGCAGGCATGGACAGGGACGTTACCTTTCTTTCACGGCCCATTGGGTCACTCTTTTGGCAGCTGGGAAGGATGCAGGACAAGGTGCAGTAGTGTTGGAGGTTGTTCCGCCGCCACGCTTCCAAAATTCTACTACTGGTTGTGACACACCTCTCTCCTCCACCCCCTCCTCTTCTTCTTCCTCCATGGCCTCTTCCTGTGGTTTGTCCTCGGAACCAGCAGTGCTCCGTAGGCGTTCAAGGGGCTACGCAAGTACGCAGGCAAAAAGATGCCATGCCGTGCTTGCGCTGGTGTGTTTGGGGGACAGGAGCCACACTGGGGCAGAGGTCCTGTCTGCTCTGCAGGGGCAGGCCGAGAGGTGGTTGACGCCACGCGGTGGTTTGCGACAATGGCACCAACCTCCTCTCCGCCCTCCGAAAGGGACAACTGACCCATGTGCACTGTGTGGCTCACGTCCTTAACCTGGTGGTGCAGCGGTTCTTGGGCAGGTACCCGGGCTTACAGGATGTCCTGAGGCAGGCCAGGAAAGTCTGTGTGCATTTCTGCAGATCTTATAATGCCAGTGCTCGCCTGGCTGAGCTGCAAAAGGAGTTGAACCTGACCAAGAACCGCCTTATATGTGACATGCCCAAGCTATGCCATTTTTCTTAAAGATTTTCATCCATATTACCGGGACCAGACATTACATTAAAGCCGCAAGCAGTTTTAAATGGCTTTTTTTTCCTTTAGAAATGTTATTTTGTGCAGGGACAGTTCTAAACACGGGAAACACGTGGCACTTCACAGGCATACTTTAGACACCCCCCAGGTACAATATTTAACCACTTCAATACCATGCACTTATGCACCTTCCCGCCCAGACCAATTTTCAGCTTTCAGTACTCTCACACTTTGAATGACAATTACTTAGTCATGCTACACTGTATCCAAACAAAATTTTTATCATTTTCTTCTCACAAATAGAGCTTTCTTTTGGTGGTATTTAATCGCCACTGGGTTTTTTATTTTTTGCGATGTAAGCAAAAAAACAGCAATTTTTTTTAAAAAACAACACTTTTTTTTAGTTTCTATTGTAAAATTTTGCAAATAAGTAATTTTTCTTCATAAATTTGTGCCAAAATGTATACTGCTACATATCTTTGGTAAAATGAACCCAAATTAGTGTATATTATTTGGTCTTTGTGAAAGTTATAGAGTCTACAAACTATGGTGGCAATCACTGAAAATTTATCACATCTGATCACGCCTGATGTACTGAAGGGATATCTCATTTCTTGAGACACTAACAAGCGAGGAAAGTACAAATACCCCAAAATTACCCCTTTTTGGAAAGTAGACAGTCCAAGGTATTTACTAAGAGGCGTGGTGAGTTTTTTGAAGTTGTATTTTTTTTCCACAATTCTTGGGAAAATTTAATTTTTTTTTTTTTTTTTTTTACACAAACTGGTCATATTAACAGTTTTTTTCTCTCACACAGCATATGCATAATTGCAACTACACCCCAAAATACATTCTGCTACTCCTCCTGAGTGTAGCGATACCACATGTGTGAGACTTTTACACAGCCTGGCCACATACAGAGGCCCAACATTGAAGTAGCACTTTCAGGCGTTCTACAAGCATAAATCGCACATATCCTTTCTCAACCACCTATTACACTTTTGAAGGCCCTGGAGCACCAGGACAATGGAATTCTCCACAAAATGACCCCATTTTGGAAAGCACACACCACAACGTATAGTCTATGAAGCATTATGAGTCTTTTGAACGGTTCATTTTTTTCCAGAAGGTTTTGGAAAATGTGGAGAAAAAATGAAAATGCATTTTTTTTACACAAAGTTGTCCATTTATAAGATATTTCTAACGCATAGCATATACATAGCAAAAATGACACCCCAAAATGCATTCTGCTACTCCTCCTGAGTATAGCAATACCACATGTGTGAGACTTTTACACAGCCTGGCCATATACAGAGGCCCAACATTGAAGTAGCACTTTCAGGCGTTCTACAAGCATAAATCGCACATATCCTTTCTCAACCACCTATTACACTTTTGAAGGCCCTGGAGCACCAGGACAATGGAATTTTCCACAAAATGACCCCATTTTTGAAAGCACACACCCCAACGTATAATCTATGAAGCATTATGAGTCTTTTGAACGGTTCATTTTTTTCCAGAAGGTTTTGGAAAATGTGGAGAAAAAATGAAAATGCATTTTTTTTACACAAAGTTGTCCATTTATAAGATATTTCTAACGCATAGCATATACATAGCAAAAATGACACCCCAAAATGCATTCTGCTACTCCTCCTGAGTATAGCGATACCACATGTGTGAGACTTTTACACAGCCTGGCCATATACAGAGGCCCAACATTGAAGTAGCACTTTCAGGCGTTCTACAAGCATAAATCGCACATATCCTTTCTCAACCACCTATTACAATTTTGAAGGCCCTGGAGCACCAGGACAATAGAATTTTCCACAAAATGACCCCATTTTGGAAAGCACACACCCCAACGTATAATCTATGAAGCATTATGAGTCTTTTGAACGGTTCATTTTTTTCCAGAAGGTTTTGGAAAATGTGGAGAAAAAATGAAAATGCATTTGTTTTACACAAAGTTGTCCATTTATAAGATATTTCTAACGCATAGCATATACATAGCAAAAATAACACCCCAAAATGCATTCTGCTACTCCTCCTGAGTATAGCGATACCACATGTGTGAGACTTTTACACAGCCTGGCCATATACAGAGGCCCAACATTGAAGTAGCACTTTCAGGCGTTCTACAAGCATAAATCGCACATATCCTTTCTCAACCACCTATTACAATTTTGAAGGCCCTGGAGCACCAGGACAATAGAATTTTCCACAAAATGACCCCATTTTTGAAAGCACACACCCCAACGTATAATCTATGAGGCATTATGAGTCTTTTGAACGGTTCATTTTTTTCCAGAAGGTTTTGGAAAATGTGGAGAAAAAATTAAAATGCATTTTTTTTACACAAAGTTGTCAATTTATAAGATATTTCTAACACATAATATGTACATAGCAAAAATTACACCCCAAAATGCATTCTGCTACTCCTCCTGAGTATGGCGATACCACATGTTTGAGACTTTTACACAGCCTGGCCACATACAGAGGCCCAACATCCAAGTAGCACCTCCAGGCATTCTAGCAGCATTAATTGCACATATCATTTTCTGACTACCGATCACATTTTTGAAGGCCCTTCATATATCTAACACATAGCAGGTACATACCAAATAACAAAAGATTACCTGTGGTTTTAGAAGTGCAGTGGTCCACAGAGGAGAGCATCGGTCCAGGCAGCAGGCAGGGATGAGGTCAGCGACAGCAAAAGCAATCATCCAGGCAGCAGGCAGGAATACTGTCCATAGTTCGCACAGGCAGAGATACTGTCAGCACAGCCAGAGCACAGCCAAAGCACAGGTCCAGGTAGCAGGCAGAGGTGTCCCGGCAGAAATGCTGTCCAAAGTCAGTAGAGGCAGCAGGCAGATATATGGTCAACACAGCCAAAGTATTGGTCCAAGCAGCAGGAAGAAACATGGTCCATAATGTCATGGGTCATTACAGGCAGTAATATGGTCAGCACAGCCAAATTATTGGTCCAGGCAGCAGGAAGGACCATCAAGCTTAGGGCCAGGGGGACAGGGGTAGAGGCTTCTCCCACCCAAATCGCTTTGAAGCCTCCGGGCAACCAGACCCTGTTCCTGGAGCACAGAAAACGAAAAACTGGTTTTCTCTACTCAGAACGCTATTCTGAAGCCCCTCACATATGTGAGACCCCTGTGTACTAAAAGTAGATGGCCAAAAGATCAGTCCAAGTGGCAGGCAAAAACATGGTCGATTAACAGGCCAAGGTCGGTACACGTGGAAGTCAGAAACGTGGTTTAAATCGGCAGGCAGAGGCATCGTCGGTAAACAGGCCAGGGTCAGTTAATTAACATGGAAGGTGGTTAGTAACATGGTAGCAGGCAAATAGGGAAATGGCAGTCTGTTAATAATAAGGGGAACTAATGGATGTATGATAATTTTTGAAGCAATTTCCGATGCACAGGCCAGGTTGGGAGGGACAATCGGGACAATAATAGCTGGTGTCTCTTCTTACTCCTCCTCTGCTGCATACACGGCATTTCTTTTGGCGTCTTCTTCCAGATTCTGTGGGGGGGATGCTAAAGGGATAGTGTCGCTCGTGAAGCCGACTCACACTATCAGAGCGAATGCTTCCTGGGGCGGGATCTTGTTGGTAAATGAGGGCATCGATGATATCTTCGATATATTGGAGGTAGTGGAGTCGGTGATTTTGAGTTGCTTTTTGGTAGCAGACAAACGAATTAAAAAGGGCCATGTGAAACAGGTGAAACGCAACTTTTTTGTGCCAATAATGGGACTTTCTGGTTGATAAGTAGGGCTGTAGCATCTGGTCGTTTAAATCCACCCCCCCATGTACAAATTGTAGTCGTGGACACATTCAGGCTTTACAATGGAGCCGCGTCTTCTTGGGATCTCCACCATGGTGTCATTGTGGATCGTAGAGAGGATGTGGACATCTTTCTTGTCCCTCCACTTCATGGCCAACACCTCCTCGTTCCTCATGGATGCCGATTCTCCAGGTCGCAATTTTTTTGTCAATAAATTTTGTGGGAATCCCTTCCGTTTTTTTTTTGAAGGTACCGCAGGCCGGGGTTTGTTTACTGTAAAGGTGGCGAAAAAGGGGCAGGCTGGTATAATAATTATCAACATATAAATGGTAACCTTTTCTGAACAGGGGGTATACCAACTCCCAGACAATTTTCCCACTGGTTCCAATATATGTGGGGCAATCACGGGGCTGGAGCTGGGAGTCTTTGCCTTCGTAGATCCTGAATTTGCAGACGTATCCAGTGGCTCGATCACATAATTGATTTAATTTTAACCCATACCTGGCTCTCTTGCTTGGTATGTACTGCTTGAACTGCAGTCGGCCGGTGAAATGTACGAGGGACTCGTCCACACAAATTTTTTGGTCTGGGATGAAAACTTCTTCAAATCGCTGGGAAAAGGCATTGATTAGGGGGCGTATCTTGTACAATTTGTCGTAGTTGGGATGATCTCGGGGAGGGCACTGTGAATTGTCATTGAAGTGGAGAAAGCGCATAATCATGTCGTATCTTTTCCTGGACATGACAGCGGAATATATGGGCATGTGTTGGATGGGGCGTTTGGACCAATATGAATGGACTTCGTTCTTTTTTGTAAGCCCCATATTGAACATAAGGCCCAAAAATAATTTAAATTCCTCCAATGTTAGACGCCGCCACTGGAACATGCGGGCGTAGGAAGAATCGGGGTTGGCAGCAATAAATTGGGATGCATACAGATTCGTTTGATCCACTATATTCTGCAGCAAATCTTGTGGGAAAAATAAACAAAAATAATCAAATTTAGAAAAATTTGTAGTGTCGGGCTGCACACCTGGCTGTGCGGTGAAAGGGGGGATGATAGCGGATCCTGAGTTGGCAGGCAACCATAAGGGGTTTGCCAGGGCATCGGGAAGGTAGGATTGGGGCTGGATTCTTCGGGTTGGGCGTGCATTTCCATTGCTTGTACTGGGCTCCTCTTCCTGGGGTATGGCGCTGCTGGTGGTGGGCAGTTCTCCTGATCTTGGTGCTGATCTTGGTGCTGATCTTGGTGCCGATCGCATTCTTTTGGGAGGGACGGTTTCCTCCGGGGACTCGGACTCTGAGCCACTATCCTCCACTGGCTCGTATTCCGAACCAGAATCGGATAATGGGAGCTCCCCGCTGCTCTCATCATCCGACATGGCAAGAATGGCATATGCCTCCTCAGGTGTGTAAACCCTTTGGGACATTATGGCAGTGCTTATTGGTGGGCCTGTGTAATGGTACTGCTGGTGGTAGTGGTGGCGGTCTGTGTGGTAGTACCGATGGAGGTATTAGTGGTGGGCCTGTGTGGTGGTACCGATGGCGGTATGGGTGGTGGTGGTACCAATGGCGGTACAGGTGGTGGTGGTACCGATGGCGGTACGGGTGGTGGTGGTGGCGGCGGTACCGATGGCGGTACAGGTGGCGGTACGGGCGGTGGTGGTAGCGATGGCGGTATGGGTGGTGGTGGTACCGATGGCGGTACAGGTGGTGGTGGTACCGATGGCGGTACAGGTGGTGGTGGTACGGGTGGTGATGGTACCGATGGCGGTACAGGTGGTGGTGGCACTACCGACGGTGGTACGGGTGGTGGTACTGGTGGTGGTACCGATGGCGGCACTAGTGGTGATACTGGTAGCGGGCCTGTGTGGCAGTATAGATGCTGGGCCTGGTGGCGGTACTGGTGGTGGTACTGGTACCGATGGCGGTACTGGTAGCCTGTGTGGCGGTGCCAATGGCGGTACCGATGGAGGTGGGCCTGTGACAGATGATTGACAGATGGGCTGATTGATTGACAGATGGGCTGATTGATTGATTGACAGATGGGTTGATTGATTGACAGATGGGGTGATTGACTGACAGGTGGGCTGATTGATTGACAGATGGGCTGATTGATTGACAGATGGGCTGATTGACAGATGGGCTGATTGACAGATGGGCTGATTGGCTGGGCTGATTGATGTGCTGGGCTGTGTGACAGGTCCTCTTTATGGGGGGGGGGCGTGTTGTGCACTGTAAACTTATGTAGACAAACTACACTGAGCTAACTTACTGATCTCTTCTCTCTCCTCACAGATCGGTGTGTGAGGAGAGAGCAGGGATCAGGTAGTAACTCCTGTGGAGTTTGTTTACATTTGTGACCGGCTGTGATTGGACACAGCCGGTCACGTGGTAAACAGCCAATTCATTGGCTGTTTACTCTGATCGGGGATGCGCTGTGTCCAAGGGACACTCGCCTTCCCCGATCCCCGCTCTGCAAGCCTGTGACGGCGCGCACGGAGCGCGCCGCCGAGTTTGTTTTGACAGGTGATCGGCTGTGACTTTGACACAGCCGATCACATGGTAAACAGCCAATGAAATTGGCTGTTTACCGTGATCGGGGAAGCGCTGTGTCCGAGGGACACATGCCGTCCCCGATCACCGCGCTGCGCGCCCCCGCGGGCGCGCGCAAGGCATTATCCTGCAGGACGTCATATGACGTCCAGTATCGATATTGCAACCACTTCCCGGACGTCAATTCGCTATTGACTGGGCGGGAAGTGGTTAAAGGAATATTTGACTTTTTTTTTTTCACTTTATGCATCATTAAAATGACTGCTCCTGGAAAACGTCAGTTTTTAAAACTTATTTTTGCATTGATACATGTCCCCTGGTGCAGAACCCGGGTTCCCAAACTCTGTTTAGGACAATAACATGGATAATAGTCGTTATAATTAGCACTTTAGAATCCGAACGTTCGCATCCATTGTATTTAATAGGGTTCTAATGTTCGTGCGAACTTTCGGACCGTTCTCGTGTTCTGGTGCGAACCGAACCCGGGGGTGTTCGGCTCATCACTAGTCAGGAGCAGCAACAGAGGATGTGTATGTACCCAGTCTGTGGTACTACAATAAAATGCACTTTCTAGACGACCAGACTCAAGTGAGGTCATCACTTTCTACTCTTCCCTCCAGCCTTCCCTCTACCCCAGCTGAGGCTTCCGAGGACCAACCTGAGCCTTCCATCCTGGAAGAAGTGGATGCGCCCAGCTAGAGCCAGGTATAGTAATTTTCAAAAGATTTTTTGTCCTAAAATTAATGATGTAAAATAGATGTTAATATTGATAACAAATTAATGTTTGAACAAAAACTGTTTTACATATAAATGGACAGTAGTGGCCAAAAATGATTGATACAAGAATGAAAACTGCTGGGGTCAGAATGATAGTCTTTTCTATTTATTAACATTCAATTTGCAACAGTCATGAGCTGAAAATTGTATGTGATTGATGAACCAACAACTAAAACTATGTCCCTTTTTTATACACAGGAAGAGCACAGGCAGGATGAGGGTCTGGAAAGTGGCAGGAGGAGGAGGCAGGGGGAAGTGCCAGCCAGGAGGGGGCCAGGCCCAGTGGCAGCCAGGAGGTGGCCGGGCCCAGTGGCCTCACCCAATCCCAAGTGGCTCCCCTCCGCCTTCAAACAAAAAGGCCCAAGAGGGGTAGGAACCTGGATGAGGCAGCACTTGCCCTCATTCGGGATTCACATGCGACCCTCAGAGACCACCCCACCGTTCAAGAGGGCTATGCCTGCCTAGTCGCTGCCAAAATGCAGGACATGGAGAAGGGCCAACGCCTCCTCTGTGAGAACCTGATTTTACAGGCCCTAAATAAGGGGTTGATGGGCCAACTAACAGAAAATACTCAACTTTCTGAGTTCGCCCATCCTCCTCCACCTCCTCCTCCTCCACCTCCTCCTTCTCCTCCCCCTGCCACAAGTACACCTCCAGAGCCACAGCCTCCAAGGAAGCGTGCAGAGAAGGCTGCAGGGAAGGCTGCAATGAAGGGTGCAGGGAAGGCTGCAAGGAAGACAAGAAAGTGATGACCTGGGTTCAGTCTGGTCTGACAGAAGACGCAGCCTGTTGTAGTACCACAGACTGGGGACATATATGTCATCTGCTGCTGTTCCTGATCTCTGGGAGGTCTGGACCAGATTGTGCTCCCTATTGTATGTACTTCTCAAGCTCCCAATTTTCTTTTTCAAATACTTGATGTCTGCCCTGGGGTCCAAAGTCTTCGTAAATTCCAGCAGTTTCTCCAGCGTTGCCTTCCTCTTTATTTTGTTATAAGCCAGAATAAATGGAATAATTTTTTTCAGTAAATACTTGCCTATGTGTTATTTATTAAAAAGGACAGTTTGTTTGTGAGTAGGCAGGTACATTTTAAAAATACAATGTCAAATTAACAAGGGACACCAACCAACCTCCTGGAGGTAAAAAAAAATACAAGATAATAATGTTGTTGTGATAACTTGACACACCAAAATAAAAAATAAAAAAATATGGAGATCACTAGAAAATGTTTTTTAAATAATCCAAAAAACAGGAGATCTTGATTAAAAAAAAAAAAGACCATAAAAAAATTCTTAACATTATTATGTAGATCTGGCTTTAAAAATCAAAAAGAATATTCATGAGATCACGAGAAATAATAAAGAAATACTTTTGTCAGAACTCTGTGTGAATATCAGCAGGAAAACAACTTCATTATTGTAGCAATATAAAGAAGAAAAGAATGCGCTGCATTAAACGATGCAATAATTTGCAGCGTGACGAATGTGCTATCTCCATTACGAATGCAAGTTTTACCAGAATGAGCGCTCCTGTCTTATACTTGATTCTGAGCACACGTGTTTTTTTGTGTGTTGAAATTGCATACAGACAAGCTTTTTTTCCGCTAGGAATTTTTCCCTTCGGGAAAATAGAGAACCTGCTCTCTTTCTTTTTCCGGCAGTTTTTTTGTTGGAAAAAGTCAGATGGAGCAAACACACAGTCAGGATTCCCGACCAAAAGCTCTCATTTGACTTTTTCAGAACCGCTCGTGTACGGGGCATTAGATGCTTTTTTTTATACCCAATCATATTACTGAGCTGTTGCTAATTAACCTAATTAGTTGTATTTAGTTGTAAAATGTTCTTCTAGCTCTTCCTTGTTAGTACCATTTTCTCTGCCAGCTTTTTGTTGCATTGTCCCAACTTTTTTGAGATGTGTTGCTGCCATCAATTTCAAAATGACCTTTTTTTATCCTAAAATGGTACATTTTCTCAGGTTAAACATTTGATATGGTTTCTATTTTCTATTGTGAATAAAATCTGGGTTTATCCACAGCATCCCAACTTTTTTGGATTTGGGGCTGCAAATCTTCCTGCTCATCGCAGCAATACCGTATTTGTGTATGTTATTTGTTGTTCACCTGTAGAAGGGCACAGTTATAGTAGTGCACATGTAGCACTGACCCCCGAAAGAGCTGCTGATTAATTTTGGGTCATGCAAACTACCACCATGGCTTCCGTTGTCAGGGTAAAGAGTTTTTAAGAAAAGTCAATGTCCACACAGATGTAAAACCTCAACAATAAGGCTTTATTTTCTTTTGCTGTAGAACTTGAGAGAAAGTGTGAAACGAGAGAAGTAGGGGAAGGTTCAGGCATGCAGTACAAAAGATGCAAACAGTCAGTATATTCGCCACTCAAGCCTGAGTGGGTATTGCTCACCCGGATAGTCCCCTCTCATGGTCCTAGCAGCCGGAATGATGCAATGATCAAACTTTAGACAGTTTCTGCCACAAACTGCTATAGATGAACTAAGGTCTCTGCCACAGACCTGATGAACTTGGGTCTCTGCCACAGACCTGATGAACTTTAGGATGCGTCCGGGAATCCTCTGCCACATGATTTTAAACGTCCCGAACCTCCAGCTGAGCAATAACAGAGCCTTTAAGCCAGACCGGCGTATTACAGGGCTTTAGTATAGTGGATCCCTCCTTGAATGGGTTGCCAGGCCTCTCCCGAGACATTGGCGCCTTGCCAGTCTCCTCCAGGGCAGGTCCTCCCCCGGCTCCCCTCCTCAAGAGCTTCCTTCCCACAGATGGACAGCTTGGGATACCTTTCACAAATGTAGGCCCAAACCAGCAGAGCTGGGCCTAGCGATCAGAGATGTAGCCTCGGGCTGAAGGTGCCCGGGGCTAGAACACACACACGCACCCCATGCCATGAGGGCCACGAGGCGCACCAGGAAAGACCCCTCTCAATGGCGTCTGCCGCTTATGTACCCCTCCTCAGCATGCACAGCGGGTCAACCGCCCCCACCACACGGCTGCCGAGAAGGGACACCCAATACTGCTGTGATACACCTGTATTCCAACATGGGCCGGTGGTGGCAGTGCCACCTACGAGCGAACAGGGAAAATAACTGCCAGGCAGTATCACAACCAGAGCAGAAGCAAAATGTAAAGAAATCAGCAAGTCTGAGCCCAACTATTGGCTCAGACTATCCCCTAAATTTAAACATAGCGTGGACCATTTTGGGCCGGCGCTACATACACCCCCCTGTACAAAACACACTGTCCCCACTGGCTGAGGAAGCAAAATCCTTCAATCCTGAAGGTTTTGTAAAACGAAAAATTTCCTGTGTACCTAAACCAAATTTTGGGAAGGGGAAAGAAAAGAAGAAAGACACACAAGATAATACAACCAGAATGACATAGCTATCCAGATATAACATTTTAAAATATATTATGCATTACCACCCATCATTGACTACCTAATCCCACCCCATTCTCCGGTGGTCTTGATAGCAAGAAAAGAGGGAGGGGACAAGAGGTCACATGCCTCGGGACTTTAAAGGTGTCAGAAAAATAAATTGAATGACCAATTGAATGATCAACACAAATTTATATAGAAAAATAGAAATACATTTTATTACAAAAATAAAAGACACGAGATGTTTAATATCCAATAGATTAATTGTGATACATGTACAAAACCGTTTTTTCTCAACATGTTTCGCTCCTAAACGAGCTTCTTCAGGAGGTGAATTGACGGTATGTTACTGTACTAAGGGTAACAAAGAGAAGAACACTCATGTAGGTATATTAAAAGAAAAGTAACATTTATATTAGATACTTTATAGGCAACCATACAGGGATTTGGGTGCAAAATAACATATAGACAAGGTCCATAGATTAATTTAAATCAATCAAACAAGGGCATATCAAATATAGTCACATGTCATTGCATTTTAAATGAGAGTGAAAGATGTGGTCAAAGTCTTACCAATAAACTGTATGGAGAGGAGCTCATTAGACTGATTGATTAAAAACATGAGGAGGTGCCAGGAAAAATTTACCCAAGCCCACCAAGGATCCCCCAGGACAAGATAGGGGTCTCATGCAATCCTGCAGATGGAAGAAAAAGAACGGGTGTCTTCACTGAAAAAAGGCACCCAAAATAAAGTTGAAAATAAAATAAAAATAGAGATATAAATAATAAATAAAAAAATAAGAAGGGGAATTAAAAGGGTTAATACCTTTAAATAGAATCAATGATTCTATTGTTAAATCCAAGGTTGCAAGAAACAGTCCAAAGGGATGGACAAAGATAGGGAGCCCCAAAATATCAAGGAGGAGAACTCTCTTTGGACCCAAGCATAAAGGGAAAAAACCCTGTAATAATATAAATAGAGATGTACATTAAAAAACAAAAATCCACGCAGCAAAAATCAAGCTGCAATCCCAAGTTCCCAAAGCAGGAACACCGGAACAAGTACATACCTAAAAGAGGCTATCCAAATCATGAACTCCGGCTTGCAAACGAACGGCAGCAAGAGAAGAGATGTAATCTCGATCCCCACTCTGGGGGAATGACAGAGGATTGCGGCTAAACACGCCATTTTGAATCCATCTCTGAAGCGGCGACGGCTGACGTCATCGCCGCGCGGCGGACACATGAAGAGGGAGGCATAGGAAGGCGGCGCCGAGCAAGACACGGAGGTGACAAAGGGCCAAGCTTGCAGTGGTTGAAACTGCAGCGGCCATGATAGAGAATCCTGCCCGCCCATATCCAGTTTGTGAAACAGACAGGAATGGACAAAGCGGTAGTGATAATTGTGGACCGGAAATGCATATCACGATCCAACAAAACACTGAAAAAAGAGATGGTAAATTAAAGGGAGGAAAAATAAAACGGCAGAATGTAGACAGGGCCAAACAGTCAAAGCCTCCCAATAGGGCTGAAAGGGATGGATTATTGATTGGAAAGCCAAGCCAGACTGCCCAGGGCGTCCATACAGGAAAAACAGAGAACCCAAATAGTCCTGGAGAGAAAGAAAAGGGGAAGGGGAAAGGAAAGGAACACAGAGGGGAGGAGAGGAAAAAGAGGAAAAGGAGAAAAAGGGAGGAAGAAAGAATAAGGAAAAAGGCAAAAAACAAAAAGGGGAAAAGAAAGAAGACTGAAAAAATGGGGGAGAATAAAGGGGAAGGGGGAGGGAAAAAGGGGAGGGGGAAGGGGAAAAAAGGGGGGGAGGAGAAAGGAAAAGAAGGAGAAGTGGGCCAGGTACACTTAATCCAAGAGACCTCCAAAGTTGAGAAAATAACTCAAATACTCAAAATACAAAAAATTGAGAAACAATAGATGTCAGAATAATTAAACATGTTGTTTGATTAGTCTTCCAATGGCAGAGCAAAAATGACCAGATGATTCAAAACTCAATGAAAAGTGAAGTGCATGCAATTCAAGCAGGTTAACTGCATACCCAAAGTTAATACCAAGAGATATTAATAAATTGGCTTAAAAAACATGAACAGGCAAAATACTTTGCAGATAATGATCATTAAAAGTCAGGCACAGGGAAAAAGAAAAGAGAATAGAAAAGAACCAAAGAAAAGGTTTAAAGCTGAGGGCATCGTTCAGACCTGGATAATTAAGCGCCCCTAGATTGGAAATCCATTTAGCTTCACGCTGCAATAAGATCTTATCATAATCACCCCCTCGTTGGTTGGGGGGAACATGCTCCAGTGCATAAAAATGCATCATGGAGTCATCAAAACCATGGCATAGGCCCATGTGGCGGCTGATTGGTGTTTCCATTTTCTTTTTTTGAACCAGGGAAACATGGTCCCTGATTCTATTGAAGAAAGGACGCTTTGTTTTGCCTATATAGTAGGCTTGGCATTCGCATGTCATGATGTAGACAATGCCAATGCTCTGGCAATTGACTAAAAACTTGGGTTTATACAGAGAACCATTGAGGAGAGTTATGCTATGAGAGGCATGGATGTAGCGACAGAACCCACATTTGTGGCAGGGTCTTATCCCCCTTGCCTCAATGGGATTACTCACATTGGGGGCATAGTGAAAATGAACTACATAGTCTTAAGATTTAGATCTTTTAAATGTGATTTCTGGATATTGCTTCAAGTGCTTGGATACCAAGGGGTCCCCAGTCAGGAGGTACCAATGTCGCTGTAGCAAATCTCTCTGGTGTTCCCCTGAAAACCTAGTGACTAGGCGAACACTAGTGATGAGCCGAACACCCCCGGGTTCGGTTCGCACCAGAACCCGCGAACGGACCGAAAGTTCGCACGAACGTTAGAACCCTATTAAATACAATGGATGCGAACGTTCGAAATCTAAAGTGCTAATTATAACGACTATTATGCATGGTATTGTCCTAAAAAGGGTTTGGGAACCCGGGTTCTGCACCAGGGGACATGTATCAATGCAAAAATAAGTTTTAAAAACTGCAGTTTTTCGGGAGCAGTCATTTTAATGATGCATAAAGTGAAAAAAAAAGTCAAATATTCCTTTAAATATCGTACCTGGGGGATGTCTAAAGTATGCCTGTGAAGTGCCACGTGTTTCCCGTGTTTAGAACTGTCCCTGCACAAAATTACATTTCTAAAGGAAAAAAAAAATTTAAAACTGCTTGCGGCTTTAATGTAATGTATGGTCCCGGTAATATGGATGAAAATCTTTAAGAAAAATGGCATAGCTACCCCATCACCCCCCCCCACCCCTACCCCAGCCCATTACCAGCCCCTTTGGGTCTTGTATGGATATTAACCACTTGACCACTGGGCACTTAAACCCCCTTAATAACCAGACCAATTTTCAGCTTTCGGTGCTCTCACATTTTGAATGACAATTACTCAGTCATACAACACTGTACCCATATGAAATTTTTGTCCTTTTTTTCACACAAATAGAGCTTTCTTTTGGTGGTATTTAATCACTGTTGGGTTTTTTATTTTTTGCGCTATAAGAGAAAAAAGACTGAAAATTTTGTAAAAAAATGTTTTTTTTTTCGTTTCTGTTATAAAATTTTGCAAATTACTATTTTTTCTTCATAAATTTTGGCCAAAATTTATACTGCTACATAGCTTTGGTAAAAATAAGTACAAATTGGTGGATATTATTTGGTCTTTGTGAAAGTTATAGAGTCCACAAGCTATGGTGCCAATATCTGAAAATTGATCACACCTGAAGTACTGACGGCCTATCTCAATTCTTGAGACCCTAACATGCCAGAAAAGTACAAATACCCCCCAAATGACCCCTTTTTGGAAAGAAGACATTCCAAGGTATTCAGAAAGAGGCATTGTGAGTTTTTTGAAGTTGTCATTTTTTCCCACAATTCTTTGCAAAATCAAGATTTTTTTTTTCTCTTTTTTTTTTTCACAAAATTGTCATATTAGCAGGTTATTTCTCACACACAGCATATGCATTCCACAAATTACACCCCAAAACACATTCTGCTATTACTCCCGAGTATGGCGATACCACATGTGTGAGACTTTTACACAGCGTGGCCACATACAGAGGCCCAACATGCAGGGAGCACCTTCAGGCGTTCTGGAGCACCAAGGCCAATTCTGACATTTCTCTCCTACATGTAAAAATCATCATTTATTTGCTAGAAAATTACATAGAACCCCAAAACATTATATATGTTTTTTTAGCAAAGACCTTAGAGAATATAATGGTGGTTGTTGCAACTTTTTATCTCGCACGATATTTGCGCAGCAATTTTTTTAACGCGTTTTTTACGGAAAAAAAATGTTTTGTGCTTAAAAAAAAAACAGTAAAGTTAGCCCAATGTTTTTGCATAATGTGAAAGATGAAGTTACGCCGAGTAAATAGATACCTAACATGTCGCCCTTAAAAATTGCACACACTCGTGGAATGGCGCCAAACTTCGCTACTTAAAAAATCCCCATAGGCGACGCTTTAAATATTTTTACTGGTTACATGTTTTGAGTTACAGAGGAGGTCTAGGGCCAAAATGATTGCTCTCGCTCTAACGTTCGCAGAGATACCTCACATGTGTGGTTTGAAAACCGTTTTCATATGTGGGCGGGACTTACGTATGCGTTTGCTTCTGTATGCGAGCTCACGGGGACAGGGGCGCTTTAAAAAAAATATATATTTTATTCTTCATTTTACTTTATTTATTTTAGTTTGACATGTTTTTCCGCCCTAAACATTTTTTTGATCACTTTTATACCTATTACAAGGAACGTAAACATCCCTTGTAATAGGAATATGGCATGACAGGTCCTCTTTACAGTGAGATATGGGGGGGGGGGTGTCAATAAGACCCCACATCTCACCTCTAGGCTGGGAAGCCTGAAAAAAATACAAAAAAAAAAAAACAACAATCCTGGCTTTGATCGTAGCGGTGAGTCGGTAGAAGCACCGGAGGGCAGCGGGAGGGGGGGGCATCCCCTCTCGCCTCCCGTAAGAATGATCAAGCGGCGGAACAGCCGCTATGATTGTTCTTATGGTGTAGGGAATCGCCGGCTGAAAAAGCTAATATCTGAATGATGCCTGTAGCTGCTCCCATCATTCAGATATCCCCGCACAAAGTCAAGGACGTCATATGACGGCCGGAGGGCGGGAAGTGGTTATTGCAGAGTATTGCCGGGCATTGCGGAGTATTGCTGGGCATTGCGGAGTATTGCCGGGCATTGCGGAGTATTGCCAGGCATTGCGGAGTATTGCAGGGCATTGCGGAGTATTGCGGACTATGGCAGGGTATTGCGGTGTATGGCAGGGTATTGCGGTGTATGGCAGGGTATTGCACGGGTATTGCACAGGGTATTGTGGAGGGTATTGCACAGGGTATTGTGGAGGGTATTGCAGAGTATTTTGGAGGGTATTGCAGAGTATTGTGGAGGGTATTGCAGAGTATTGTGGCGGGTATTGCAGAGTATTGTGGCGGGTATTGCAGAGTATTGTGCAGGGTATTGCAGAGTATTGTGCAGGGTATTGCAGAGTATTGTGCAGGGTATTGCAGAGTATTGTGCAGGGTATTGCAGAGTATTTTGCAGAGTATTTTGCAGGGTATTGCAGAGTATTTTGCAGGGTATTGCAGAGTATTTTGCAGGGTATTGCAGAGTATTGTGCAGGGTATTGCAGAGTATTGCACCAGGGTATTGCAGAGTATTGCACCAGGGTATTGCAGAGTATTGCACCAGGGTATTGCAGAGTATTGCACCAGGGTATTGCAGAGTATTTCGCAGGGTATTGCAGAGTATTTCGCAGGGTATTGCAGAGTATTGCACCAGGGTATTGCAGAGTATTGCACCAGGGTATTGCAGAGTATTGCACCAGGGTATTGCAGAGTATTGGCAGGGTATTTTGCAGAGTATTGGCAGGGTGTATTGCAGAGTATTGGCAGGGTATAGCACAGGGATGGCTGAGCAGGGATGGATGGATGGATGGATCTGTGACTGCAATTGTCACAGATCCAGCCCACAGTGCTGCTGCTGCCATCCGCTCCCTCCCCCTCCCCTCTCACACTGTACCGATCGGTACAGAGAGGGGAGGGAGGAACCGGCGTCATCAAATGACGCCGGTCTGTTTACAAGTGATTGCTCCGTCATTTGACGGAGCGATCACGTGGTAAACGGCCGCTATCAGCGGCGATTTACCGCGATTCGTGATCCGCCGGGTCCTCTGGACCCGGCGGTCACGGAGTTTCCCGTGTGCGCGCCCCAAGGGGCGCGCGGGAGTGCGATTCTGGGAGGACGTTATATAACGTCCTCCCAGAGTTAAGCAACCACCTTGTCGACGTTATTTGTCGGCAGGTGGTTGTTAAGTGGTTAAGGGGAACCCCGCACACAAAAGAAAAAAGGCCCTATATACTCTGAACAGCCGTATACAGGCGGTGCATACAAGACAGGGACTGTAGGTTTGTTCTTATGTAGAATCTGTTTGTAATTTTGAACAGGTACATTGTTTAAGTGTAGCTCCAGCCTAAAAATCTATTTTTAAGCTTTTTGGAAAACATAGGGAAGGGTTATCACCCCTGTAACATTTGTTTTGCTGTCTGTGCAGTGTGCACCTGTTCAGAACAGTTCAACTTACTTTCTGTCCTAATGACAAATGTTTTTTGAAAATTTGGGGTTTTTATTGAAACAAGAATTGGTGATAAAGCATCAGTGGAGAGGAGACACTTTTTTTCCCATATTAACTCATACAGGAGAGAATTTGCCTTCCTAGGGGTAGATTTCCTCTCACTTCCTGTTGTATCCTTCCGTTTGCAAGGAGGAGTCGTTTGTAAGTTGGATGTTTGAAAGTAGGGGCCTGCCGTATATACTCTGCTGAAATTTGCCCCTTACATGTTGGTGTTGCCACAACACTGTGAGCCCTCACAGTTACTCTTGGTGGGCGCATGAATGGGCCCTGCTGTGAATTATTAGATCATGAATTGTAATTGCATGCCCCTGTTGAACAGGGGCAGAAAAATTGGGCCTTAGGCACTGGTGCCACAACACTGCAACCCCTCACAGATACTGTACTTGGAGCACAGCAATGAGCCCTGTTGCAAAGTATTGCATCAAAAATTGTAATTATACGCCCCTGTTAAACAGGGGCTGAAAAATTGGGCCTTAGGCACTGGTGCTGGTGCCACGACACTGCAACCTCTCCCAGATACTCTAGTTGGAGTGCAGGAATGAGCCCTGCTGCAAAGCATTGCATAAAAAATTGTAATTACATGCCCCTGTTAAACAGGGGCTGAAAAATTGGGCCTTAGCCACTGGTGCTGGTGCCACGACACTGCAACCTCTCCCAGATACTCTAGTTGGAGTGCAGGAATGAGCCCTGCTGCAAAGCATTGCATAAAAAATTGTAAATTCATGCCCCTGTTAAACAGGGGCTGAAAAATTGGGCCTTAGCCACTGGTGGCGGCACCCAGAAACAAAAATGTTCTTCCAAGCTATCATCATCAATCGGATCATTGAGGAGGAGGAGGATAGTCAGTCAACATAACAGGACAGTTACTCAGCATCAGCATCAGTCTTGAAGGGATGTGACATTTGAAAATAAATTAGTCTGTTATATCAGCTTCAGGTGTTTGGTAGCTGGTGGTGATCCAAGACTGGTTCATCTTTATGAAGGTCAGTCGATCAACCGAGTCGGTGGACAGGCGCACCCTGTGATCCGTGACAAATCCTCCAGCAGCACTGAATGTGCGTTCTGAAAGAACGCTGGATTCAGGACAGGCCAGTAGCTCAATTGCATACTGTGCAAGCTCTGGCCAGTGATCCATCCTCAAGACCCAGTAAGCCAGAGGATTTTCGGTGGGGAAGGTGTCCAAGTCTGACCTTGCCCCTAGGTATTCCTGCACCATGTATATCAGATGCTGGCGATGGTTGCTGGAACTGATCATACCTTGGGGCTGCGGACTAAAGAATTGTCTGAACGCATCGGTCAGACGGCCACCTTCCCCACCGCTCCTTCTTTGACTGACCGAAGCCTCAGCAACTCGTTGTCCAGGACCAGGAGTTTGTAACCTCCCAGTCTCTGGGAACGCGTTGCACAGACCTTTCTGCAAGGCCTCCCGGAGTTGTCTCATCCTCTGCTCCCTCTGCGACGGTAAGATAAGGTCCGCAACCTTACCCTTGTACCGTGGATCAAGGAGAGTGGCCAGCCAGTAATGGTCCCTCTCCTTGATCCGAAGAATACGAGGATCCTTCCGCAGACTTTGCAGGATCAGGGAGGCCATGCAGCATAGGTTAGCTGAGGCATTCGGTCCGGAGTCCTCTGGGTCACTAAAGACGACATGATCCGCAGCCACCTCCTCCCAGCCACGTACAAGTCCACGGGTTTCTTGGGACTGTAAATCATCCCTAAAAGACTGCTGCTGATGATGCTGAGTGCCAGGCTCCACCTCCATGCTGACACAATCCTCCTCCTCCTCCTCCTCTTCCTGTGCGATGGGTGGGACAGAAGGAACACTGTCTGGGTAAAGGGGGCCTTGAGAGGCAAGGAAGTCCTCCTCTTCCTGCCTCTGTTCTGCCTCAAGTGCCCTGTCCATTATTCCATGCAGCGTATGTTCCAACAGGTGGACAAGAGGTACAGTGTCACTGATGCATGCACTGTCAATGCTCACCATCCTCGTGGCCTCCTCAAATGGTGCCAGGACAGTGCATGCATCCCTGATCATGCCCCACTGGTGTGGTGAAAAAAACCCGAGCTCCCCTGACCCTGTCCTGGTGCCGTAGTCGCACAGGTACTCATTGATGGCCCTTTGCTGCGTGTGCAGCCGCTGCAGCATGACCAACGTTGAGTTCCACCTGGTGGGCATGTCACATATAAGGCGGTTCTTGGTCAGGTTCAACTCCTTTTGCAGCTCAGCCAGGCGAGCACTGGCATTATAAGATCTGCAGAAATGCACACAGACTTTCCTGGCCTGCCTCAGGACATCCTGTAAGCCCGGGTACCTGCCCAAGAACCGCTGCACCACCAGGTTAAGGACGTGAGCCACACAGTGCACATGGGTCAGTTGTCCCTTTCGGAGGGCGGAGAGGAGGTTGGTGCCATTGTCGCAAACCACCATTCCTGGCTTAAGCTGGCGTGGCGTCAACCACCTCTCAGTCTGCCCCTGCAGAGCAGACAGAACCTGTGCCCCAGTGTGGCTCCTGTCCCCCAAACACACCAGCGCAAGCACGGCATGGCATCTTTTTGCCTGCGTACTTGTGTAGCCCCTTGAACGCCTATGGAGCACCACTGGTTCCGAGGACAAAGCACAGGAAGAGGCCATGGAGGAAGAAGAAGAGGAGGGGGTGGAGGAGAGAGGTGTGTCACAACCAGTAGTAGCATTTTGGAGGCGTGGCGGCGAGACAACCTCCAACACTACTGCACCTTGTCCTGCATCCTTCCCAGCTGCCAAAAGAGTGACCCAATGGGCCGTGAAAGAAAGGTAACGTCCCTGTCCATGCCTGCTGGACCATGAGTCAGCGGTAATATGCACCTTACCGCTGACTGCTCTGTCCAGCGAGGCCAAGACATTGCCTTCCACATGCCGGTAGAGAGCCGGAATCGCCTTCCGTGAGAAAAAGTGGCGTTTGGGAACCTGCCACTGAGGAACTGCACATTGCACAAACTCACGGAAGGGGGCCGAGTCTACCAACTGAAAAGGCAGCAGTTGAAGCACTAGCAATTTAGCCAAGCTAGCATTCAACCGCTGGGCATGTGGATGGCTGGGAGTGAACTTCTTTTGACGGTCCAGCAGCTGGGGCAGGGAAATTTGCCTGATAGAATCGGACGTCGGTGTACTGCTAGCAGAGTGCCCGTAAGTACTTGGCTGTGACACACCTAATTCTACACCTTCATTCCTCTCAGTGCAGGTTTCAGAGAGGACTGAAGGTATAGTGGGGTTGGAGATCCCAGCTGATGCGGTGCAAGGAGAGGTCCGCTTTGTTCTTTGGTGTGGGTCTTTAAGGTAGGCTTGCCAACGAGCTGCATGGCAGGTCAACATATGTCTGGTCAAGCATGTGGTGCCCAAGCGGCTGATGTTTTGGCCACGCGATATACGCTTGAGACATATGTTGCAAACAGCAGCTGTGCGATCTGGTGCACTTGACTCAAAAAAGGCCCACACCAAAGAACTTTTTGAATAACGGGCAGAGGCAGCACCCTCCACAGGCGGAGCTCTGCGGTGTGATTCCGTTGGTGTGCTGCCCTTACGCTGGCCCCCCGAGGGCATCCTGCCTCGTTGGAGATGTGCCTCCTCATCCTCCTCCTCCTCCTCCTCTCTCCTATTAGGCACCCACGTGGAGTCAGTGACCTCATCATCCCCTCCCTCCTCATCACTGGAGCCAATCTGGCAGTATGCTGCAGCTGCTGGAACATGACTGCCAGATTGGTGTCCTTCTTTGGCAGCTGCTTTGCCAGTACCCTGAGCCTGGGTGAGAGAGAATTAGGAGGATGAGGAGGGCTTGGTCATCCACTCTACCAAGTCTTCGGCATGATGCGGCTCAACACGTCCAGCTGCCGAAAAGAAGGACAAGCGTGTCCCATGGCCACATGCTGATGGCGATGCACCGCGTCCACGACCAGCACTGTTGTCTTTAGACACAGAGCCTGCTTGCCCTCTTTTATTGGCTCCTGACTGTCCGCCTCTCCTTGTTTGCCTTCCAGACATTCTAATGGCCTGCAGGGAGATGGGAAAACCAGCAATAAGGCCTAGCTTCAGGAGTATATTTTGCAGGAAGCACACTACGCCCGCTGTAAGTGCTGCAAATGCCTGTTGGTGTAACACACCAGGAAAACACAGCAATGCGGGCTAGCTTCAGGTGTATAATGTGCAGGAGGCACACTCCGCCCGCTGTAAGTGCTGCAAATGCCTGTTAGTGTAACACACCAGGAAAACACAGCAATACGGGCTAGCTTCAGAAGTATATTTTGCAGGAATCACACTACGCCTGCTGTAAGTGCTGCAAATGCCTGTTGGTGTAACACACTAGGAAAACACAGCAATAAGGCCTAGCTTCAGGAGTATATTTTGCAGGAATCACACTACGCCTGCTGTAAGTGCTGCAAATGCCTGTTGGTGTAACACACCAGGAAAACACAGCAATACGGGCTAGCTTCAGAAGTATATTTTGCAGGAATCACACTACGCCTGCTGTAAGTGCTGCAAATGCCTGTTGGTGTAACACACTAGGAAAACACAGCAATAAGGCCTAGCTTCAGGAGTATATTTTGCAGGAATCACACTACGCCTGCTGTAAGTGCTGCAAATGCCTGTTGGTGTAACGCACCAGGAAAACACAGCAATACGGGCTAGCTTCAGGTGTATAATGTGCAGGAGGCACACTCCGCCCGCTGTAAGTGCTGCAAATGCCTGTTAGTGTAACACACTAGGAAAACACAGCAATACGGGCTAGCTTCAGAAGTATATTTTGCAGGAATCACACTACGCCTGCTGTAAGTGCTGCAAATGCATGTTAATGTAACACACCAGGAAAACACAGCAATACGGGCTAGCTTCAGAAGTATATTTTGCAGGAATCACACTATGCCTGCTGTAAGTGCTGCAAATGCCTGTTGGTGTAACACACTAAGAAAACACAGCAATACGGGCTAGCTTCAGGAGTATATTTTGCAGGAATCACACTACGCCTGCTGTAAGTGCTGCAAATGCCTGTTGGTGTAACACACCAGGAAAACACAGCAATACGGGCTAGCTTCAGAAGTATATTTTGCAGGAATCACACTACGCCTGCTGTAAGTGCTGCAAATGCCCGTTGGTGTAACACACTAGGAAAACACAGCAATAAGGCCTAGCTTCAGGAGTATATTTTGCAGGAATCACACTACGCCTGCTGTAAGTGCTGCAAATGCCTGTTGGTGTAACACACCAGGAAAACACAGCAATACGGGCTAGCTTCAGGTGTATAATGTGCAGGAGGCACACTCCGCCCGCTGTAAGTGCTGCAAATGCCTGTTAGTGTAACACACCAGGAAAACACAGCAATACGGGCTAGCTTCAGAAGTATATTTTGCAGGAATCACACTACGCCTGCTGTAAGTGCTGCAAATGCCTGTTGGTGTAACACACCAGGAAAACACAGCAATACGGGCTAGCTTCAGGTGTATAATGTGCAGGAGGCACACTCCGCCCGCTGTAAGTGCTGCAAATGCCTGTTAGTGTAACACACCAGGAAAACACAGCAATAAGGGCTAGCTTCAGGTGTATACTGTGCAGGAGGCTTAGCAACAATGACACTGACACTGTCCCCTGCCTATCCTTCTCTCTCCCTGCACACAAGGTTTATCAAAGAATATGACACTGACACTCTCCCTGCCTATCCTTCTCTCTCCCTGCACACAAGGTTTAGTAAAGAATATTACACTGACACTGTCCCCTGCCTATCCTTCTCTCTCCCTGCACACAAGGTTTATCAAAGAATATGACACTGAAGCCTCGTACACACGACCGAGTTTCTCTGCAAGAACCAGCAAGAAACTTGCTGGCAGAGATTTCTTGCCGAGAAATTCGTTCGTGTGTATGTTTTCTCGTCAAGAAAACCGACTAGAATCTCGACGAGAAAATAGAGAACCTGCTCTCTATTTTCTCGTCAGCCTGTTTCTCGACCAGAAAATTGTGTGTGTGTACACTTACCTGTCCTCCGGGAAGCCCGCGCATGCTCGAAATGACTTTGACGCATGCGCGGTAGCTTCCTAGGCATAGGTAGGGTGTACCAAGATGGCGGCGATGGCATCGAATGTGACGAGCACATGCTCGTCGTATTAGATTACGTCACCGCGTTCGCTCCATTCAAAGAACCGCGGGTTCTTTGAAATGAGCGTGTGTACACTTGGCCGGGACAAGTTTCTTGTCCAAGGATCTCGTCGAAAAAAACGACGTGTTTTTAACGATGAGATTCTCGGCCGTGTGTACGAGGCTTGACACTCTCCCTGCCTATCCTTCTCTCTCCCTGCACACAAGGTTTAACAAAGAATATGACACTGACACTGTCCCCTGCCTATCCTTCTCTCTCCCTGCACACAAGGTTTAGCAAAGAATATGACACTGACACTCTCCCTGCCTATCCTTCTCTCTCCCTGCACACAAGAAAAGCACAAAGAATATCAACACTGTCCCTGCCTATCCTTCTCTTTCCCTGCGCCGGAACACACTACACAAGGCCGCCGCGCTGGCGGCCTTCTATAGTGTGGGGCGTGTGCTAAACCCCCTGAGCTATAATTGGCCACAGGCAACCTGCCTGTGGCCAATTATGGCTCTCCTAGCTGCCGGCGCTGTGATTGGCCAAGCATGCGGGGTCACAGTGCATGCTTGACCAATCACAGCGCCGGGATTGCACTGCGATGGCGCAGTGTATTGTGGGCCGTTCGCGTCACTCGAATTTGGCGCGAACGGCCCAAATCGTTCGATGTTCGCTGAACGATTGAACAGCCGATGTTCGACTCGAACACCGAGCTCATCCCTAGCGAACACCTTCAATAGATCTATTTTTTGGAGAGTTGTGGATGAGGGAGGATCGCTCTTGGTTCTTTGCCTTGTGATAGGCCTTTTTGAGGCATTTCCTGCTATATCCTCGTGCAGAAAGACGATTCTGCAGGGCTTTAGCCTCAGCCTCAAAATTAGAGTTTTCACTACAATTTCTACGTAGCCTAAGGTATCGCCCATAGGGCACACTGGCAAAAAAAAAAAAATGTTTCTATTCTATTCATTTATTTTCTAATCTATTTTATTCTCTTTGGAGATTAGAAAACTATTCGAATTCGACAACTTCTTGAATTCAAAAACTATTCAAAATGTATTCAAAAACTTTTCGAATCAATCTGAATTTGAATTCGAAAAATTTGAAGCGATATAAAAATTAATAAACAAAACGAATTCCGAAAACAAATTAAAACAAATTGAACTAAATTAATTTATGTAAATAACGAAGCAAGACAAAACAAATTTTTTCGTTCTGCACGTGTCTAGTACACAGACATACTCTGGCTACTAGTAGACAACCCCTGGCCTATCCCTAAAAGATCAGACCTGCTCTCTCAGGACCCTCTATTCCACCCTCCTTCTCCTTAGTAGAAAAAAGGTCTTGGGCATATAACTACATTGTCTTTGTGAAAAATGCAGAATGGCTCCTTATAAGAGAGAGCCACCAGTTTAGAGACATGTCAGACAGACATGGTAGCAACCAAAAATGCCACTTTGCAGGAGAGGCCTATATAATGGGATATCCCTGATAGGTTCAAAGGTTTGTTTCTGCAGGACAAAAAGAACTAAGAGAACCAAGTTAAGGTCCCAAGCAGTGGCGGCTGGTGGGTTCTTCTTTTGGGGGGCAGCAAACAAACAACACTCCCCCGGCAGCACGGCACTAACAGTACCCCCCCAACGTGGGTGATCCGGCACTTACCCGCTTATGTAACGGGGCTGTGGTGTCCTCTCCTCCTCTCCTGGATTGCAGGCAGTAGTGGCTCCAATGTCTGCTCCTCAAGCTTCCTCCGCCGTGTCTCTCCTCTTCCGCCAAAGCGCTAGGCATTCAATAGGATCGCCTGAGGCTTTGGCCAATTGGGAAACAGGTCTCACGACCTGCCTCCTGATTGGCGGGGAGGAACTTTAGTGTGAAAATAGAGAAAATGTATTCGCTATCATCACAATCTGCGCCCCGAGCCCACCCTTTTTTGAAGTCTATGAGAGCCTCTGGCTCTAATCAGGTGATTGGTGATATTGGGATCTATAGTCTGACGCCCTGATATGTAGATCAGGGGGCCGGGCGCATGTATAGGCGCACATGCGCCCTCTATGGTCCCAAGGAAGCACCTAATCCGAGATACACCTTGGATAAAAGTTTTGAAAAGTTAAAATTAAGCCAAAGATTTTTGAAAAAGTATAGACTGAGCTTATCCCTTCAGAGTGCTTAAGGCAGAATGCAAGGCACAAAATAATCTTGGGGACCAAAGTGTCTGTGTTCACATCAGGCAAAAAAGGATTTCTAGGTACAATAATAAATCTTTATGGAAGTGGCTTTTCTTGCTTTTAGCAAGGTAGGAATGACAGATTCGGTCTCTGTCATTTAGGACCTGGGCTTCAACAGCAATGCCGATAAAGCTACTGGCTTTATCAGATTAATGTATCTAGTCTTCTACCTTAATAGAGACAAAGCCCTTCCAGAGCCATCAGAATCTACCTTAAAAGCAATAGCTTCTATTGAAAAGATGGAATTCCTTTTCATGTTACGCTCAGCTCCTCACAAGGGACATCCTGCTTCCAAGTCTACCATCACTCTATAAATAAGACAACTCATCGCTAAAGGATAAAACTCTAAAGGAAAAAACTCCTGCACTTTTACATGCCTACTCCACTAAGTTGGTGGGTGTCTCCTGGCCTGGGCATTCCAGTACCAAGCCATTGCAGACCAGTTTTGTACGGCCACCACCCGGTCCTCTGTTCATAGCTTTTCCAAGTTTTATCAGGTGTATGTTCCTTCTGCGGATGCTGAGTCAAATCCTAGTTGTTGCTCACTCTTCTCATTCATTTCTTGTGGACATCAAGGGTTAGCCTGTGTCCTGTTCTGTATGATTAGGATGAGAGGAATTTTAACTTGCCTGTAAATTCTATATCTTGAAGTACAGTACAAGACCCATGCCATCCTCCCTTCTATTCCTGGGTTACTTTGCTTTGCTTTGCTTTCTATAAAAGTGTGGACTCACGAAGTGGGGTAGATTATTATTAGGGGAGTTGTCCATATACCTGAAGGTATGAGCCTAATACCCAGGGTCTGTGAATCCTCAAGCTGTGTCCTGTACTGTACTCCAAGATATGGAAAATACAGGCAAGTAATCATGCCTCTTATTCTTTTTTTTTTTTCAAATATGATTTTATTTTAAAAAAAATCAGGAATGAATTGCATATACATACTGTGAGGGGGTTAACTCAGCAGCGGGTGTGTGTGACCCCCTGGATGTGTTCACCACACAAAAACAGGCACAGCAGACAGTGGTAGGAGAAAACAAAAGGGTGTGGTTTTATTTGAACTATTGTGACAGCAGGAAGGTAAAGTTACCTGGTTGCATCCAGGGGGGTAGGTATATTTCTCCCAGATTCAGGCTTTATGCCGACTTATACAACTAGGGAGAGAGTTGATGAAGCCCAGCTGAGGCTAGTGGGCTCATGGATGATTCATACCTCTAGGGAGAGTGCTGGGCATCGTGCAGGCAGGGAGTTGATGAGACCAGCTGAAGCTTGTCAGCTCGTTTAAGGCCTCTATAAAAACTCCCAGCTTCATTAGGTGTTTGCTCATGCCTGGAACCAGACCTGTGTGGACTGTCTAGGGAGAGTGAACCCCTGTGCGGTGAGACAAAGCCTGTGTGGCTATTTGTTTGGACATTTACTAAACCAGGGACTTAGGGACTAGGACAGCACCAGGCTGATCCCAGTTGTTAGTTAGGGAAACCTGCATGTTTAGTCAGAGGTCAAGCTGACCAGGATTTATTTTGTTTATGTTTCTTTTTGCTTTGCTGTGTTTTTGTCACTGTAAATAGAGAAATAAACCGCACCTTTTGATCTTGAAAACCACAACCTCCGTCTGCTGGGCCTGTTTTTGTGTGGGGAGCCCATCCAGGGGGTCACACACACCCGCTACCGAGCTAACCCCCTCACAGTTGGTGGAGAACCAGTGGCAGTTTTTTTTTAAGCCAGCATGGAGGAGATACTGAAACAGCTGGCTCTAGCAAATGCCAATCAACAGCAGACAAATGCAGGTTTGCAAAAGAGCTTTGCAGCCCAGCAACAAGCCCAGCAGCAATCTGAGGCCCGCTTCATAGACCTGTTGCAGAAGCAAGAGCAGAGACTACAACAACAGATGGAAGCAGTAATGCAGCAACGTCCGCAGACCAGTGAGGAAAGCCGTCCCACTAATACCGCGTCCTTTGGGGTGAGTCGTTTATTGACAAAAATGACTGGAGAGGATGATCCAGAGGTATTTTTGACCACATTTGAAAGGACTGCTGAAAGAGAAAAGTGGCCTGAGGAGCAGTGGGCTGGACTGGTGGCTCCTCTGTTAACTGGTGAATCGCAGAAAGCTTACTATGACCTAGAGCCTGACCAAGCAAAAGACTATGTGATGCTAAAAGCTGAAATATTGGCAAGGCTGGGTGTCACCCTGGCTGTCCGGGCTCAGCGTGTGCATAACTGGACTTTCCAGCTTGGAAAACCCCCCAGGTCTCAAATGTATGATCTCATTCACCTGAGCAGGAAGTGGCTACAGCCAGAGACTTTGTCCGCACCGGAGATTGTGGAACGTGTTGTGATGGATCGTTTCTTGAGAGCTCTTCCTACCGCCATTCAAAAGTGGGTAAGCCATGGAGACCCAGAAACGGCCGGTAAACTTGTGGATCGTGTAGAGAGATACTTGGCTGCAGAGAACCTGACGGCCTCTTCCAGAGACTCTCGGACTTTCCACCCTAAGACCAGACCATCCCCAGGGGCGGATAAGATGATTCCAAGGGGTGAGGGTGGAGAGAGTGAGAGGGTGGGAGCTCTGCCCAGGGTTTGGCGAGAACAGCCTGGGAAGTCGGGGGCTCAAGAGGCAGCCAAAAGGATTGTTTGCTACCGCTGCCGGCAAACGGGACATATTGCAGCAAATTGCCCCCGGTTGTGGAGGAACCCATGCAATGTGACTTTCTGACGGACAGACGTCAGTCGCTGTGTGCGACAGTCGCATGCACTGCCATTCGGGGAACTGAGAAACATTTATGCAAAATGTGTATTAATGGTAGAAATGTTGTGGTATTACTGGATTCAGGTAGCCTTGTGACCCTGATAAAGGCTGAATTAGTTAAAACAGAGGTCTCTGGGAATAGCAAGGTAGCTGTTATTTGTGTGCATGGGGACACCCGAGAGTATCCAGTGACTACAGTGTGTTTCAAGACCCCCAAAGGTACCCTCTCTCATCCAGTGGGGTTAGTATCTCAATTACCGCATGATGCCATTGTGGGAAGGGATTTTCCGAAGTTCTGGGAACTGTGGGATGATCCTGAGCCCCCCACTGGTGCCCCTATGTACCAGGAAGGTGATAGCCAGAACTCCTCTGAGAGTGGTGAGGACTCTCCAGAATTTCCCTTGTCAGTATTGGCAGGCGAGACTCAAGAAACTGGAGAGGAGCCCACCTCCTCAGACGAAAACCTACCGTCTGTGGAGTTTTCTGATCTTGAGGTTCACAGGGAAAATTTTGCCACAGAACAGTTAAAAGACCCCGCCCTAATAAAGGCACGGGAAAACGTAGTGGAAATAGATGGCGAGTTAGTGAACCCAGATAATACCTGCACTTACCCATACTTCAGCGTAGAGAAGGACCTACTGTATCGGGTGGCAAAAAGGGCAGAAGAAACCGTTGAGCAGCTTGTGGTGCCCAAGCCTTACAGGAAGTTGGTGTTGGAGTTGGCCCATGGGCACATTCTTGGAGGTCATCTGGGGACAGAGAAAACCCGAGAGAGGGTATTACAGAGATTCTATTGGCCTGGGGTGATGAAGGACATAGAAAATTATTGTTCCTCCTGCCCTGTGTGTCAGAGGTCGGCCCCGATGCCACATTTCCGTAGCCCGCTGGTCCCTCTACCCATCATTGAGGTCCCGTTTGAGAGGATCGCAATGGATTTGGTAGGTCCTATAATCAAGTCCGCTAGGGGGCACCAGTACATATTAGTTATAATGGACTATGCCACCCGTTATCCAGAAGCGATCCCTCTCCGAAATACCTCGGCCAAAACCATAGCCAAAGAGCTATCTCTTGTTTTTAGCCGGGTGGGTATTTGTAAAGAACTGCTTACGGACCAAGGTACACCCTTTATGTCCCGGGTTATGAAAGAGCTGTGTAAATTGTTCAAAGTGACGCAATTGCGTACGTCTGTGTATCACCCCCAAACCGATGGGCTGGTTGAAAGATTCAACAAAACCCTAAAACAAATGTTGAAGAAAGTGGTGGATAGAGATGGAAAGGATTGGGACTGTCTACTTCCTTATTTGATGTTTGCTATTAGGGAGGTGCCCCAATCCTCTACGGGATTCTCCCCCTTTGAGTTACTGTATGGGAGACACCCAAGAGGGCTGTTGGATATTGCCAAGGAAACTTGGGAAAGTGAGAGTTCTCCCCACAGGAGTGTGATTGAGCATGTCGCCCTGATGCAAGATCGAATTGCACAGGTAATGCCCATCGTGAAGGAACATTTGGCCCAAGCGCAGTTGGCACAGCAGAGAGTGTACAACCGTGGAGCCAAGACCCGTACCTTTTCCCCGGGGGATAGGATATTGGTACTTGTCCCTACGGTTGAAAGTAAATTCCTTGCCAAATGGCAAGGCCCCTACGAGATAATGGAAAAAGTGAGCGAAGTGAATTACAAGGTCAGACAACCAGGAAGGCGAAAGCCCGAACAGATCTATCACGTTAATCTGTTGAAAGCCTGGAGGGATAGAGAGTCCCTAGTCGCAGAAACTTGGTCACCAGCTCAAACTGGTTGCGTGATTCCGGAGGTTGGAATAGCAGCCACCTTGTCACAACCCCAACAACAGGAGGTTAAGGAGTTTGTGCTTCGCAACAAGGAGGTGTTCTCTGAGCTGCCGGGACAAACATCTGGGGTAGAGCATGATATTATTACCCCGCCCGGTGAAAGGGTGAAGTTAAAACCCTATCGGATCCCAGAGGCCCGACGGGAGGCAATACGGGAGGAAGTACAGAAAATGCTGAACTTAGGGGTGATAGAGGAGTCCCAAAGTGATTGGTCTAGTCCCATTGTGTTGGTGCCTAAACCGGATGGGAGCTGGCGATTTTGTAACGATTTTCGTCAGTTGAACAAAGTTACAAAATTTGACACCTACCCCATGCCACGTATAGATGAGTTGATCGACCGGCTGGGAACAGCCCGATACATGACGACTCTTGACCTCACAAAAGGGTATTGGCAAATTCCCCTGGCCAAGTCGGCCAAAGAGAAAACCGCATTTGTAACCCCAGACGGGGCGTTCCAATATAAGAGAATGCCGTTCGGGTTACAGAATGCGCCGGCCACATTCCAGCGGAAAATGGACCAGATACTGAGGCCCCATCGGAAGTATGCTGCGGCTTACCTGGATGACGTAATTGTCCATAGCACAGATTGGGCCTCACATCTGCCAAAAGTGCAAGCAGTCCTAGACTCTATCCGGGAAGCGGGGTTTACGGCTAACCCCAAGAAGTGTACCATTGGGCAGGAGGAGGCCAAATATCTTGGGTACACCATTGGCAGGGGAGTAATAAAACCCCAACTCAACAAAGTCGAGGCCATCCAGAGTTGGCCACGTCCCAACAGCAAGAAGCAGGTACGAGCCTTTCTGGGAATCGCGGGTTATTATCGGCGCTTCATTCCCCACTTTGCTTCTAAGGCTGTGCCCCTAACCAACCTGACGAAAGGGAAAGGGTCGGTCATGATTAAATGGACCCCCGAGGCTGAGGCAGCGTTCCAATTCTTGAAACAAGCCTTATGTAGCCAGCCAGTGTTGTACTCACCCGACTTCTCTAAAGACTTTGTCGTACAAAGTGATGCGTCAGATGTGGGGTTAGGAGCAGTATTGTCCCAGGTCTGGAACGGGGAAGAGCACCCAGTCATTTACCTCAGCAGGAAGTTGAAGTCCCATGAGGTAAATTACGCCACGGTTGAAAAGGAGTGTTTAGCGGTGAAGTGGACTCTAGATTCCCTTCGGTACTATCTGCTAGGTAGGCACTTTGACATGGTTACGGATCACGCTCCGTTAAAGTGGATGGCTCAAAACAAGGAGACAAATAGAAGAGTAAATAGGTGGTTCCTGGCCCTACAGGAATTCAACTTCACAGTAAAGCATCGCCCTGGCGTTCAAATGGGGAATGTGGATGCTTTGTCTCGAGTACATGAATGCCTGATTGCTGGTGTTCCAACCCCAAGGTTAAAACAAGAGGGGGGGTATGTGACAGCAGGAAGGTAAAGTCACCTGGTTGCATCCAGGGGGGTAGGTATATTTCTCCCAGATTCAGGCTTTATGCCGACTTATACAACTAGGGAGAGAGTTGATGAAGCCCAGCTGAGGCTAGTGGGCTCATGGATGATTCATACCTCTAGGGAGAGTGCTGGGCGTCGTGCAGGCAGGGAGTTGATGAGACCAGCTGAAGCTTGTCAGCTCGTTTAAGGCCTCTATAAAAACTCCCAGCTTCATTAGGTGTTTGCTCATGCCTGGAACCAGACCTGTGTGGACTGTCTAGGGAGAGTGAACCCCTGTGCGGTGAGACAAAGCCTGTGTGGCTATTTGTTTGGACATTTACTAAACCAGGGACTTAGGGACTAGGACAGCACCAGGCTGATCCCAGTTGTTAGTTAGGGAAACCTGCATGTTTAGTCAGAGGTCAAGCTGACCAGGATTTATTTTGTTTATGTTTCTTTTTGCTTTGCTGTGTTTTTGGCACTGTAAATAGAGAAATAAACCGCACCTTTTGATCTTGAAAACCACAACCTCCGTCTGCTGGGCCTGTTTTTGTGTGGGGAGCCCATCCAGGGGGTCACACACACCCGCTACCGAGCTAACCCCCTCACACTATATACAGGCAAAAAATACAGCAAAAACAAAAGAAACAGGAAAATAAATCCTGGTCAACTTGACCGCTCACTACACACGTTGGTGTCCCTAACTAACAACTGGGTACAGCCTTGTGCTGTCCCAGTCCCTAGCTCCCTGCTTTTAGAAGTTCTTAGCAATAACCACACAGGCTTTGGCTCACCGCACAGAGATCACACTCCCCAGACTATCCACACAGATCTGGTTCCAGGTTGGAGCATCTCCCTTAGCATGCTGGGAGTTCTTGTAGAGGCCCTAATGAGCCCACTTACTTCAGCTGGGCTCATTAACTCTTCCCCTGCAAGACTCCCAGCACTCCCCCTAGTGGTATAAATCGGCATAAAGCCTGAATCTAGGACATATATACCTTCCATCCTGGATGCAACCTGGTGATTTTACCTGCCTGCTGTCACAATACTATAACAGTGTTTACAGAATGGGAGATCATAGTCTCCTAAAATAGTAAGCATATATTACAAAAGAAACTTAACATATATTCAATTTATACATACAAGAACTCAAAAATCAATGTATCCCCCTATCTCACTGCTACAGTAATCTAAGTTCCTGCTTCTTATCACCTTATGTGTCAAAGCACCTCTGCTTCATTCCATATACCGTATATACTCGAGTATAAGCCGACCCGAATATAAGCCGAGGCACCTAATTTTACCACAAAAAACTGGGGAAACATATTGACTCTAGTATAAGCCTAGGGTGTCCATGTGCATGCCTCACTGTGCCTCACTGTGTCCATGCCTCACTGTACCCATGCCTCACTGTGCCCATGCCTCACTGTAACTGTGCCCATGCCTCACTGTGCCCAATCTCCCTACCTGATCTCCGGCGCTGTGTGACTAGACTGACGTTTAACATGGGAGTCTATGGAAGGGGTGCCCGGCTTTGAAAAATCGGTACTCCCGGGCCGTAGCTCCCCTGGAAAACAAACTTTGCACACTTGTAGATGAGGAAGGGGCTATATGTGTTCCAAGTTTGGGGTCCAGGGGACCTATGGCTGGCCAGGATCAGGCGCACAAATGTGAAGATGGACACAGACTCGAGTATAAGCCGAGGGGGGCATTTTCAGCACAAAAAAATGTGCTAAAAAAATGTGCTGAAAAACTTGGCTTATACTCGAATATATACGGTACTTTAACTTAAAAAACAAATCAAAATAGAGGACAAGAGGAGATATAACATAAGAAAAAAAAGGGGGGGGAAGTTTTGGAGGGGAGGGAAGGGGAAAGAAATATAAATAGGGGAAGGATTCCACAAATGGCGCTTGGTATCGCATCTGATGTCTCTTTGATCGCACATCCATCATATCTCTTAACTCAGACTCATTTCCGTGTTTCACAGCCCTAGGAGGGAGCTACCCTCTTCTAAATTAATAAACAAATTCCAAGAGGTCCATGTCTTTTTATATATCTCCTGTCTATCAGTTGCTGTCAATATCAGGTCCTCCATCTTTCTAATGTCTTCCACCTTCCTCAGCCATAATGCTGTGGTCGGTGGATTCTGCTGTTTCCACATCAAAGCTACATTTAGTAAATGATATAGGACAGATTTTTTATATGTTTTCGTTGGGATAGTGGTAATATGTAATAAAAAAAACGCCGGGTCATTCGGAATTTTTAAATTAGTAAAATTCTGGGCAATGGTTTGAACCATTGCCCAGAAAGAAGTCAATTTAGGGCACATCCAAAATATATGCAGAATCGTCCCTCTATCTGTACCACATCGCCAGCAATGCTCTGACGCATCTGGAAAGATAGCATGAAGTCGACTAGGTGTCTTATACCATCTTGTAAATATCTTATAATTAGTTTCCTGTATTTTGGTACAGATTGAAGATTTATAGGAAAGCTCAATCATATTTTGAATTTGTAAATCAGTGAATGTGCTATGCAAATCTGTACTCCATTTTAACACACAGGCCAATTCTGGTTGCTCCCTAGGGGAGTTAAGTAACTTATACATCTCCAAGAGGATGTGAGAAAATGGTTCTGTTCCCGAGCAATGCTCCTCAAATTTTGTCAATTGTCTAGTATATGCCTGCGGGTCTGGTATAGTCTGAAGAAAATAATATAATTGAGCTGCATTCCAGAACAACGCAAGTTTGTAGGGGCCCCCGGGGTTAGTCAGCTCATCCATAGTAGGCCATCTATCTCCCGTTACAAACTGTGATGCAATAGTTCGCTCAGTCTCCCATAGAGTCAAAAATTGCGTGGTTGAAAGGCCTGGTATAAATTTGGGGTTCCCAATTATCGGGGTCAATGGAGATGTCTTTGTCGTTTGTTCCGCGTATGTAATAGCGTGTAGATATTGTTTCAAAGTATTCCCTATCAAGGGATAGGATTTTAGATCTGATGGCACAAAATCCCAGCACCACAGCGCCCTCCTCAGAGGTATTGGGGATTGGCACTGTTCTACTTGCACCCACAACTTCAGGTCACTATGGCGTTACCAATCGATTACTCTACCAAGTTGAACTGCTTGGTAATATCTCCTGACGTCTGGCAACGCCAAACCACCATATTGTTTTGGTAGGGTTAATAAGGTGCGTGAAAGACATGGTTTCTTATGCGCCCAGACAAACCTTGTAAACAATGCCTGCACCTGCTTAAAATAAGAAAGTGGTATCTGTATCGGTAGGGCCTGAAATAAGTATAGAAATTTTGGCAAAATGCACATCTTTATTAAATTACACCTACCGATCCAAGAATGTAAATTAGTGTGCCACTTATCTAATAGCAGTCCGGACTCTGTAAGTAATGGTGGAAAATTAAGCTCATAAGTACGAGTTAGATCTGCCGGCATTTTTGTGCCTAAATAATTCAGGGCAAGTGTAGTCCACTTAAAGTGGAAGCCTTCTCGGACTTGTATAAGAGTTCGTACTGGCAGTGCAACCCCCATCGCCTCTGATTTAGAAAAATTGATTTTCAAGTTGGATAAGGCACCATATAAATCAAATTGTTTAAGGAGATTTGGTAGAGATACTGCTGAATTCGTTAAAGAAAATAATAGGTCATCGGCATAGGCCAAGACCTTATGTTGTGTATTACCCACTGTCACTCCTTGTATATCCTGATTTAACCTGATCGTGGAGAGAAAGGGCTCCAAGGTAAGGGCATATAAAAGAGGGGACAGTGGGCATCCCTGCCTGGTACCATTCCTAATTATAAAAGACTCTGAGAGCACCCCATTCACCTTAACCTGTGCGGTCAGATTTAAATATATCTTGGCTATCCTGCTCATCATCACCTCCCCAAGTCCAATATGTCTGAGTACGGAGAGCATAAATGGCCAACTTACTTGGTCAAATGCTTTCTCAACATCCGTATTTAAAGGCACATGGAGTTTTCGTGGATTTGGTCACGTGAAGTAGGTTCAGCAATTTATAATTGATGTCCCTCTCTTCACGTGTCGGGATGAATCCAACCTGATCTAAGTGGATTCATTTTTGTAAATGGGTTGAGAGCCGGGTAGCCAAGTGTAGCACACCCTCGTAGGAGCTGCTGGTTTAATTTGGGCCTTGCACGTTACCTCAATGTTCATTGTCTAGGGGAAGAAAGTCTGTAAGAACTCCAATGTCCACACATTATGTAAAACCTTATGCTGTTAGGTTTTATTTTCTTTTGCATAAAACATATGAAGAATAGTAGAAGGATGAAGGGAAAGGGGTAGGTTCAGGTACGCAGTACAGATCACTGGGGAAAACTCCTCAAATATAAAGTCATTCATCACTCCTCCTCGAGTGGATATTGCTCACCCGGATAGGCCTCTCTCACCTGGCCTAGCAGCCGGAATGATGCACGGACAATGATCAGGACCAGTCTCTGCCACAGACTGGTTGTGCATAAAGTTGGATAGTCTGGGATCCTCTGCCACAGGACTTAGCGCCCGAACTTCCAGCCAAGCAGTCAAAGAGCATTTAAGCCGACCGTGGGAAGTGTTCCCAACACAGCCATAGCCGTAACAAAGGCTGATTTAGCATAATTATTTACAGAGTCTGAGCTAACTATTGGCTCAGATACCCACTAAATTTGACATAGCGCCCAGTCATTGGGAGCAGGGCGCTACACAAGATTTTAGTATAGAGCTTAAGGTTTACATTCAAAAGTGAGATAGACCTATAGCTACCGCACAAGGTAGGGTCCTTACCTTCTTTATATATCACAGCGATGTGGGCTCCCAGAGTATCCCTAGCGAATGAAGATCCAGAGTCGATCGAACAAAATAGATTAATCAAGCGTGGGCCTAATATTTCAAATAGCGTTTTATAGTATTGTACAATAAACCCGTCTGGGCCCGGGGCCTTCCTTTATTTCATAGACCCTAACGCTTCTTGAAGTTCCAACAATGTTATGGGGGCATCTAGTTCCATACATATTTAATGGGCTAAGGACGGCATTTGAGATGTTTGAATATATATAGCAGATCGAGGCGATATAGGTAATGCTGGATCATATAGGTGTGAATAAAATTCTTTAAATTACTGGGAGATATGCATTGGTTAAGTTACTTTTTGGCCGTTCCCATTGACAACTTGAGGGATATATGTTGACAGTTTATGTTCTCTCACTTTTCTTGCCAATACTTTCCCACATTTATCACTTGATTCGTAGTTCAAAACTGTAACGCCGCTTTCGCCTTGTAGTGAAGCAAGACGGTAATTTGCTTCCTCAGTACCGCCAAGTCTGTTTCCAGAGTCTTATTAGGAGCATGTTTATGACTAGATTCCACAATCGCTAATTTATCAAGTAATTCAGTAAGCTGTTTCGTTCGTTCTCGTTTAATACGAGCCCCATGCTTAATAAAAACATCTCTAAAAACGGACTTAAAATTCCTGGGTCACAATTTGGTAGGTCATTCATCTGAAAGTACAATGTCAGCTCTTTAGTCACATCCTCTAAGACTTCTGGTATCTGTAAAAGACTTTCGTTAAGTCGCCAGTAGCGATGTCTAGATGTCTGAGCTCCTGTCAGATCATAAGTCAGGAATACAGGGGCATGGTCTGACCATGTAATATTACCTATGGATGTAGCCCGGACTGCATGTAAACAGGTATGGGGAATCAAAAAATAATCTATCCTTGTATAGATTTTATGTGGGGGTGAATAAAACGAGTAATCTCGTTCCCCAGAATGTTGCAATCTCCATACGTCAATCAATTGAGCTTTATGAAATAGTTTTGCAGTACGTTTCAGTTGGCTAGGAGGGATGGATGATACCCCAGTGGAGGTATCAAAGGTATAATAAAATCTCCTCCTAGTATCAACTGCCCCTCTGCAAAATCTAAAAGCTTCTCTAATGCCTCATCTAAATAAGAGGCCTTATTTACATTGGGAGTATAGATTGTTGCCAGTGTCATCTGCTTGTTCCCCAGGAAGCCCTTTATATAAATATATTGTCCCGTAGGGTCTATCAATGATATTTGATGGCACCAGGGTATTTTGCTAGAAATTAATATCAAGGCCAATTTTGATTTAGCCATCGAATTAGTAGCATAGTATGTCAACGGGTAAAATCTGTTTTGGAGATATTGAAGTCTGTCTGTCTTTAAATGTGTCTCTTGAATAAAAGCTATATCAACACGGAAATGTTTCAGATCATGTAGTTGCATACGTCGTTTCTCGGGTATGTTAAGACTCTTAGCATTCAGGGACATCACTACTATACTATCCAGCGCCATTTTAGGAATAAAGAAAGGGAGAGAAAAAAAAAGGGGGGGGAGGGAGGGAAGGGGAAAAAAAGTAAAAAAAAAAAAAGGGAAAGGGAAGATATTACTCCTCTTCTCCACTAATTACCCTCAGGAAAGCACTGGACCATGTAGGCGCAGGCCTAACTGGGAGAGTGGTCCGAGATGTCCGAGCTGTTGGGCTCTCTATTTTTAAATTAGTAAAATTCTGGGCAATGGTTTGAACCATTGCCCAGAAAGAAGTCAATTTAGGGCACATCCAAAATATATGCAGAATCGTCCCTCTATCTGTACCACATCGCCAGCAATGCTCTGACGCATCTGGAAAGATAGCATGAAGTCGACTAGGTGTCTTATACCATCTTGTAAATATCTTATAATTAGTTTCCTGTATTTTGGTACAGATTGAAGATTTATAGGAAAGCTCAATCATATTTTGAATTTGTAAATCAGTGAATGTGCTATGCAAATCTGTACTCCATTTTAACACACAGGCCAATTCTGGTTGCTCCCTAGGGGAGTTAAGTAACTTATACATCTCCAAGAGGATGTGAGAAAATGGTTCTGTTCCCGAGCAATGCTCCTCAAATTTTGTCAATTGTCTAGTATATGCCTGCGGGTCTGGTATAGTCTGAAGAAAATAATATAATTGAGCTGCATTCCAGAGCAACGCAAGTTTGTAGGGGCCCCCGGGGTTAGTCAGCTCATCCATAGTAGGCCATCTATCTCCCGTTACAAACTGTGATGCAATAGTTCGCTCAGTCTCCCATAGAGTCAAAAATTGTGTGGTTGAAAGGCCTGGTATAAATTTGGGGTTCCCAATTATCGGGGTCAATGGAGATGTCTTTGTCGTTTGTTCCGCGTATGTAATAGCGTGTAGATATTGTTTCAAAGTATTCCCTATCAAGGGATAGGATTTTAGATCTGATGGCACAAACTCCCAGCACCACACCGCCCTCCTCAGAGGTATTGGGGATTGGCACTGTTCTACTTGCACCCACAACTTCAGGTCACTATGGCGTTGCAAATCGATTACTCTACCAAGTTGAACTGCTTGGTAATATCTCCTGACATCTGGCAACGCCAAACCACCATATTGTTTTGGTAGGGTTAATAAGGTGCGTGAAAGACATGGTTTCTTATGCGCCCAGACAAACCTTGTAAACAATGCCTGCACCTGCTTAAAATAAGAAAGTGGTATCTGTATCGGTAGGGCCTGAAATAAGTATAGAAATTTTGGCAAAATGCACATCTTTATTAAATTACACCTACCGATCCAAGAATGTAAATTAGTGTGCCACTTATCTAATAGCAGTCCGGACTCTGTAAGTAATGGTGGAAAATTAAGCTCATAAGTACGAGTTAGATCTGCCGGCATTTTTGTGCCTAAATAATTCAGGGCAAGTGTAGTCCACTTAAACTGGAAGCCTTCTCGGACTTGTATAAGAGTTCGTACTGGCAGTGCAACCCCCATCGCCTCTGATTTAGAAAAATTGATTTTCAAGTTGGATAAGGCACCATATAAATCAAATTGTTTAAGGAGATTTGGTAGAGATACTGCTGAATTCGTTAAAGAAAATAATAGGTCATCGGCATAGGCCGAGACCTTATGTTGTGTATTACCCACTGTCACTCCTTGTATATCCTGATTTAACCTGATCGTGGAGAGAAAGGGCTCCAAGGTAAGGGCATATAAAAGAGGGGACAGTGGGCATCCCTGCCTGGTACCATTCCTAATTATAAAAGACTCTGAGAGCACCCCATTCACCTTAACCTGTGCGGTCGGATTTAAATATATCTTGGCTATCCTGCTCATCATCACCTCCCCAAGTCCAATATGTCTGAGTACGGAGAGCATAAATGGATTGGCCAACTTACTTGGTCAAATGCTTTCTCAACATCCGTATTTAAAGGCACATGGAGTTTTCGTGGATTTGGTCACGTGAAGTAGGTTCAGCAATTTATAATTGATGTCCCTCTCTTCACGTGTCGGGATGAATCCAACCTGATCTAAGTGGATTCATTTTTGTAAATGGGTTGAGAGCCGGGTAGCCAAGTGTAGCACACCCTCGTAGGAGCTGCTGGTTTAATTTGGGCCTTGCACGTTACCTCAATGTTCATTGTCTAGGGGAAGAAAGTCTGTAAGAACTCCAATGTCCACACATTATGTAAAACCTTATGCTGTTAGGTTTTATTTTCTTTTGCATAAAACATATGAAGAATAGTAGAAGGATGAAGGGAAAGGGGTAGGTTCAGGTACGCAGTACAGATCACTGGGGAAAACTCCTCAAATATAAAGTCATTCATCACTCCTCCTCGAGTGGATATTGCTCACCCGGATAGGCCCCTCTCACCTGGCCTAGCAGCCGGAATGATGCACGGACAATGATCAGGACCAGTCTCTGCCACAGACTGGTTGTGCATAAAGTTGGATAGTCTGGGATCCTCTGCCACAGGACTTAGCGCCCGAACTTCCAGCCAAGCAGTCAAAGAGCCTTTAAGCCGACCGTGGGAAGTGTTCCCAACACAGCCATAGCCGTAACAAAGGCTGATTTAGCATAATTATTTACAGAGTCTGAGCTAACTATTGGCTCAGATACCCACTAAATTTGACATAGCGCCCAGTCATTGGGAGCAGGGCGCTACACAAGATTTTAGTATAGAGCTTAAGGTTTACGTTCAAAAGTGAGATAGACCTATAGCTACCGCACAAGGTAGGGTCCTTACCTTCTTTATATATCACAGCGATGTGGGCTCCCAGAGTATCCCTAGCAAATGAAGATCCAGAGTCGATTGAACAAAAAAGATTAATCAAGCGTGGGCCTAATATTTCAAATAGCGTTTTATAGTATTGTACAATAAACCCGTCTGGGCCCGGGGCCTTCCTTTATTTCATAGACCCTAACGCTTCTTGAAGTTCCAACAATGTTATGGGGGCATCTAGTTCCATACATATTTAATGGGCTAAGGACGGCATTTGAGATGTTTGAATATATATAGCAGATCGAGGCGATATAGGTAATGCTGGATCATATAGGTGTGAATAAAATTCTTTAAATTACTGGGAGATATGCATTGGTAAAGTTACTTTTTGGCCGTTCCCATTGACAACTTGGGGGATATATGTTGACAGTTTATGTTCTCTCACTTTTCTTGCCAATACTTTCCCACATTTATCACTTGATTCGTAGTTCAAAACTGTAACGCCGCTTTCGCCTTGTAGTGAAGCAAGACGGTAATTTGCTTCCTCAGTACCGCCAAGTCTGTTTCCAGAGTCTTATTAGGAGCATGTTTATGACTAGATTCCACAATCGCTAATTTATCAAGTAATTCAGTAAGCTGTTTCGTTCGTTCTCGTTTAATACGAGCCCCATGCTTAATAAAAACATCTCTAAAAACGGACTTAAAATTCCTGGGTCACAATTTGGTAGGTCATTCATCTGAAAGTACAATGTCAGCTCTTTAGTCACATCCTCTAAGACTTCTGGTATCTGTAAAAGACTTTCGTTAAGTCGCCAGTAGCGATGTCTAGATGTCTGAGCTCCTGTCAGATCATAAGTCAGGAATACAGGGGCATGGTCTGACCATGTAATATTACCTATGGATGTAGCCCGGACTGCATGTAAACAGGTATGGGGAATCAAAAAATAATCTATCCTTGTATAGATTTTATGTGGGGGTGAATAAAACGAGTAATCTCGTTCCCCAGAATGTTGCAATCTCCATACGTCAATCAATTGAGCTTTATGAAATAGTTTTGCAGTACGTTTCAGTTGGCTAGGAGGGATGGATGATACCCCAGTGGAGGTATCAAAGGTATAATAAAATCTCCTCCTAGTATCAACTGCCCCTCTGCAAAATCTAAAAGCTTCTCTAATGCCTCATCTAAATAAGAGGCCTTATTTACATTGGGAGTATAGATTGTTGCCAGTGTCATCTGCTTGTTCCCCAGGAAGCCCTTTATATAAATATATTGTCCCGTAGGGTCTATCAATGATATTTGATGGCACCAGGGTATTTTGCTAGAAATTAATATCAAGGCCAATTTTGATTTAGCCATCGAATTAGTAGCATAGTATGTCAACGGGTAAAATCTGTTTTGGAGATATTGAAGTCTGTCTGTCTTTAAATGTGTCTCTTGAATAAAAGCTATATCAACACGGAAATGTTTCAGATCATGTAGTTGCATACGTCGTTTCTCGGGTATGTTAAGACTCTTAGCATTCAGGGACATCACTACTATACTATCCAGCGCCATTTTAGGAATAAAGAAAGGGAGAGAAAAAAAAGGGGGGGGAGGGAGGGAAGGGGAAAAAAAGTAAAAAAAAAAAAAGGGAAAGGGAAGATATTACTCCTCTTCTCCACTAATTACCCTCAGGAAAGCACTGGACCATGTAGGCGCAGGCCTAACTGGGAGAGTGGTCCGAGATGTCCGAGCTGTTGGGCTCTCTACTTTTGCCCACCAGCAAAAAGAAAAAAGAATATCTTTTACCAGTTTAACACAAAATTTTAATATCAACATCATCATTGTTGCCCTTTTTTAATTTATATCTATTTTATTTACATAGAGGAGAAAAAATTAGACAGAAATGGAAGTTGTGGAAATAGGAGGAGAGAAACAAAAAGCGAACTGAATTCAATAAGATATATCATTTAACATATGAGGGTCAAAATACCTCTAAATAAAGACTTCTTCCACTTCCTCCATTTCTCCTTCTTTGGTCTATCAATGGGGGTTTCCTCATATCTTTATCTCTACTTAAAGACCCAACCTCTCTGCCCTATGTATCTACTTCCACACACATGTGAGATTATCCTGGGGGGGGGGGGAGGGTAAAAAAAAAAAGGAGAACTTTTATAATAGAAAAAATTAGGGGGAGGTTTGTAGTTACCTACAACTACTCCCTTAACCCCTGTGTCATTTTGTATTGTATCTTATTTTGTGCTATAAATATAGAGTGACTTTTTGTCTATGTGACATTCTCACCACCAAATCCTACCCCCTATCTTAGGGGGAAACCTTGAATCTCTGGATTTTACTTTACTCATATAATCATAAGTGACAATAAGTGATAAAAAACAGAAAAATAAAAATAAAATAAAAAAAAATTAATTTCTTGCCACCTTAAACCACTAAGTGATAATAGTCTTAATAATTTTAAATAATCTTCTCACACCATGAAAAATAAAACCCTTATCCCCAATCTCACAAAAAAAAAAATCCCCCCAGGAAAATGGAGAGAGAAAAAAAAAACACTCACAGCAATCTTAATACCTCCCCTCTCGCCATTTCCAATCCCACCTTTGTTCTGTTTGAGTACTTGTGGGTCTCACAATCAGCAGAGAAAAAGGGAAGTAGTGAAACCAATCCTAACCAGATCTAGTATCTTGTTCCTCCGTAGATAATAAAAAAAGGGGGGAAAAGGAACAAAAGAGAGAGAGAGAAAGAAAAAAACAGAAAAATTTAAATAGGAGCCCATTTTATCCATATGGATCTATATTTCCTATTAATCTACTCCAAAAACCAAAAAAAAAAAAAAAAAAAAGGGGGGGGGGAATTTTGTCCAAAAAGATAAAATACATTTATTTTCCTTTCTTTCTCTCTCTCCTAGAAATATTGTGATTCAATCATCCTGACACCATAACAACCATGGTGCTGGGATGATTGAAACGCCGACACCAGCCATTTCCCAGATAAATTGCCCACAAAAAAATAATTTTCTGGCAGTGCCCCTCCCGAGAAAAGACTCTGGGTCCGCCCCTTATATATCTGGTAATATTTTTATAGGAGATCCATTGAAAACAATCTCTCCCATCTCCCACACCTTGCGAAGAATAATCTCTCTGTGTGTATAGCGAAGCATACAGCATACAATGTCTCTAGGTCTTTTTAAATCTGTGGAGCGGGGACCCAGCGCTCTATGAACCCTCTCAAACTTGAGGTTCTGGGGGGCCACCGATAGCGCCAGTTGCTGGCGTATTTTCAATACTATTGATTGTAATGTCTCCTCACCTGTATCTTTCGGGGCCCCCCTTAGCCGTAGATTGTTGCGACGGCCAGTGGCATACTAAGTAGGGGGCGGGGGGGTGTACCGCACCGGGTGCCACACACTGGGGGGTGTCAGGCTGGTGCCCCCCCTCCGCGACTGAAGAGGACTTAGTGGGCGGCATGGTGCGGTGACAGGGAGGCAGCGGCAGCCTATGTAACACACACAGTAGGCTGAAGCCTGGCTTTGCAGGGGGGGTGCGAGCCGCACCTGAGTGATACCATCGGCACACCCGCCCGCAACGATCCCCTTCTCTGGTGGCCACGCCTCTGATATGTCTCGGCTGTGACTGTCTGTCTCACAGTCACACAGCCGAGCAGAGTGAAGCCGCCTCCCCCTCCTCCGTGTAGTCTACAAGTGCTGTGTGTGCGCTGATCATCTGAGCCAGGTGCATTACGGGTCTGAAGGGGGGGTGTCTGCACTGTTGTAGGGGGGTTCTGTATTGTAGGGGGTCTGTAGTGTAGGGGGGTCTGCACTGTAGGGGGGTCTGTATTGTAGGGGGGTCTGTATTGTAGGGGGGGTCTCCACTGTAGGGGGAGGGGTCTGCACTGTAGGGGGGTCTGTGTAACATGCAGGGGGTCCAAAACTCTTAGGGGGTGTCTGTGTAACATACAGGTGTCTAGAGCTGTGGGGGGCTGTGTAATATAAAGGGGTGCAGGGTGCAGTGTAATGTAAAGGGGTCCAGAGGTACAAGGGCTGTGTAATGTGAAGGGGTCCAGAGTGCTGTGTAATGTAAAGGGGTCCAGAGGTGCAGGGTGCTGTGTAATGTAAAGGGTTCCAGAGGTGCAGTCTAATGTAAAGGGGTGCAGTGTAATGTAAAGGGGTCCAGAGGTGCAGGGTGCTGTGTAATGTAAAGGGTCCAGAGGTACAAGGGCTGTGTAATGTAAAGAGGTCCTTAGGTGCAATGTGCTGTGTAATGTAAAGGGGTCCAGTGATGCAGGGTGCTGTGTAATGTAAGGGGGTCCAGTGATGCAGGGTGCTGTGTAATGTAAGGGGGTCCAGTGATGCAGAGTGCAGTGTAATGTAAAGGGGTCCAGAGGTGCAGGGTGCTGTGTAATGTAAAGGGGTCCAGAGGTGCAGGGTGCTGTGTAATGTAAAGGGGTCCAGTGGTGCAGGGTGCTGTGTTATGTAAAGGGGTTCAGTGGTGCAGGGTGCTGTGTAATGTAAAGGGGTCCAGTGATACAGGGTGCTGTGTAATGTAAAGGGGTCCAGTGGTGCAGGGTGCTGTGTAATGTAAAGGGGTGCAAGGTGCTGTGTAATGTAAAGGGATCCAGAGATGCAGGGTGCTATGTAATGTAAGGGGTCCAGTGGTGTAGGGTGCTGTGTAATGTAAAGGGGTCCAGAGGTGCAGGGTGCTGTGTAATGTAAAGGGGACCAGTGATGCAGGGTTCTGTGTAATGTAAGGGGTCCAGTGGTGCAGGGTGCTGTGTAATGTAAAGGGTTCCAGAGATGCAGGGTGCTGTGTAATGTAAAGGGGTCCAGTGATGCAGGGTGCTGTGTAATGTAAAGGAGTCCAGTGATGCAGGGTGCTGTGTAATGTAAAGGGGTCCAGAGGTGCAGGGTGCTGTGGAATGTAAAGGGGTCCAGTGGTGCAGGGTGCTGTGTAATGTAAAGGGGTCCAGTGGTGCAGGGTGCTGTGTAATGTAAAGGGGTCCAGTGATGCAGGGTGCTGTGTAATGTAAAGGGGTCCAGTGGTGCAGGATGCTGTGTAATGTAAAGGGGTCCAGTGGTGCAGGGTGCTGTGTAATGTAAAGTGGTGCAAAGTTCTGTGTAATGTAAAGGGGTCCAGAGATGCAGGGTGCTATGTAATGTAAGGGGTCCAGTGGTGCAGGGTGCTGTGTAATGTAAAGGGGTCCAGAGGTGCAGGGTGATGTGTAATGTAAAGGGGTCCAGTGATGCAGGATGCTGTGTAATGTAAGGGGTCCGGTGGTGCAGGGTGCTGTGTAATGTAAAGGGGTCCAGAGATGCAGGGTGCTGTGTAATGTAAAGGGGTCCAGAGATGCAGGGTGCTGTGTAATGTAAAGGGGTCCAGTGATGCAGGGTGCTGTGTAATGTAAAGGGGTCCAGTGATGCAGGGTACTGTGTAATGTAAAGGGGTCCAGAGATGTAGCATGCTGTGTAATGTAAAGGGGTCCAGTGATGCAGGGTGCTGTGTATTGTAAAGGGGTCCTGAGATGCAGGGTGCTGTGTAATGTAAAGGGGTCCAGAGATGCAGGGTGCTGTGTAATGTAAAGGGGTCCAGTGGTGCAGGGTGCTGTGTAATGTAAAGGGGTCCAGTGATGCAGGGTACTGTGTAATGTAAAGGGGTCCAGTGATGCGGGGTGCTGTGTAATGTAAAGGGGTCCAGAGATGCAGGGTGCTATGTAATGTAAAGGGATCCAGAGATGCAGGGTGCTGTGTAATGTAAAGGGGTCCAGTGATGCAGGGTGCTGTGTAATGTAAAGGGGTCCAGAGATGCAGGGTGCTGTGTAATGTAAAGGGGTCCAGAGATGCAGGGTGCTGTGTAATGTAAAGGGGTCCAGAGATGCAGGGTGCTGTGTAATGTAAAGGGGTCCAGTGATGCAGGGTGCTGTGTAATGTAAAGGGGTCCAGAGATGCAGGGTGCTGTGTAATGTAAAGGGGTCCAGTGATGCAGGGTGCTGTGTAATCTAAAGGGGTCCAGTGATGCAGGGTGCTGTGTAATGTAAATGGGTCCAGTGGTGCAGGGTGCTGTGTAATGTAAAGGGGTCCAGTGATGCAGGGTGCTTTGTAATGTAAAGGGGTCAAGAGGTGCAGTTGTGGAGAGGGGGTACACACAGGGCCAGGGGGGTACAGTCAGGGGGTACAGGCAGTACACCTGTAAGGGGCCCCGGATGGCAACCCCCCTTTTATTTTTATTTTTTTATAAATGTTTTTATTTTATTTTTTATTAAAAAATTTCTTTGTAAGGGGCCCAGAGGTCCACAGAGGCCCGGAGGTCCCCAGGGGCCTGGATAGCAACCCCCTTTTTTATTTTGTAAGGGGCCCAGAGGTCCCCAGGGCCCCGGATGGCAAACCCCCCTTTTTTTTCTTTTTTTATAATTTTTCTTTTTTTTCCTTTATTTTTTTTTTTTCTTAACATTTTTTTGTAAGGGGCCCAGAGGTCCCCAGAGGGAGGTCCCCAGGGCCCCGGATGGCAGCCCCCCTTTTTTTTTCAATTTTTTTTATACATTTTTGTTTATTTCTTTTTTTTGTAAGGGGCCCAGAGGTTCCCAGGGGCCCGGATGGCAACCCCCCTTTTTTTTGTAAGGGGCCCAGAGGTCCCCAGGGGCCCGAATGGCAAGCCCCCTTTTTTTGTAAGGGGCTTAGAGGTCCCCAGGGGCCCGGATGGCAACCCCCCCTTTTTTTTGTAAGGGGCCCAGAGGTCCCCAGGGCCCCAGATGGCAACCCCCTTTTCTTTCTTTTTTTATAAATTTATTTTTTCTTTTTTTTATCTATTTACATTTTTTTGTAAAGGACCCAGAGGTCCCCAGAGTCCCGTAGGTCCCCAGGGCCCTGGATGGCAGCCCCCCTTTTTTTTTAATTTAATTTTATTTTTTTGTAAGGGGCCCAGAGGTCCCCAGGGCCCCGGATGGCAACCCCCCCTTTTTTATTTATTTATTTATTTTTGTTCGTCAGCACCCAAAGCCCCCCCGACCTCAACAATTTGCGGCGGCAGCACCCCCCCGCTTCTCAATTTGTGGAACCCCCCCGCTTCTCATCAATTCGTGGTACCCCCCGCTTCTCAATTCGCGGCAGCCCCCTGCCTCCCAATCTGCAGCGGGAGCACCCCCCCCACCCCCGGTTCTCCTCTGCTCCAGGGGGCCCATGCCTGAAGCTGTGTAAGGAGCCCCAAAATTCCTGATGGCGGCCCTGGGTACACAGTAGTGACAAAGAGATATTGAAGGATGCAGGGGGCACAGTGGGGTGTTTTTACATTTTACCGTGGGGGGTGCCAGATATAGGATCCGCCACGGGTGCCAAATGCTCTAGGTACACCCCTGGCGACAGCTCCGGTCCTCAAGCTGTTCCAGGTGCAGCTGTAATGCGAGAGGCTGTACAGCTTGCTGATCCTCTGTCTGCTCCAGCTAAACCACTCTCCTCACCAACAGGGCTAATGCTGTTTCTCCAGTAGAGATCCTTTCTGCCAATGATTGTACCTCTACCTGGATAGCTTGAAAGTCCTTACGATGTGTCTCCTCCATGCGAAGGATCAGCGTCTCCATATCAGCACGGGTAGGTAACGCCTGGAGGAGAGCTTTAAGGGCCTTGATATCTCCCTCCACGGTAGGCAACAGTACACCAACTTGCTGTCTCTGCTCCTGTGTAGTCTGCTGTATGATAGAAGCACAGATAGTTTCTGTAGTCACTACGGAGTCGACGCTGGTAAAGCAGCCATTACAGCTTCAGAATAGGAGGCAGACTGAGCCCCCGTGGTACGGTTCCGTAGGCTGGCGGATCTTGTCCCTGGAAAGTAGCTCTGTATCTCTGGCTGAAATGTCGCTGCTGCTGTGCGCTTCTCTTTTTCCTTCACCCTTCTTGCGGTACTCATACTGGGAGGGCTGTTATTTTACTGGCTAGTTTGCTAGTTTGCTAGAGGACATCAGGAGCTCTGATAGCGTGTGTCCTCACTCCTCGTTCATCTACTGACCACGCCCCACTTCATCATTATCTTTTTAGCTCCTGCCTCTTATTCTTTACAAGTGGTAAATAAACTTTAAAACAAGTCCCTCATTGATCTATGTAGAAGTAGAAACTGTGGAATAATTCATCCTCAATGTTTTCAATAAAAAAACACTTTCACTTTCATATTTTCTTAGCATGTTTTGCTTCCCCCTGCCAAACGCTGACTTGGCAGCCTCCTAGTCTTCTATTTCAAAATGTAAACACAAAGCGGGTGCACAGAAAGAAAGGAATGGTCAGAATGCTGAGATCCAAATTGACATGCATGTTGAGACAAAACTTTTTTTTAGTTTTGTAGAGACTAAAGCCCCATATACACGGTTTTGACAACAAACTTCAAAATGAGCAGGTTTTCCAAAAAATCAGACCGTGTGTATGCTCCATCGGACAAACTTTTTCGGTTTTCATCGGACAAAAGTTCGCTCTGCAAATGGACAAACTTTTCAGCAACAAAAGTCCTACGGTGCAAAGTCCTGCCGTGTGTACAGAAATCCATTGAACTTTAGTCTGAAGTACAAATATGCATGCTCAGAACCAATGTTAAAATCAACCAACAATAGCAGAAGTTGACCAAAGGGTGGCGGTAAAGAGCAGAAAAGAGCAGAAAAAACACGTAGTACGTCAATTACGTCACTACGTTCATGTTTGTTGGCTGAAAAAGTCCTGTCGTGTGTATGCTATGGGCGTTCCTGGCCAACGCCCTTCAAACAAAAATCCACGGAAAAGTTTTTTTGAAGTCCGATCGTGTGTATGAGGCTTAAGAAAGGGTTAGAACTCCTGTCTGATTCTTCAGCTCTCAGGTGCTCCATTAGTGAGATTCCCTGACATCTTCTGTCCTTGTGATAACTGTTTCACCCAACAGAAAGTGAGGTGAAATCTTCAACATGGTCATGGGCACCAATAAAAAGCTGATTGGGTTCTTGTTTTCTTTACAGAGGAAAAAGATTTGGGGGTTCTTATTTCAGATGATTGCAAAATTAGCCTGGATCACCAGCAGGAGAAAGGAGGTTCTGATTCCTCTATATCAGGGGTCTCCAAACTTTTCAAAGGGCCAGTTTTCTGTCCTTCAGACTTTAGGGGAGCCGGTTTGTGGCCAGCGGGAGTAGAAAATGTCCCAGGCCCGGCATCAGTGAGATTAAATATGGCCTTTAGGGTTGGTGGATAAATAGGAGGAGGAGTAGTGCACCTATTTTTTTTATTTAGGAGGAATAGTATCCCATGATTGGTATCGGTGGAAGAAATAGTGTCCCATTGTTGGTGTCAGTGGGAGGAATAGTGCCTCATATCAGTGGAAGGAATAGTCCCCCAAGGGCCAGATAAATTCTATTCTAAAGGGTCAGATTTGGCCCTCGGGCCGCAGTTTGGAGATCTTTAGTGAGACCTCATTTTGAATACTGTGTCCAGTTCTGGAGACCACACTTACAGAAAGATATTGATAAGATAGAATGAGTTCAGAGACAGGTAACAAAAATGGTGAAAGGTGTGGGGGATAAAACATATAGAGCGCGACTTCAGGAACTTAATATGTACAGTTTGGAGGAAAGAAGGCAAAGGGGAGACATGATTGAAACCTTTAGGCTCCATGCACACTGGAGATCAAAAACGGCTGTTTTGAACGCCGGATTGCTGGCAGGAAAACGCTGCTTTAAAAACGAGATTTTATCAGCGTTTTGCATTGCCGTCAATGCACGTTTAGCAGCGCTAGCTTTAAGCCGCGTTTCTCTGGCTCTATTCAAAACCAATGGTTCCATATGAGAGCCCATTGATTTGAATAGAAGTCGCACCGCAAGTCGGATCATCATGATCCGACTTGTGGTGCGAATTGCGTGGGATGTGACGTCATTCCCCAGGATTGTGACGTCATACGGGGGCGGGGCCATCGGGTGGCATCACCCGGTGACCCCGCCCCATGCCTATATAAGTCTTTGCGGTCCGTGCACACGGCATTACAACGGGAGAAAGCGACGAGTCAACATCTCCAGGAGAGAAGAGGGAAGAAGGCGACGAAGAAGACCGGACCCCCGCTAGCAAAAGAGCTGGAAGAAGATAGCGGGGGGGGCCCGGCAGAAGGCAGAAAGAACCGGAGAGCGAGAGAAGAACCGGAGAGCGCGGAGACGACACCGGAGAGCAGGAGAAGACCCCCGAAGTCGGAAGAAGACCCCCCAAGTCAGAAGAAGACCCCCAAGGTCAGAAGAAGACCCCCGGAGCTGCCTAATAAATTACTTTCAAAACCTGTGTAGTGTTTTTTTATTGACATATTTTTTCCACCAGGTGAATGGGTAGGGGTACGATGTACCCCATACTCATAAACATAGGGTGGGGGGCCGGGATCTGGGGGCCCCCTTATTAAAGGGGGCTCCCAGATTCCAATAAGCCCCCCGCCCGCAGACCCCGACAACCAACGGCCAGGGTTGTCGGGAAGAGGCCCTTGTCCCATCAACATGGGGGCAGGGCGCTTTTGGGGGTGGGGGGTCGCAAAGCACCCACCCCCCATGTTGGGGGCATGCGGCTTGGTACGGTTCAGGAGGGGGGGGCGCTCGCTCGTCCCCACCCCCTTTCCTGACCGACCAGGCTGCGTGTTCGGATAAGGGTCTGGTATGGATTTTGGGGGGACCCCCACGCCGTTTTTTTGGCGCAGGGTGTTTCCCTTAGAATCCATACCAGACTGAAGGGCCTGGTATCGTCCGAGGGGGAACCCCACGCCAATTTTTTTTTTTCATTTTTTGGAGGGGGGGTTCCCCACGCAAGTCGCACCACAAGCCGGATCATGATGATCCGACTTGCGGTGCGACTTCTATTCAAATCAATGGGCTCCCATAGGGAACCATTGGTTTTGAATAGAGCTAGAGAAACACTAATTCGCGTTTATGTACGTTTATCGGCGTTTGACTTTTTTGGGCGTTTTTTCCTGACGAAAAACGGCACTTTGAAAGCAAATTTCTTGCGTTCAGAAAAAAGCCCATAAACTGCACTGCTCATTAACGCTAAAAAACGACACATAGGCTAACATAGAGTGCAGTTTATGGGCTTTTTATGCGCCCAAACGTCAATAAACTGAAGTTTATCAGCTTCAGTGTGCATGGAGCCTTAAACACATCAAGGGGGTGAATATGGTTCAGGAGGGCAGTATTTTCAATATGAAACCAAAATCAAGAACACCGGGACATGACCTCAAACTAACTGGAGGAAAGTTCAAAACAAATTTTAGAAAGTATTATTTTACTGACAGGGTAGTTGATGCTTGGAATAAACTTCCAGCAGAGGTAGTGAGACAATCAACAGTATATGCAGGGCCGCTGATAAGGCAGTACAGCCAGCCCTGTTGTACCGGGCCCCGGCCTCATAAACTCCACAGGGGGACCCGGTTAGCTCTAAAGTTAGTTTCTAGCAAAAAAAAAAAAAGAAATAGGACTTTATAACTCACAGTCCCACACCCACTTGATTGCAAGGGAATATAGTAATTTCCTGGGCCCCCTCAGGTCAACAGAGGGGCCCAGGAGGTGAGAGCAGAGGAGGGACTTTTTTGCCATTTTCGGGCGCAGGCACACAATCCCGCGCCACATGCTGCTCTTCACCTGTGCACTTACACAGATTATAGTTCCGGCCGCCCACTGTGTGCCTTCCCTGGCGGATGGATTCTATTGTGCAGCGGCTCTCCTGTATCAGAGTCCCGGCGCTGCAGCCCGAGGGAGAGAGCGATCACTGAGGAGGCTAAGTTCAGATGAGTACTTCTGGCGGCGATACACAGGCAAGCAGTCCCTTGCAGATAACACACTGTCAGTCACATAGGCTACTAAGGAAAGTGCAGTTCTCAGACTCCCTGCTGTGTGCTTATGATGAGGATGATCATCGTTATAGAAATAGCAGCACAGCAGGTTCTCTGTGGCTCTCTCAGTGCCACATGGCTATTGGATGCTGACTTTGCTATGGCTGTGCTGTGGTATAGTCTGTAACACACAGGACAGCCATAAGTTAACAATGTCAGCACCCAACAGCCATATGACACTGAGAGAGCCTCAAACTTTTATTTGGGAGGGGGAGAGGCAGTAAAAACACACAACTGAGCTGCATTTTTACCACTCCCCTTTAAGAATCTTTCACTCCAGGTTTCCAATTAGGTCCGCCTGTTAGTTTTTCCTTTGCACCTGCTTGAAAGCACCATGTAGGTCTAGGGAGCCCGGATGTAAATGGGATTGTGTCTGCTTACACCCACCTACCTCCATGTCCATTCAGGTCCAAAAAAAAACAATTTGAAAAGGACTGCATCTCAAATGTGGCAGATCAGAGTTGGCCTGATGTAAATGGACCCAAGTCCATTTACATCTGGCCACCCATACAGCCACCACAAGTCCGTGATGTATGTGGACACACACTGAACTGGCATGGACATCAAAACACTGACATCTGATACATTCAGATCCAATTAAGATTGGTGGGGTGCTGTGACCGCTTCCTGGCAGGATAGCTAAGGTGGTTTCAGACTAGAGTCCAAACACACCCGAGCTCATCCCATCAAATTAGTTGTGAAAAAAGTTCTAAAATAAGACATCTGTGCTGCTTTATAATATGTGTAGTACATTTAGAATATTAATGGTTATTAAAGGATAAGTTCACCTTTTGGAACATGTAACATGTTTCACCTGTTTTTAGGGTGGAATATGTAACATGCTCTTGCCACCAGTTTCCCCAATCCCCCCCCCCCCCCCCCCCGTGAAAGCATGGGGTCAGGGGTGGGGTCGAGTGCGGATCGGGAGGGGCCCTGTCAGGTCGGCTGTACAGGGCCCCGTGATTTCTAACAGCGGCCCTGAGTATGTGGCTTCAAACATGCTTGGGACAAGTATAGATCTATACTCAGATGAAAAAGTTAACGAAGAAACAAAAAAAAACACAAAAACACAAAAAAAATTTAAAAAAATGGACTGACTCGATGGACTACTCTGTCTTTTTCAGCTGTCCATTTTCTATGTTTCCCCAACCTAAAATAATAATAAAAGCAAAATAAAACTTTTTTTTTTTTACTTTTTACTGTTTTTGTTTAAGATTTCTCTTTGATTAAAACCCTTGTCACTGGGATAGTATTTGTGGTGCTTCTCTTGTGAACTTTAAGGATTGATTGTTCCATGTACATAGCTCTAGATCAGGGGTCTCCAAACCTTTTCAAACAAAGGGCCAGTTTATTGTGCTTTAGACTTTAGGAGGGCCGTATTGTGCCCAGCGGGGGGCAGAAAATGTCCCGGGCCCGACATCAGTTAGAATAATAATGGCCGCAGGGTTGGTGGTCAGTAGGAGGAGGAGTTGTGCCCCTATTAGTAGGAGGAATAGAATCCCATCATTGGTACCAGAGGAAGAAATAGTGTCCTCTGGTTGGCTGTCAGTGGTAGGAATAGTGCCTCATATCAGTGGAAAGAATAGAGCCACAAGGGCCGGATAAAGGCTAGCAAAGGGCCACAGTTTGGAGACCCCTGCTCTAGATGTTTGATTTGCTGGATGTCACACAACATGGCTATTAGTAGAGCTAAAAAAAAAACAATAACAGCTTGTTCAAACCATAGCGCATGTGTTAGCATGCACATGTTCTGGCAATGTGCTGCTCCATTTTGTAATGTATTATTACCACACTGCATTGCATTTTTTACAATCTCTTGTTCAGGAAAAAATGTAAATAGTAAATAAAAGAGATAAGTCCTTTAGGTGGCATACATCTCCTTGGACTAAACCCATTATAAGCCAGCAGATTTAAAAAAAATATCCTGGAGCTCTTCTTTAATTCTGATCTAGTATTTATTATACTTGAGTAGTCAGTCATAAAGCATGATTAGCATTGTAGAAAAATAAATGAGGAACATTTTTGCCTGGTGGAATCTAATACAAATGCTAGGCATTACCATCCTGCTTCCTGTCATTGTTTCGTGGAGCACATGATTGAAAACACTGCTGACTTAGTTCCTGGTATCCTTGTTAAAACATGTGACTGACTGATGCATGGTTTTAGTGGTGATAATGGAAACTGAATGAAATGTAATGGCATGTACTTATGACAGGGTTCTATCTGGTTTGACAAAAGTGATGTAATTGAGTAGCAATTTTGTTGTACTTCTGCACTCTTCTAGCGATGCAACTGAAATGCAATTGTGTAAGCTGAGTTTACTCTGTCAGTAAATAAAAAGATTCAGTTACTAGCCTGAAAGCTGATATGTGTTAAAAGTCTTATAGCTAGCTTTATTCCGACTTGAAATCTCTGAAGATTTGAAATAAACTTTTTGTTGCCTATACATAGACTCAGGGCTGCTGTTAGAAATCACGGGGCCCCTTACAGCCTACCTGGCAGGGCCCCCTTCCCCTGGCCGAAAGTGACTGAGGACATAGATTATCAGTCCCATTCTCTGTAGCCTCAGCGGCACAGATGAATGAATAGGAAACACTCTGGGGCTTCCTGCTCATTCACAAACTGAATCATAGTAAACAGTTTACTATGCTTCAGTGACAAATGGACACAGTGAGTGATTTGTACAGATCGCTCACTGTGTTCATTTAGGAGTGGAAGGGGACAGTATATTACATATTTACCGGCCCCTTTCCCTGCTCTCCATTCTGTAACATCCCCCTGTGTGCCCACAGCAGCAGCCAGCAGGAGAGTAGAGGAGGGAAGCTGGCAGTGATGCGGGGGGAAAGGGGCACATAGGGGGGCCAGACAGCAGATGGAAGGGGCGCATGTGCTAGAACAAATCATCCTGCAGTGCAGCCAGAGGGAGAAAAAAGAGAATAAGCTGGTAGCACTGCAGGGGGAGGCAGAGGAGGGTCTGCAGTAAGACCGTACAGCCAAACCTAGTGCTCAGCAGGTGCCTGGGCCCCCCTTTTGTACTTATAGGGTCTGGGCCCAGTACAGAATGGCTGTCTGTACTGCCTTATCCCTGCATAGACTGTATAGTTTATGCAAATTAATCTCATGTAATATACGGTACTAAAATAGAAGTATGGCCAAAGCTTTTTTGGTCATACTACTCTTGAATGTCCTAGGGGTGCATTTTCTTGCACTCTCCTGTAACTCTGAATCAGGCAACAGCGGGCTAAAGCCTGCTGTTGGTTGACGTCGCAGAGCTGCTCCAGACACTGGAGCGATTCCAACAATTACGTCAGGATCCACCCAGATGCCTTACAGGAAGCTGACTCAGCCTCTCAGCATGCCACTGAGAGCCTTACGCCGTGTACACACGATCGGAATTTCACACGACCGTGTGTAGGCTCCATCGGACATTTGCTGTCGGAATTTCAGACAACAAATGTTTGAGAGCAGGTTCTCGATTTTTCCGACAACAAAAGTTCTTGTCGGAAATTCCGACGCATTAAAAGTGCTGCGCATGCTCGGAATCAATTCGACGCATGCTCAGAATCATTGTACATAATTTTTCTCGGCTCGTCGTAGTATTGTACGTCTCCGCGTTCTTGACCATCTTAATTTCTGAGCAACATTTGTGCGACCGTGTGTATGCAAGACAAGTTTGAGCCAACATCCGTAGGAAAAAAAAACACGGTTTTGTTGTCGGAAATTCTGATCGTGTGTATGTGGCATAAGCCAGCCTCTCCTACCCCACTCTCCTGCCCAGCGCTCCAGTGAGTGCTGGAGGGACAAAGCACAGAGCAGTGACTGACAATTACCACTTTCTGCCCAAAGTGAAGCAGATAACTGAGCTAGGCTTAAAGCTGACAGAGTACAGCTCCAGCTACTGACCAATGCTGCAGCCTTATAGGGTAGTATTAAAAAGAAGAGGGTAGGTTGGGACTTTATATGAAGCACACTACTGAAAAATAGGTATGCAAAAACATGTTTAACAATTCTTATAGAATATACACTACATGGTAAAAATAGAATTAATAACAATAAAATGGCACCTTGATAATTCATGTCTATACATATTTCGACATGATCAATATTGTATAATAATAAGGGTACTGTAATGTAGCCCAGTAATCTGGTTGATAGTGAACATGGGTTGTCTTGGAGATAATAATATAATCAATACATAATACTGAAGAATCTCAAACACATGATTGCAATGGTGTAGCATACGACAGAAGCTCTACGTGTTTCATGGGTGCTCCCACTCATCAGGAGCATTAATGAAATAGATGTATCTATAATAAAAAATATATAAAGAATACAACATAATCTAGTGGTTGGCACAGAGGGGAAGAGAAGGAAGAGGGGGACCAATCAATATTCCCAAACACTCTTACCTACTGTCACGTACCTGGTTAGTGAGCCTGACGTGTAGGAGAAGGCCTCTTGTACAGCTCTGGCTCGTGGACCACTGATAGTGAGACAGCAGGTCCAGGAGCACAGCGGGGTAAGAGTGCCTGGAATCAGTCCTGAAGTCTGTGCAGGTAGTAGCCGGGAACTCACAGGCAGGAAGTCGGACTGGCTGGAAGCAGACGGGGGAGATGGCAGATAGACTGGCAGACTTGGCAGGCGGCCGCCTGGGATGCACAGCAGGAGCAGGTCAGATGAGCCAGGTAGTCAACAGGCAGGCGGATCAGATACAGCAGCAGGCAGGAGAGTAGTCAGGTACAGGCAGGCTTTCGGCAACAGACAGGCAGATCAGGTACAAACAGCAGGCAGGGGCGTAGTCAGGTCACAGGCAGGTCCTTGGCAACAAACAGGCAGATCACACAGGTATCAGGATTTCAGGTAAACGCTGTAGACCCAGCAGCAATAAGTCAGTGTCACAGCTCTGTTTAAATAGGCCGACTGGCGCCAGTTCTGGCCACAGGCGCACGTGCGCGCATTTGCAGAAGCGCTTGTGGCCATTCTGAGCGTCCTTAGTTGGCGCCTGCGCACAGGCGTGCGCCGGGTAATAGCAGCTGTACCTTGCAGACGTCTTTCCTGACACCTGCGGGTAAATTCAATATACGAGAGATAGTGTTGGCAGCTGAAGGCACCACGGGAACAACATCATCCCCGGAAGCTGAGGCAGCAATGTCAACGGCCACATGGTGGCACAAACAGCAGTGTATAGAGGGAAAGGCTACAGCGCATAAGGGCATATAGTAGAAAAAGCCCAGTGGAAAGTGAAAGCACTGAATGATAGGGAACACATACCTCACCAGAGCTAATAGTGGTGGGAGACGGTACCAAAAAGAAACCCAGTGAACAGCAAAAAATTTAATAATACCTTAAACTGGAAAAGGAGGGCCTAATAACAAGGGTGCATATGGTCTCAAGGTGAATGAAACAAAGGCTCCACCAGCGTGTGGTATTTGTAGCAACAGTCAGCTGCGGAATACTGCCAACGTCACGCTACGTGATCTAAGGGAGGCAGCGTCAGTGAATGAACAGCTAATGACGCTCGGCAAATGGCACTCAACCCTCCCTCGTGGTGATCACAGATGGAAAATCAACACGTCGGCGCATGGCGTCACAGTGACCTCATACGCACGGCGTGTGGGGCGTGGCGTCGATGGGCATGGAGTGCTCGCCCCCCCCCCCCTGGTCTAAAGAGGCCTTGGCGTGCATCGCAGCTCCCGGGAATAAAGAAACCAATGGCGCCTCCAGCTATCACACAAGAGATTCGTAATAGTAACCCCCAAAGTACCAACAAGAATCATGATAGGAATTGATAGTCATTTAATAATAGGAATAAACTACATATGCTACCTTGGTGGTGCACTTCCATCCCATGAATATACATACAAATATTTATAGGTAAGTATGTATGTTTATTTTTTTTAATTTCCCAAACTTCCCCTTTAACAATTTTGTCACTTTTTTAAAGGAGGGCAATCTATTAAAGAAAAGCAGTGCAAAATCATTTTCCATGTTTCGTTATCAAAAAGATAAGATCTGATAGATGGCTATTGGCAACATCTGAAGTTTATAGGGGTCTACTTAAAAAAATACATTTGTTTAAGTAGATAGTTCAGTGAATCTGCATGTACAGTCCTTCTGTGTGGGCAAAAATAAAATAAAAAATTCTATATACTATTTTCTCTTTTGAAAGGCAGTTCTTTCAGTATGAGCACAGCAGTAAAATACCACATTATGGCCACTAGATGGAGCGGATGAGCATACGAAATACATAATAGCACATTTTAACCATTGGTTACATTTATTTGCTTATTCCTTCTTTTTTTTTAAAGGTACGTTTTTATTACATTTTTTTTCAAAACAAGACATACAATAGACAACAAACAGACACTCGTGGAGCGAACATCGCCCAATCCAGTACAGTGCAAAAAATGTCTTTTAGAAAGCTGGTAAACAATTGGCATATATCAGGAAGACAATATTCAGTCACATTTTTAAGGAGCAGGAGAGACAGTGCTCTCAGAATCAACCCAGTAGCCCCAAACCTTCCTGAATTTTTTCGGACACCCTCTAGCCTCATATGTCAGTTTGTATAATAATACAGCATGGTTAATATTTGTGAGCCAGAAGGCAATAGTGGGCAAGGATGGAGACTTCCAATGGAAGGTTATTGCTTTCTTAGCATAAAACAATACTATTCTCAGAAATGTTCGTGTATTCTCGGATATACTATCATCATCAATATAGCCCAGTAAACACCTTAGAGGATTACATACATTAGGTAATTGTGTCAATGAACTAATGAAGGCCGTGACCTCCGACCAGAACTGCCTGATCGTTGCACACTCCCACATTAAATGAAAGAACGTGCCATCAGCCATGCCGCAACGAGAGCACAATGCAGAGGGCAATCTATTCAGTTTAAATAGTAAGCATGGAGTAAAGTAGGATCTGTATAACAATTTCGTTTGTATTACTTTATCACGAGAAGAGATGACAGAGGGAACCTGGAGGGGCAAAAGCTCCTGCCAAATTTCCTCCGTCAGCTCAGGAATATCAGCTCTCCAGCTGGCAGCCGTCTTGCTCAGCCTTTGAGTCGTGGAATGCAGAAGGGACCTATAATATGTAGAAACTAGCTTGGTGTGAGAGGAGTCAGTCAACATACGTTCCAGTGGGGAGAGTTGAATGGATATGTTGCGAAGACCAAACTGCGTTGCTGCAGTGTGGCGTATCTGTAGGTAGAGGAAGTTAGCTGTGCATGGTAGATTGTAATCTCTACGAAATTCATCAAAAGAACGAAACGCGTTGTCTGAGAATAAATGCAAAATAGTTTTTACCCCCCTTTTCGACCAGAATCCCCCGTCAGATCTGCGGAAGAACTCTGGTAGAGTCGGGTTCCCCCAGAGTGGAGTGTTCGGCGAGTAAGTATTACTGTCAGTGAACGACTGTAGTTTTGTTAGCTTAATAAGCCTTATAGTCATTGCCAGGACACTCGTACCCTCCCGCCCTCTAAGGGACATACGATAAATCAGGTTCTGCAGGGATTCATAGGAGGTAAGGATAGCAGCCTCCAAGGCAGTGGCTGCGTTGTTGGCTTCAGGAAAAAAACACCAATGTGCATGAGCTAATTGTGAGGCAATATAATAGGTGTGGAGGCAGGGTAAGGCCAATCCACCCTCCAGTACCGGTAACTGGAGGGTGGTCTTGGCAATCCTGACTACTCCCCCCCTCCATAAAAAGGAAGTAAGGATGGAGTCTATTTCTTTAAATTTAAGCTTAGTGACATATATTGATGAATTACCCAATACATACAGAAATCGTGGCAGGAATATCATTTTAAAAATATTAATCCTGCCCAATAAGGTAAGTGGGAGATTAGCCCAGGTTTTGAATGTGGTCTTCATTCTCCCTATAAGGGGGTCTATATTGAGTTTAGCATAAGAGGTAATAGGGAGCTGTACCATAACTCCTAAATATCGGAAAGAGGTGACTATTTGTAGTGGGCAAGAGGAAGTTAGCCTGGGTGGGTCTGCCTGGTCAATCTGAAATAGGATGGACTTGTCCCAGTTAACCCGGAACCCGGAGAAATGCCCAAACTTGCCAATAATCTCCAGCAGGACTGGGAGAGACGACTGGGGGTCCGACAAATAGATCAACATGTCGTCAGCATAAAGAGACACCTTCTCCTTCAGACCCCCAATCGTCAGTCCCACAACTTCCCCACAAGGTCTTATCAGTGCTGCCAAGGGCTCTATCGCTAGTGCAAAGAGCAACGGTGACAGAGGGCACCCCTGCCTGGTGCCTCTATTTATCGGAAAGGGATCAGACACGGCCGCGTTCACCCTCAGTCGAGCAGTGGGTTTCTAATATAACAGCTGGACCCATCTGATGAAGGTACCGCCAAAACCAAACTTTGCCAGGACCTCCAGCAGATAAGGCCATTCGACTGAATCAAATGCCTTGTGTGCGTCCAAGGCCAGAACAGCCCTGGAACCTAACTCCGCATGAGTGGCCTGAAGATTGGTGAACAATCTCCGCAGGTTGATGGAGGTCGATCGCCCAGGGATGAACCCAGCTTGATCCGCACCAATAATGGTAGTAATAACTGTGTTCAATCGCCGGGCGAGCACCTTGGCCAAAATCTTAACATCTGAGTTGATGAGTGATATTGGTCTGTAAGATTTGCATAGGAGGTGATCCTTATGTAGTTTAGGAATGAGGACAATCAATGCCTCCGACATAGAGGGGGGTAGCTGTCCCGTTTTCATAGCAAAATCATAGATGGGTATATAAGCAAATCTTTGTATTGCAAATACCACTCGATGGGGAACCCATCCAGTCCCGGTGTTTTGTTTCTGGCAAAGGACTGGATAGCTTCCCCAATTTCCTCAGTTGTCAGAGGAGCGTCAAGATCTGACGCCTGCTGGGTCTGAAGTCTGGGCAACAAAATGTCCGCAAGATAGTCATCCAATTCCACAATCGTGTAGTGAGCTCTAGTAGCATATAGGGAGGAGTAAAAGGAAATAAAGGCTTCCATGATCTCATTGTTCTGTTCTACCACTATGCCCTCTGTGCTCTTAATTCTGGGTATGCTGCATGGCTGATAGTCAGGTTTAGAAAGATATGCCAACAAACGGCTATTCTTGTCACCAAACTCAAAGATTCGCTGATTCTGGTATAACAGCTTCTTCTGGGTGCGTTCCAAAAGCACTAGGTCCAATTCTCTGGACCCATGCTTCCAGGCAGCATGTGTCTCAGGAGAGGGAGTCGCGGTATAAGCGGCTTCTGCCTCCCTGAGAGCCCCCTCTGCATCCATCAACTTGGACATAGAGGCCTTGCGTGTCTGACCAACCGCTGCAGCAAAAGAGCTACGTGTAGTGGCCTTAAAGGCATCCCATACCACTGGAATGGATGCACTCTGTTTATTAAGTAGCCAGTATGATTTCATCTCCGTCATACATTGGTTCACCACGATTTCATCCGCCAACCACAGTGGGCTCAGTCGCCACACCCGATAGGAGGAGGAGGGGCCCAGGGCGAGGTCCACCATCAAAGGAGAATGGTCGGATATCGCCCTAGGGAGGTATTTAACCTCTGATACCATGGAAAGTAGATCCGACGAGACCAGACACAAATTTATACGAGACAGAGTACCGTGTGACTCAGAGTGACACGAATACTCCCTCCTGTCCGCATGCTTCCACCTCCAGGCCTCTACCAAGTCAAATTGATTTAAGAAGGAACCCAGGGGAGTGGGGGGTAATGAAGAGCAATGTAACCTGTCTATGGAATTATCCAGTACTGTATTATAGTCACCCGCTATTAGTAAAGGACCCTCTGCTATCGCCAGAATGGAGGTCATAACCCTTTCAAAGAACAATTTAGTGAAGGGGGAGGGGCATACAGGCTAGTCACGGTATACGGTCTTCCCATAAGTTCAAGTACAACAACTACAAAACACCCTTGTGGGTCCAGTTTAACATGCTTAATACTAACCGGGGCTGATTTGGCTATTAGGATGGAGGTCCCCCTGGCATATGTGGAGTATGTAGAATGGAGGGCATAGGCAATTTTTGCCTGTTTGAGGGCCATGACTTGAGAGCCCTGGAGGTGGGTTTCCTGAAGTAGGATTACATGCGGATTGTGGCGTGCCAAGTAGTCAAACATCAGAGATCTTTTCACCTTGGAATTCAGCCCCCGTACATTCCAAGACACTAAACGTAGCTTAGACATAGGGAGGCGTAAAGCACATGATTAACCGTACCCACCTCCCATGGCCTGCCGGACACAAGCAAGGCCCAAAGTCACGCGAACCAGGGGAAGCGTGCAAGGTATAAAACAGGTCAAAAAGATAAGGCAAGAGCATAGGAAATAAAGTGATCAGATGCATATCATAAGGGTCAGTTATACCAGCCTGTAAATGGAAATGCACAAATGAATACCAGCACTGCAGAACAAAACACATAAAAATAAAAACTTCAAACAAAAATCCCCAAACATCCCCACCCACCCTAACCCTCCCGGCTCCCAAACCCAAACATATGAGAGCTTTGTTCCCAAAACCAAAACTGCAAAGCAGGGGGGTCATGACACAGACCCCAAACTAACCAACCCTGAGGAGCGTTAAAGTCCCTTAGACGTGGGCTACCGTCCGTGACCGCACAGGACAAGTATGCTAGTTGACCCTGAGTCTGAAGGAAAAAATGCAGCAGTCATCTAGATCAAACAAGTAATAAACAAACAGAGTTAGTAGAATGTAGTTCGCCACTTTCATATAACTGTAAAGAGGGAAGTGAGATGATCACAGGTGTAAGGATTTCCAGGCCCACTTCTACCCCCCCTCAGCTGTCCTTTGCTGGAAAGGGGTAACGTAGGCCACATAAGGCACAAGGTGTAGCTATCAAAAAATGCAGGTTAGGTGCGATGTCAGCGCGGAGGGGATCTTTGATTCTGATTCCGGCGTTCAGGATGTCCCAGGGTATCCACCCAGTGAGATTCTTCCTTAGGATCCGTGAAGAAGTAGGCCTTGCCCTGGTAGACAATCTGCAATCGAGCAGGATATAGCATGCCATAGGCAGTGGCGGTGCGTCCATAGAGGGCGCCGGAGCGCCGCCCCCTCTCGCTCCTGCACCGCCACTGAAAGACAATACACAAATTCATGCATTGCATGAATCTATGTATTGTCACCGCTGCCGCGCTACCCACTATTCATATGGCCGGCCTCCTGGTGAGCGCCGGCCATATGAATTAGAGCGGCGGCCGGTGGAACTTGGAAGTGCCTATCAGAGCCGCTGGCTCTGATAGGCTTTCCGAATACAGCTCTCAGGCTGTATTCGGCTTCCTAAAACTCCTCCCAGGTACGCACGGGGGTGCGTTCCTGGAAGAAGACTGTGTGGAGGTTTCAGCCAATCAGGTTCACCGGATCTGGTTACCGGTAACTAGGGATGAGCTTCGTGTTCGAGTCGAACATACGTTCGACTCGAACATCGGCTGTTCGATCGTTCGACGAAGATCGAACGATTTGGGCCGTTCGCGCCAAATTTGAGTGACGCGAACGGCCCACAATGCACTACGCCATCGCAGTGTCATCCAGGCGCTGTGATTGGCCAAGCATGCACTGTGACCCCGCATGCTTGGCCAATCACAGTGCCGGCAGCGAGGAGAGCAATGATTGGCCACAGGCAGGATGCCTGTGGCCAATTATTGCTGAGGATGTTTAGTACACGCCCCACACTATAAAAGGCCGCCAGCACGGCGGCCTAGTGTAGTGTGTTCCGGAGCAGGGAAAGAGAAGCATAGGCAGGGACAGTGACATTTATTTCTTTCTTGCTTAACCTGGATTCCTTTAGTTTAGGGATAGAGAAGGATGGTAGGGAGAGTGTCAGTGTGTTTTACTGTGTGAATCCTTGTTTCTAGGGACAAAGAAGGAAAGTGAGGGGAATTCTCCTTGTGCTATAGTGTGCTTTAAAAAAACATTTTTTCTAGGGACAGAAAACTCTAGGTAGGGAGAGTGTCAGTTTCTTTCACTGTGCGAATCCTTGTTTCTAGGGACAGGGAAGGACAGTGAGTGAATTCTCCTTGTGCTATAGTGTGCTTTAAAAAAACATTTTTTCTAGGGACAGAAAACTCTAGGTAGGGAGAGTGTCAGTTTCTTTCACTGTGCGAATCCTTGTTTCTACGGACAAAGAAGGAAAGTGAGGGGAATTCTCCTTGTGCTATAGTGTGCTTTAAAAAAACATTTTTTCTAGGGACAGAAAACTCTAGGTAGGGAGAGTGTCAGTTTCTTTCACTGTGCGAATCCTTGTTTCTAGGGACAGGGAAGGACAGTGAGTGAATTCTCCTTGTGCTATAGTGTGCTTTAAAAAAACATTTTTTCTAGGGACAGAAAACTCTAGGTAGGGAGAGTGTCAGTTTCTTTCACTGTGCGAATCCTTGTTTCTAGGGACAAAGAAAGAGAAGTGAGGGGAATTCTCCTTGTGCTATAGTGTGCTTTAAAAAAACATTTTTTCTAGGGACAGAAAACTCTAGGTAGGGAGAGTGTCAGTTTCTTTCACTGTGCGAATCCTTGTTTCTAGGGACAGGGAAGGACAGTGAGTGAATTCTCCTTGTGCTATAGTGTGCTTTAAAAAAACATTTTTTCTAGGGACAGAAAACTCTAGGTAGGGAGAGTGTCAGTTTCTTTCACTGTGCGAATCCTTGTTTCTAGGGACAAAGAAGGAAAGTGAGGGGAATTCTCCTTGTGCTATAGTGTGCTTTAAAAAAACATTTTTTCTAGGGACAGAAAACTCTAGGTAGGGAGAGTGTCAGTTTCTTTCACTGTGTGATTCCTTGTTTCTAGGGACAGGGAAGGACAGTGAGTGAATTCTCCTTGTGCTATAGTGTGCTTTAAAAAAACATTTTTTCTAGGGACAGAAAACTCTAGGTAGGGAGAGTGTCAGTTTCTTTCACTGTGCGAATCCTTGTTTCTAGGGACAAAGAAGGAAAGTGAGGGGAATTCTCCTTGTGCTATAGTGTGCTTTAAAAAAACATTTTTTCTAGGGACAGAAAACTCTAGGTAGGGAGAGTGTCAGTTTCTTTCACTGTGCGATTCCTTGTTTCTAGGGACAGGGAAGGACAGTGAGTGAATTCTCCTTGTGCTATAGTGTGCTTTAAAAAAACATTTTTTCTAGGGACAGAAAACTCTAGGTAGGGAGAGTGTCAGTTTCTTTCACTGTGCGAATCCTTGTTTCTAGGGACAAAGAAGGAAAGTGAGGGGAATTCTCCTTGTGCTATAGTGTGCTTTAAAAAAACATTTTTTCTAGGGACAGAAAACTCTAGGTAGGGAGAGTATCAGTTTCTTTCACTGTGCGAATCCTTGTTTCTAGGGACAGGGAAGGACAGTGAGTGAATTCTCCTTGTGCTATAGTGTGCTTTAAAAAAACATTTTTTCTAGGGACAGAAAACTCTAGGTAGGGAGAGTGTCAGTGTCTTTTACTGTGCGAATCCTTGTTTCTAGGGACAAAGAAGGAAAGTGAGGGGAATTCTCCTTGTGCTATAGTGTGCTTTAAAAAAACATTTTTTCTAGGGACAGAAAACTCTAGGTAGGGAGAGTGTCAGTTTCTTTCACTGTGCGAATCCTTGTTTCTAGGGACAGGGAAGGACAGTGAGTGAATTCTCCTTGTGCTATAGTGTGCTTTAAAAAAACATTTTTTCTAGGGACAGAAAACTCTAGGTAGGGAGAGTGTCAGTTTCTTTCACTGTGCGAATCCTTGTTTCTAGGGACAAAGAAGGAAAGTGAGGGGAATTCTCCTTGTGCTATAGTGTGCTTTAAAAAAACTTTTTTTCTAGGGACAGAAAACTCTAGGTAGGGAGAGTGTCAGTTTCTTTCACTGTGCGAATCCTTGTTTCTAGGGACAGGGAAGGACAGTGAGTGAATTCTCCTTGTGCTATAGTGTGCTTTAAAAAAACATTTTTTCTAGGGACAGAAAACTCTAGGTAGGGAGAGTGTCAGTTTCTTTCACTGTGCGAATCCTTGTTTCTAGGGACAAAGAAGGAAAGTGAGGGGAATTCTCCTTGTGCTATAGTGTGCTTTAAAAAAACATTTTTTCTAGGGACAGAAAACTCTAGGTAGGGAGAGTGTCAGTTTCTTTCACTGTGCGAATCCTTGTTTCTAGGGACAAAGAAGGAAAGTGAGGGGAATTCTCCTTGTGCTATAGTGTGCTTTAAAAAAACATTTTTTCTAGGGACAGAAAACTCTAGGTAGGGAGAGTGTCAGTTTCTTTCACTGTGCGAATCCTTGTTTCTAGGGACAAAGAAGGAAAGTGAGGGGAATTCTCCTTGTGCTATAGTGTGCTTTAAAAAAACATTTTTTCTAGGGACAGAAAACTCTAGGTAGGGAGAGTGTCAGTTTCTTTCACTGTGCGAATCCTTGTTTCTAGGGACAGGGAAGGACAGTGAGTGAATTCTCCTTGTGCTATAGTGTGCTTTAAAAAAACATTTTTTCTAGGGACAGAAAACTCTAGGTAGGGAGAGTGTCAGTTTCTTTCACTGTGCGAATCCTTGTTTCTAGGGACAAAGAAGGAAAGTGAGGGGAATTCTCCTTGTGCTATAGTGTGCTTTAAAAAAACATTTTTTCTAGGGACAGAAAACTCTAGGTAGGGAGAGTGTCAGTTTCTTTCACTGTGCGAATCCTTGTTTCTAGGGACAAAGAAGGAAAGTGAGGGGAATTCTCCTTGTGCTATAGTGTGCTTTAAAAAAACATTTTTTCTAGGGACAGAAAACTCTAGGTAGGGAGAGTGTCAGTTTCTTTCACTGTGCGAATCCTTGTTTCTAGGGACAGGGAAGGACAGTGAGTGAATTCTCCTTGTGCTATAGTGTGCTTTAAAAAAACATTTTTTCTAGGGACAGAAAACTCTAGGTAGGGAGAGTGTCAGTTTGTTTCACTGTGCGAATCCTTGTTTCTAGGGACAGGGAAGGACAGTGAGGGAAATTCTCCTTGTGCTATAGTGTGCTAAAGCATTCCTCATCAACCATCTTTGAAATCCTTGTTTTTTTGACAGTCAGGGAAATTGTCGTTGTGCTATTCTGTGCAAAAGCAATCATCCTCAACCATATTTAGAAATCCTTAAGTAAAGGGACAGAGAAGGACACCTGAAGGTAGCCCTTATTGCTTTTTTCCCATCTCCCTGCAGGCCATCTATTAGAATGTCTGGAAGGCAAACAAGGAGAGGCAGACAGTCAGGAGGCAATAAAAGAGGGCAAGCAGGCTCTGTGTCTGGGGGCAACAGTGCTGGTCGTGGACGCGGTGCATTGTCATCAGCACATGGCCATGGGACACGCTTGTCCTTCTTTTCGGCAGCTGGACATGTTGAGCCACATCATGCCGAAGACTTGGTAGAGTGGATGACCAAGCCCTCCTCCTCCTCCTCATCCTCTCTCACCCAGGCTCAGGGTACTGGCAAAGCAGCTGCCAAAGCGTCCTCTTCCCTGGTATCAATGTCAGACTCATCATCAGTCACTCCTTCCCTAGACCCACCATGTCCTCCTCCTGAGGAGTCCCCCGAACTGTTTGAGCACAGTGTTGGGTACATGCTCCAGGAGGATGCCCAGCGTTTCGAAGGGTCTGATGATGAAACCCAGCTAGAGGAAGGCAGTAGCGTGAGAGCAGACAGAGGGGATGCTCAAGAAGGACACCAATCTGGCAGTCATGTTCCAGCAGCTGCAGCATACTGCCAGATTGGCTCCAGTGATGAGGAGGGAGGGGATGATGAGGTCACTGACTCCACGTGGGTGCCTAATAGTAGAGAGGAGGAGGAGGAGGATGAGGAGGAGGCACATCTCCAACGAGGCAGGATGCCCTTTGGTGGCCAGCGTAAGGGCAGTACACCGACGGAATAACGCCGCAGAACTCCGCCTGTGCAGGGCGCTGCCTCTGCCCGTCATTCAAAAAGTTCCTTGGTGTGGGCCTTTTTTGAGGCTAGTGCATCAGATCGCACAGCTGCTGTTTGCAACATATGTCTCAAGCGTATATCGCGTGGCCAAAACATCAGCCGCTTGGGTACCACATGCCTGACCAGACATATGTTGACCTGCCATGCAGCTCGTTGGCAAGCCTACCTCAAAGACCCACACCAAAGAACAAAGCGGACCTCTCCTTGCACCGCATCAGCTGGGATCTCCAACCCCACTATAACTTCAGTCCTCTCTGAAACATGCACTGAGAGGAATGAAGGTGTAGAATTAGGTGTGTCACAGCCAAGTACTTGCGGCCACTCTGCTAGCAGTACACCGACGTCCGATTCTAGCAGGCAAATTTCCCTGCCCCAGCTGCTGGACCGTCAAAAGAAGTTCACTCCCAGCCATCCACATGCCCAGCGGTTGAATGCTAGCTTGGCTAAATTGCTAGCGCTTCAACTGCTGCCTTTTCAGTTGGTAGACTCGGCCCCCTTCCGTGAGTTTGTGCAATGTGCGGTTCCTCAGTGGCAGGTTCCCAAACGCCACTTTTTCTCACAGAAGGCTATTCCGGCTCTCTACCGGCATGTGGAAGGCAATGTCTTGGCCTCGCTGGACAGGGCGGTCAGCGGTAAGGTGCATATTACCGCTGACTCATGGTCCAGCAGGCATGGACAGGGACGTTACCTTTCTTTCACGGCCCATTGGGTCACTCTTTTGGCAGCTGGGAAGGATGCAGGACAAGGTGCAGTAGTGTTGGAGGTTGTTCCACCGCCACGCCTCCAAAATGCTACTACTGGTTGTGACACACCTCTCTCCTCCACCCCCTCCTCTTCTTCTTCCTCCATGGCCTCTTCCTGTGGTTTGTCCTATGAACCAGCGGTGCTCCGTAGCCGTTCACGGGGCTACGCAAGTACGCAGGCAAAAAGATGCCATGCCGTGCTTGCGCTGGTGTGTTTGGGGGACAGAAGCCACACTGGGGCAGAGGTCCTGTCTGCTCTGCAGGGCCAGGCCGAGAGGTGGTTGACGCCACGCCAGCTTAAGCCAGGAATGGTGGTTTGCGACAATGGCACCAACCTCCTCTCCGCCCTCCGACAGGGACAACTGACCCATGTGCCCTGTGTGGCTCACGTCCTTAACCTGGTGGTGCAGCGGTTCTTGGGCAGGTACCCGGGCTTACAGGATGTCCTGAGGCAGGCCAGGAAAGTCTGTGTGCATTTCCGCAGATCTTATAATGCCAGTGCTCGCCTGGCTGAGCTGCAAAAGGAGTTGAACCTGCCCAAGAACCGCCTTATATGTGACATGCCCACCAGGTGGAACTCAACGTTGGCCATGCTGCAGCGGCTGCACACGCAGCAGAGGGCCATCAATGAGTACCTGTGCGACTACGGCACCAGGACAGGGTCAGGGGAGCTTGGTTTTTTTTCTCCACGCCAGTGGGGCATGATCAGGGATGCATGCACTGTCCTGGCACCATTTGAGGAGGCCACGAGGATGGTGAGCAGTGACAGTGCATGCATCAGTGACACTGTACCTCTTGTCCACCTGTTGAAGCACACGCTGTGTGGAATAATGGACAGGGCACTTGAGGCAGAACAGAGGCAGGAAGAGGAGGACTTCCTTGCCTCTCAAGGCCCCCTTTACCCAGACAGTGTTCCTTCTGTCCCACCCATCGCACAGGAAGAGGAGGAGGAGGAGGATTGTGTCAGCATGGAGGTGGAGGCTGGCACTCAGCATCATCAGCAGCAGTCTTTTAGGGATGATTTACAGTCCCAAGAAACCAGTGGACTTGTACGTGGCTGGGAGGAGGTGGCTGCGGATCATGTCGTCCTTAGTGACCCAGAGGACTCCGGAGCGAATGCCTCAGCAAACCTACGCTGCATGGCCTCCCTGATCCTGCAAAGTCTGCGGAAGGATCCTCGTATTCTTCGGATCAAGGAGAGGGACCATTACTGGCTGGCCACTCTCCTTGATCCACGGTACAAGGGTAAGGTTGCGGACCTTATGTTACCGTCGCAGAGGGAGCAGAGGATGAGACAACTCCGGGAGGCCTTGCAGAAAGGTCTGTGCAACGCGTTCCCAGAGACTGGGAGGTTACAAACTCCTGGTCCTGGACAACGAGTTGCTGAGGCTTCGGCCAGTCAAAGAAGGAGCGGTAGGGAAGGTGGCCGTCTGACCGATGCGTTCAGACAATTCTTTAGTCCGCAGCCCCAAAGTATGATCGGTTCCAGCAACCATCGCCAGCGTCTGATAAACATGGTGCAGGAATATCTAGGGGCAAGGTCAGACTTGGACACCTTCCCCACCGAAAATCCTCTGGCTTACTGGGTCTTGAGGATGGATCACTGGCCAGAGCTTGCACAGTATGCAATTGAGCTACTGGCCTGTCCTGCATCCAGCGTTCTTTCGGAACGCACATTCAGTGCTGCTGGAGGATTTGTCACGGATCACAGGGTGCGCCTGTCCACCGACTCGGTTTATCGACTGACTTTCATCAAGATGAACCAGTCTTGGATCACCACCAGCTACCACACACCTGATGCTGATATAACAGACTAATTGATTTTAACATGTCACATCCCTTCAAGACTGATGCTGATGCTGAGTGCCTGTGCTGTTATGTTGACTGGCTATCCTCCTCCTCCGAGTCCTCAATGATACGATTGATGATGATAGCTTGGAAGATCATTTTTGTTTATGGGTGCCGCCACCAGTGGCTAAGGCCCAATTTTTCAGCCCCTGTTTTACAGGGGCGTGTAATTACAATTTTTTTAGCAATAATTTGCCATAGGGCTCATTGCTGTGCTCCAAGTACAGTATCTGTGAGGGGTTGGAGTGTTGTGGCACCAGTGCCTAAGGCCCAATTTTTCAGCCCCTGTTTAACAGGGGCGTGTCATTACAATTTTTGAAGCAATACTTTGCAACAGGGCTCATTGCTGTGCTCCAAGTACAGTATCTGTGAGGGGTTGTAGTGTTGTGCCACCAGTGCCTAAGGCCCAATTTTTCAGCCCCTGTTCAACAGGGGCATGCAATTACAATTCTTGATCTAATAATTCACAGCAGGGCCCATTGCTGCACCCACCAAGAGTAAATCTGAGGGCTTACAGTGTTGTGGCAACGCCACCACCACCACCACCACCACCACCACCACGAAAGGCCCAATTTTTCAGCCCCTGTTCAAAAGGGGCATGTAATTACAATTCTTGATCTAATAATTCACAGCAGGGCCCATTCCTGCACCCACCAAGAGTAACTCTGAGGGCTTACAGTGTTGTGGCAACGCCACCACCACCACGAAAGGCCCAATTTTTCAGCCCCTGTTCAAAAGGGGCATGTAATTACAATTCTTGATCTAATAATTCACAGCAGGGCCCATTGCTGCACCCACGAAGAGTAACTCTGAGGGCTTACAGTGTTGTGGCAACGCCACCACCACCACCACCACGAAAGGCCCAATTTTTCAGCCCCTGTTCAAAAGGGGCATGTAATTACAATTCTTGATCTAATAATTCACAGCAGGGCCCATTCCTGCACCCACCAAGAGTAACTCTGAGGGCTTACAGTGTTGTGGCAACGCCACCACCACCACGAAAGGCCCAATTTTTCAGCCCCTGTTCAAAAGGGGCATGTAATTACAATTCTTGATCTAATAATTCACAGCAGGGCCCATTGCTGCACCCACCAAGAGTAACTCTGAGGGCTTACAGTGTTGTGGCAACGCCACCACCACCACCACCACGAAAGGCCCAATTTTTCAGCCCCTGTTCAAAAGGGGCATGTAATTACAATTCTTGATCTAATAATTCACAGCAGGGCCCATTCCTGCACCCACCAAGAGTAACTCTGAGGGCTTACAGTGTTGTGGCAACACCACCACCACCACCACGAAAGGCCCAATTTTTCAGCCCCTGTTCAACAGGGGCATGTAATTACAATTCTTGATCTAATAATTCACAGCAGGGCCCATTGCTGCACCCACCAAGAGTAACTGTCAGGGCTTACAGTGTTGTGGCACCAGCACCACCATCAAAGGCCCAATTTTTACTACCACTGTTCAACAATTATATGTAATTAAAATTCCTGATATAATAGTTGACAGCAGGGCGTTCCAGCACCAACCAAGAGTAACTGTGAGTGCTTACAGTGTTGTGCCAACACCAACAACTAAGGGGCCTATTTCTGCAGAGTATATACGGCAGGTCCCTACTTTCAAACATCCAACTTACAAACGACTCCTACTTGCAAACGCAAGAAGACAACAGGAAGTGAGAGGAAATCTACCACTAGGAAGGAAAATTCTCTCCTGTAAGAATAAATATGGGAGAAAGGTGTCTCCTCTGTACTGATGCTTTATCAGCAATCCTTGTTTCAAGAAAAACACCACATTTCAAAAACAGTTGTCATTGGGACGGAAAGTGAGGTGAAATGTTCTGAACAGGGGCACAGACAGCAAAACAAATGTTACAGGGGTGATAACCCTTACCTATGTTTTCCAAAAAGTTTAAAAATAGATTTTTGGGCTGGAGCTACACTTCAACAATGTACCTGTTCAAAATTACAAACAGATTCTACATAAGAACAAACCTACAGTCCCTGTCTTGTATGCACCGCCTGTATACGGCTGTTCAGAGTATATAGGGCCTTTTTTATTTTATGTGCGGGGTTCCCCTTAATATCCATACAAGACCCAAAGGGGCTGGTAATGGGCTGGGGTGGGGGGGGGGTCATGGGGTAGCTATGCCATTTTTCTTAAAGAATTTCATCCATATTACCGGGACCAGACATTACATTAAAGCCGCAAGCAGTTTTAAATGGCTTTTTTTTCCTTTAGAAGTGTCATTTTGTGCAGGGACAGTTCTAAACACGGGAAACACGTGGCACTTCACAGGCATACTTTAGACACCCCCCAGGTACGATATTTAAAGGAATATTTGACTTTTTTTTTTTCACTTTATGCATCATTAAAATGACTGCTCCCGAAAAACGACCGTTTTTAAAACTTCTTTTTGCATTGATACATGTCCCCTGGTGCAGAACCCGGGTTCCCAAACCCTTTTTAGGACAATAACATGCATAATAGTTGTTATAATTAGCACTTTAGAATTCGAACGTTCGCATCCATTGTATTTAATAGGGTTCTATTGTTCGTACGAACTTTCGGTCCGTTCGCGGGTTCTGGTGCGAACCGAACCCGGGGGTGTTCGGCTCATCACTACCGGTAACCTGATTGGCTGAAGCGACATCGAGGGCGGGAGAACACATCGAGGACGGCGCGGACCGAGGAAGGTAAGTGCAGGGCTGGGGGGGGGGACAGGCTGCATTTGGGGGACAAACTGGCTGAATATGGGGCACAAACTGGCTGAATATGGGGGACAAACTGGCTGAATATGGGGCACAAACTGGTTGCATTTGGGGGGAACTGGCTGAATATGGGGCACAAACTGGCTGCATTTGGGGGGAACTGGCTGAATATGGGGCACAAACTGGCTGCATTTGGGGGGAACTGGCTGTATATGGGGGGAACTGGCTGAATATGGGGGACAAACTGGCTGAATATGGGGGACAAACTGGCTGAATATGGGGGACAAACTGGCTGAATATGGGGGACAAACTGGCTGAATATGGGGGGAACTGGCTGAATATGGGGGACAAACTGGCTGAATATGGGGGACAAACTGGCTGAATATGGGGGGAACTGGCTGAATATGGGGGACAAACTGGCTGAATATGGGGGACAAACTGGCTGAATATGGGGGCACAAACTGGCTGAATATGGGGAACAAACTGGCTGAATATGGGGGGAACTGGCTGTATATGGGGGACACGCTGGCTGCATTTGGGGGGAACTGGCTGTATATGGGGGACAAACTGGCTGCATTTGGGGAGGAACTGGCTGTATATGGGGGACACGCTGGCTGCATTTTGGGGGAACTGGCTGTATATGGGGGACAAACTGGCTGCATTTGGGGGAACTGGCTGTATATGGGGGACAAACTGGCTGCATTTGGGGGGAACTGGCTGTATATGGGGGACAAACTGGCTGCATTTGGGGGGAACTGGCTGTATATGGGGACAAACTGGCTGTATATGGGGGCACACTGGCTATATATATGGGGGCACACTGGCTGTATATGGGGGCACACTGGCTATATATATGGGGACAAACTGGCTGTATATGGGGGCACACTGGCTATATATATATATATATATATGGGGGCACACTGGCTGTATATGGGGGCACACTGGCTGTATATGGAAACAAACTGGCTGTATTTGAGGGGGCAAACTGGTGGCGTTTTGGGCACAGTGGCTGCGTTTAATGGGCACAGTGGCGGCAATTGATTTTTTTTTTTTTTCAGTTTGTTTGCGCCCCCCCCCCCCCAAAAAATTTTGAGCACCAGCCGCCACTGGCCATAGGGGAGATGATGCTCACGGATCCTGCGTTTAATAGCCAGGAAAGTGGCCCTCTGCTTTTGTGTAGCTACAGAGAAGTCAGGGAAAATAGTAATTCCACTCCCATTAAAGGACACCCTTCCCTTTTCTCTGGCAGCACCAAGAATTGCCTCCCTGTCTCTGAAGTGCAGGAGTTTGATGATCATGGCACGTGGCTGGGCCCCAGGTGGGAGGGGGCGCATAGGAACCCTGTGTGCTCATTCAATGGCGAATAACGGTGAAAAGGTTGAAGCACCGAATGTGGTGATTAGCCATCTTTCCATAAAAACCTCTGGGGTTCTACCCTCAGCCCTCTCTGGGAACCCCAGGAAACGTAAATTGCTCCTCTGTAAACGGTCCTCCATTCTCCATTTCAGTGAGCTTATCTGCTGTGTAATTTTGGGCCTGGCGTAGCTCCCTAACAGAGCCCTGTAATAGACGGGTCTCATCCTCCAGCGTGCTAATGCGCTGCTCAGCATTAGACACCCTGTGGCGGAGGTTATGGACATCCTGTTTTAAGAAGGATAGGTCAGTTTTTATGGAGTCCATTTGGGTGGTCAGGGAAGCATGGCTGTGCTGGATGGCCTCCATGATGTGGGACAGGGATGGCTCCGCATGGCCTGCATCAGCAGTGTCCCTGCTGGGAGTATCAGGGGCAATGTCCTCAGCTGGAGAGAACAGGAAAGGATCTTCCGGGCTTTGAACAGGGGGGGAACAGTGTGACTCACCCTTCCCTGCAGGCTTCTTTGTCAGTGCTGAGGAGCATGAGGATGGCTGGCTGCATGTATCTGCAGCATGGTGACCGGTGCCATCTTGCCTCTGTTTGCATGATGGGGGCTGCGGGCCGGGTCCTGAGGCTTCCTCCATCGGTGGGCCGTATTTGACCATCTCCTAGTGGGCACAAGGTTCCCTGGATGCTGTGGGGACAAACCGTATCCTCGGATGGCGAACGGATCAGCAGGATTCAGTCAGGATGTAAGCGGCATGGACGGAGCTCTGGCTAAGCACTTCCTCACATCCCGGTCGTTGGCCACACCCCCCTGCTTATTCCTTCTAGTAGTCTCTAGAATGTATTTCTTGTTACAAAGATGTATGTATGGTATTTCCTATGCTCCTTGGCTCCATCTAGTGGCCATAAAGCTGCAGTTTACTACTGCCCATAATAAAAGAACATTCATTCTAAAGAAAAATAGCCTAAAGGATATTCTCTTATATCTAAATCACACAGAAAAAGGTGGATGCAGATTTTCGGGATGAACGGCTGTTATTTTTTTTAAATAGACCCCTTCGTGTTTTGTCAGTGCATATACATTTTGTTACGTTCGTAAAATGTACCTTTATTATTTCAGAAGCAGCCTACATTCTCTTAAGCCCTGTACACACGGCCGAGATTCTCGTCAGGAAAAAAACGTCGTTTTTTCTGACGAGAATCTTGACAAGAAACTTGTCCCGGCCGAGCGTACACACGTACGATTCAAAAGAACCGCCATTCTTTTGAATGGCACGCACGCAGTGACGTCATCGACTACGACGAGCGTGCGCTCGTCACATTCGATGCCGTCGCCGCCATCTTGCTACACTCTATGCCTATGCCTAGGAAGCTACCGTGCATGCGTCAAAGTCATTTCGAGCATGCGCGGGTTTCCACGGCGACAGGTAAGTGTACACACGCTCAGGTTTCTCGTCGAGAAACAGGCCGACGAGATTCTCGATGAGAAAAAAGACCGCAAGTCGTCTTTTTTCACGTCAGGGATTCTGGGCAGTTTTCTCAACGAGAAAACTGAAACCCACGTACACACAGCCGGTTTTCTCGGCAAGAAAACTCTCCCGGCAGTTTTCTTGTAGTTTTTTGCCGAGAAAACCGGTCGTGTGTACGGCGGCCTTACACTCGCCTGCTCTCTCCAGGACTGGATAGTGGTAAGAGCAATGACAAATAAAACTCACACAGGAGCAAATGAAGTATGCCAATAGTTTAGTATTCTGTTAAATAGAATGTATCAAAAAGCAGTCAATCATTCATAGTTAAAGCGGAGTTCCAGCCATTTCTGTGTTTATTAATCACTTGCTTACTGGGCACTTAAATCCCCCTCCAGCCCAGACCAATTTTCAGCTTTCAGCGCTGATGCACTTTGAATGACAGTTGCGTAGTAATACAACGCTGTACCCAAAGACATTTTTTATCATTTTTTCCCCACAAATAGAGCTTTCTTTTGGTGGTATTTGATCACCTCTGGGGTTTTTATTTTTTGCTAAACAAACAAAAAAAGATGAAAAATTTTGAAAAAAAAAAATCATCAAAGGTAATTTTTCTCCTTCATTGATATGCACTGAGGAGGCGGCACTGATAGGCTGGACTGGTGGGCACTGATGGGCTGCACTGGTGGGCACTTATAGGCACAGATAAGGCGGCACTGATAGGCACAGATAAGGCGGCACTGATAGGGACAGATAAGGCGGTACTGATAGGCACAGATAAGGCGGCACTGATGGGTGGCACTGATGGGTGACACTGATGGGGGGCACTGATAGGTGTTGCTGATGGGCACTGATAGGTGGCACTGACGGGCACTGGTAGGTGACAATGACGGGCACTGGTAGGTGACAATGAGGGCCAGCACTGTTTGAGGCACTGATTAGTGACTTTTAGATTTTGCACTGTGGGCACTGATAGGTGGCACTGTGGGCATTGATAGGTGGCACTGTGGGCATTGATAGGTGGCACTGGTGGGCACTGGTAGGTGGCACTGACAGGTGGCACACATTGGCACAGATGAGCTGTCTGCAGTTCTCCCTGATCGAGACCGATGTCCCGCTGTCTTCTGCCGGTGATTGGCTTTTTTTTAGCGTGAGGATAAAAAATAGCCGATTACCGGCTTTGTTTAAAGTACACATGATCAGCTGTCATTGGCTGACAGCTGATCATGTGGTAAGGGGTCGGGATCAACCCCTTTCTCCGATCTGTGATCCAGCGAGTCTCATAGACTCGCTGATCACAGAGCGAGCCGCGCGCGCCCTGCAGGGGGTGCGCAGGCCGCTCAAGCACGGGAGGACGTCTATTGGCAGCCTCCCGGCAATTCAGGTCTGCGCTGTAGCCGTCATTTGGCTATAACGTGGACGGGAAGTGGTTAAAAGTCAGCAGCTACAAAAAGTGTAGCTGCTGACTTTTAATAAACACACGCTCACCTGTCCCACGATCCAGCGATGTGGCCGTCCAAAACCTTGGTTCTCTCCCCGCCTCTCCCTGGTGCTGCCATCACTAGTGTGGGCACCCCGCTATGACAGCTTGCGGCCTCACAGCCGGGTGCGCACTGCGCATGCGCAAGCTGCGGTGCACGTCCTGAATGGCCAAGCAATATTCTGGGACCTGTGATGTGTCCCAGAAGATTGCAGGGAGGAAGGGGGAGAGGACAACTTCCGCTCCAGTCGCCTAGGTGGTGTGATTGGAATTGGGAGCTGGGTACCTGTCAAAGCTAGGTACCCACTCCCACCCCAAAAAAAAAAGACATGTCAGGGGGTTAGGAGTCCTTAAGGCAGAAGTTCCACCTTTGGTTGGAATTCCACTTTAAGCAGATGAAACAAACACAAAACCACTTTAACTCATGTAAAGCCCCTGCTGACAGAGATTGTGCAGCAATGTGACAGCAGCACATAAATGCTCCAACGCATTTCGTCCAATACAAAATCTTCAGGGGACCTCTATTGCCAACCGCCACCAAGTTTTTGTAGCCCTTTCTACTAGATCAGCCTTTCTCAACCAGGGTTCCATGAAACCCTCAGGTTCCTCCAGATGTTTCTAGGGGTCCCTTGAGCAAGGAGCAATTACCAAAAAAGATAAGTTGCCACTGAAACCAGTGATTTGTTTAGATATCTGTAGATGGGGAATTATTGCCACTGGCCAAAAACATAAAGAGCATTCCTCTCCCTGTACGCCGAACTAATGCACAGTGAGCTACAGATTAAGTCATTTTATGTAGGGGTTCCCTGAGACCAGAACAATATTTCAAGGGTTCCTACATTATGAAAAGGTTGAGAAAGGCTGGTTTAGATAGTTGCATTAACCAGTGGGTTTTCTGCATCATCCCTGATGTATACTATGATGTCCAAGAAGTTCACGCATGTACTTAAATAGTCCGTTTTTAGCATTACAATCATCTCATTTCAAGGCAATATCAAAACATTGCTTCAGAGGCAACTAAATAACAGAGGTACAATTTACTTGATTTAAACTATAAAGTTATGTTAACCTGAGAGCTAAGTACCATAATTGACATAGAAAATGATTGTAGTAAATGTGAACTATATGTTCTAGGCCATAATTTACTAGAAAGAAAATTTAATGAAATAATCACAGGAACAGCAAGAACGATTTCTACTGAAAAAACACGTCAGTTTGTTTATTACAGAAAAACATCTCTCAGAGCAGTTACCTGTGTGATGGTGTCAAAGTCGGTCCCAGGTCATGTATCATTTTACATTGGTTATCATTAATGCAGAGGATTTTGGTAACGTCTAGACGTAACTCATTTTGTATTAATGCCACCTTTATACAGATCATTATCTTGCTATACATAAATAACATAGCAAATGAAAACATTGAACCATATTTATGTTATGTTTGCATTATATAAGCAGCAAGATGGTGGAATATTTATGCTCATTAGACATGTGCAATTCGTTTCGTTCCGAATTCGTTTTTTAACGAATTTTGACAAATTCGTTAATTCGGAAATATCTGAATTAACGAAAACTCATTTAACAAATTTTAACGAATATTCGTAAATTCGAATATCCGAAAATTCGTAGATTTGTACATTCGTAAATTCGTACATTCGTAAATTTGTACATTCGTAAATTTGTACATTCATAAATTCGTACATTCGTAAATTTGTACATTCGTAAATTTGTACATTCATAAATTCGTACATTCGTAAATTAGTAAATTCGTACATTCGTAAATTAGTAAATTAGTAAATTAGTAAATTCGGAAATCTGAAATAATAATTAACTAATGATAACTCAACTATTACTAACTATTAAATTATAGGTATTGGAATTTCCTTAGAAATTTGGCTGTTAGTGAACTTAACGAAGTTACGAATTGTTTTCCGAAATAATAAAAGTCGTATCTAAACGAATGTAACGTAATGAATTAATAATAATAATAAATAACAATAATAATAATAAAAACGTTTTATTATTATTATTAATTATTAATTTGTTCCGTTCCATTTGTTTAGATGTGGCATTTGTTTTTTCAGGTTATGCGTAACTTCGGATAAATTTGCATTCGTTACGTTCGCTAACAGCCAAATTTGAAAGGAAATTACAATACCTATAATTTAATAGTTATTTTTTCAGATTTTTTACTTTTCGGGTTTTCAGATTCTCGAATTTCGAATTTCCAAATTTCCGAATGTACGAATTTACAAATTTACGCATGTACGAATTTACGAATGTATATATTTACGAATGTACGAATTTACTAATGTATAAATTTATGAATGTACGAATTTACGAATGTATATATTTACGAATGTACGAATTTACAAATTTACGAATTGCGATCATAACGAATGACCCGAAAAACGAAAAAAAAACAAAAACGAATGAAACGAAAACTAACGAGTTTTTTGGCAGTGCACATGTCTAATGCTCATCCAGTCATTTCCTTTACCGCAGATAAAGGGAATGTGACAGGGGGGTCACTTTGGACACAGGGTGAGCCAGGAAATAATGGACATTAAGAAATATATCTTGGACTACCTAAAATGGGTCTGTAATATTTATCCACCATATTCCCAAGGATATCTGTAAAGGACTATTTACTGATTCTGAACTCAACAGGTTAATTGAAAGATACTGAGGTGTTCAGCCTCAATCACCTGTCTGCCTAGTGTAATGCTAATCCCAGCTTCTAAAAGACCTGTTCATTGTTTGTGGTGATGTGGATTGGGGAAATTAAGTCTGTCCTTGTGTGTATTGTAAAGTAACAGACAGTCTGGTGAATATAAAGGTCATGCATAGTTATTTAAACATAAAGGGATTAGCTTTTGCCTTCTAAGAGATGGGTAGTGGGAGACAAAAGCTAGCCTACTGTCAAATGTGTATTGGGTCTTGTTATGTTGTGGGTGGAGCTGGACCATTGTTCATTTTAGATTAATGCAGTATTGGATATGTATAAAGGTTACAATGTTTTTGGCAATAAAGTCAGTCTATCCCTGAAAGATACAGAGTGCGTCTCGTTCTTTCAGAAGGATTAGTTCCTATGGGAAGTGGTCGTCTGGCTGTGGAGGATCGGCAGTGAATTTGTGTCCAGGAGAGGGAAGATATCTAAACGGCGTTTGTTACCCCCTTTCGTATTTGGGGTGCCGTTACATTGGTTGGCAGCTGTGGGATTTTCCCTCCAGTTCCTGGGACACTCCAAACCGCCACAGTGAATGACCAGCTATGCAGCCGAAGGATTGTGATGCAGGACCCCGGTCAGTTGAAGATTTGTTTCAGCAACGAGTTCAACAGCGCTTGGCATTATATGGTGCTAGCCCATCAGACACTGCCATACAGAATGCCATTAAAGGCATCCAGCTGCAGGATGCACGACAAAAGAGAGAACTAGAGCGACAAGAGAGAGAACGAGAGCGACAAAAGAGAGAACTAGAGCGGCAACATGAGCGGAGAATGGCGGAAATACGGCAATCGGAGATCGCCTACAGACAGCTGCTAGAATCTGCTCAGCAGCAGGGTGAGGCTACCCTTGCCTGGGACGATCAGGAAATACCAGTGGACAACTCTGAAATCCTGGCTGAAGAATCGGCAGTGGAAAATCTGAAGATTGCCATCCCTAAAGCCGAAGTGGATGATATGGAGTTCCAGGGAGCTAGCCTGGCTGAAGAATCGGCAGTGGAAAATCTGAAGATTGCCATCCCTAAAGCCGAAGTGAATGATATAGAGTTCCAGGGAGCTAGCCTGGCTGAAGAATCGGCAGTGGAAAATCTGAAGATTGCCATCCCTAAAGCCGAAGTGGATGATATGGAGTTCCAGGGAGCTAGGGCAGTTGGCTCATCTCCCCAGCCACAGATTACAGAAGGCATGGACTTAAGGGACTGTTCAGAGGATGTTATGGATTATGCATCGCCTGCTCAAGTACTGGCAGCAGGACAAAGTACTGCAGACCCCTGCTCTACACCCGTGGCAGTTTTGGAGGCCTGAGGTGAGAAGGTGATGGTTCCTCTTTTCCAGGGGATTTCAGAGATGCAGGGAGGAGAAGCAGCCCTTTTCCCTCCCCAACAGTTAGCCAGAGCAGATGGTGTGGAGTCCCCAGCAGAAGTGCTGGCAACAGGGCAGAGTGATAGCAACCTCTGCCCAGCACCGGAAACAACTGTGGAGTTTCAGGGAGCCGGGGCAGTTGGCCCCTCTCTCCAGCAACAAGCTGAGGTGGTAAAGCTTTTACCCCCAGCTGAATCACTGGCAGCAGGGCAGAATGCTACTGGCCGCTGCACACAACTGCAACTTGAGCTGATATCAGTGGATGGGACTGCGGTCTCCACTCACAGCAACCCAGCAGAAGAGCTGGCAACAGAGCAGAGTGCCGTGGGCCTCTGCTCTCAACTAACAGAAGAGGGAGTTCCTGTGGTACTGGATGGGACTTCAGTCCTCACTGACACAACCCCAGAAAATGGTGTGAAACTGAGACAGGAGGATGTCAGCCTTGCATTGCAAGCACTGGGGGATTTTCACCTACCACAAGTGGATGGGACTTTAGTCTCCACTTGTATACCCCAGGGATGCTGGGCAGTCGGCCCAGATCCCCAACAGCATGACGGACTGAGCCCAGTCACCCTGTCTTCTCCCCAGCGGCGGGTATGTTCTCTGAGAGAGGCAGAGGTTGGCTGGGTAAGTAATGCTCTGTTTGGAGCAATTTATTTGGGGTACTGTGTGGATACCGGCATTAGAAGAATGGACCTATGGACAAACTTCGGAGTCAACCCGTCTGGGGTCACCTCCTGTGTTAGTCTCCTGCCGAAAGGGGAGATGTGTGACAGGGGGGTCACTTTGGACACAGGGTGAGCCAGGAAATAATGGACATTAAGAAATATATCTTGGACTACCTAAAATGGGTCTGTAATATTTATCCACCATATTCCCAAGGATATCTGTAAAGGACTATTTACTGATACTGAACTTAACAGGTTAATTGAGAGATACTGAGGTGTTCAGCCTCAATCACCTGTTTGCCTAGTGTAATGCTAATCCCAGCTTCTAAAAGACCTGTTCATTGTTTGTGGATTGGGGAAATTAAGTCTGTCCTTGTGTGTATTGTAAAGTAACAGACAGTCTGGTGAATATAAAGGTCATGCATAGTTATTTAAACATAAAGGGATTAGCTTTTGCCTTCTAAGAGATGGGTAGTGGGAGACAAAAGCTAGCCTACTGTCAAATGTGTATTGGGTCTTGTTATGTTGTGGGTGGAGCTGGACCATTGTTCCTTTTAGATTAATGCAGTATTGGATGTGTATAAAGGTTACAATGTTTTTGGCAATAAAGTCAGTCTATCCCTGAAAGATACAGAGTGCGTCTCGTTCTTTCAGAAGGATTAAGTCCTATGGGAAGTGGTCGTCTGGCTGTGGAGGATCGGCAGTGAATTTGTGTCCATGAGAGGGAAGATATCTAAACGGCGTTTGTTACCCCCTTTTGTATTTGGGGTGCCGTTACAAGGAAATTACCCCTTTACAAAGTGTACCTCACATGGCCATAAGGCCAGGGCAGGCAGCAATCCCATTCTTCATGAGACCGGCATCTATGTCCACCTTCAAACTGGCCAGAAATTTGAAGAAGTAACATGGAGCTATTTCAATTAATTTATTCATCTGAATGATTAGTATCTTATGCTTTTATCAAGTTACACTAAAGATAATTCATGGTCTACTGTTATTAAATGTTTCAACTAGCTGTATCTTATGCAGAAATCAAAAGGAAAGCTGCTCCAGATTGTAAAAATCATCACTTCTCAAAAGCTATGAAAGCTTGCCACTGCCAGGCTGCGAATAGATTCTGAAGGAATAGCTACCTCGAAAATAAAAAGTTTCCGCTGCTAACCAATGTTAGCCTACAGTTACTAGATTTAATTAGGAAAATAAAAAAAACTGAGTTTATCAACAAGCATTTACTGGTATTACCTAGTAAGGCTATTTAACCACTTGACCTCTGGAAGATTTAGGCCCCATGCACACGAGACACTGTTATTTGCTGTTAAACGCGCGTTCAGAGGCAGTTGGATGCTTTTTTCAACTGCCCCTGAACCCATTCAATGTTATCCTATGTGTCCATGCACACACTCTAATTTTTTGGCGTTTACAAGCAGTTGCGTTTAACCTCGTTTTTCCAGAAGAAAAAAAAATGGGTTCAGACGCAAAAGTTTTCCACGTTTCAGACGCTAAACGCGGCTAAACGCGGTACCGGCGTTTTGCCGCGTTTGCGTTTATAAGCGTTTTTAAAGGTGACTTATTTTTTTACATTAGAAATCTCAAAAATGATGGCAAATGATGAAAAACCATAAAAAAATTATTAAATTTTTTTTAATTGCTTGCATTGCACTCGAGACAATGTGGCAGGTGACGTGGCAAGTGGACAATCCACAACTTGTCACAGGTAACGTGGCAAGTGGACAATTCACAACTTGTGGCAGGTGATGTTGCTAGGTGACGTGGCAGGTGGAAATCCACAAATTGTGGCAGGTGACGTGGCCAGGTGACGTGGCAAGTGGACAATCCACAACTTGTGGCAGGTAACGTGGCAGGTGGACAATCCACAAATTGTGGCAGGTGACGTGGCAGGTGACGTGGCCAGGTGATGTGGCCAGGTGACGTGGCAGGTGGACAATCCACAAATTGTGGCAGGTGACGTGGCCAGGTGACGTGGCAGGTCACGTGGCAAGTGGACAATACACAACTTGTGGCAGGTGACGTGGCCAGGTGACGTGGCAGGTGACGTGGCAGGTGGACAATCCACAAATTGTGGCAGGTGACGTGGCCAGGTGACGTGGCAGGTGACGTGGCAGGTGACATGGCAGGTGACATGGCAAGTGGACAATCCACAACTTGTGGCAGGTGACATGACAGGTGACGTGGCAGGTGGACAATCCACAAATTGTGGCAGGTGACGTGGCCAGGTGATGTGGCCAGGTGATGTGGCAGGTGGACAATCCACAAATTGTGGCAGGTGACGTGGCAGGTGACGTGGCAGGTGATGTGGCAGGTGGACACTCCACAACTTGTGGCAGGTGACGTGGCCAGGTGACGTGGCAGGTGACGTGGCAGGTGGACAATCCACAAATTATGGCAGGTGACGTGGCCAGGTGACGTGGCAGGTGAAGTGGCAGGTGGACACTCCACAAATTGTGGCAGGTGACGTGGCAGGTGACGTGGCAGGTGATGTGGCAGGTGGACACTCCACAACTTGTGGCAGGTGACGTGGCCAGGTGACGTGGCAGGTGGACAATCCACAAATTATGGCAGGTGACGTGGCCAGGTGACGTGGCAGGTGAAGTGGCAGGTGGACACTCCACAAATTGTGGCAGGTGACGTGGCAGGTGACGTGGCAAGTGGACAATACACAACTTGTGGCAGGTGACGTGGCCAGGTGACGTGGCAGGTGGACAATACACAAATTGTGGCAGGTGACGTGGCCAGGTGACGTGGCAGGTGACGTGGCAAGTGGACAATCCACAACTTGTGGCAGGTGACGTGGCCAGGTGACGTGGCAGGTGGACAATCCACAAATTGTGGCATGTGACGTGGCCAGGTGATGTGGCAGGTGACGTGGCAAGTGGAAAATCTACAACTTGTGGCAGGTGACGTGGCCAGGTGATGTGGCCAGGTGACGTGGCAGGTGACGTGGCAGGTGGACAATCCACAAATTGTGGCAGGTGACGTGGCCAGGTGACGTGGCAGGTGATGTGGCAGGTGGACAATCCACAAATTGTGGCAGGTGACGTGGCCAGGTGACGTGGCCAGGTGACGTGGCAAGTGAACATTCCACAACTTGTGGCAGGTGACGTGGAAGGTGACGTGGCCAGGTGATGTGGCAAGTGCACAATCCACAACTTGTGGCCAGGTGACGTGGCCAGGTGACATATCAGGTGACGTGGCAAGTGGACAATCCACAGCTTGTGGCAGATGATGTGGCATGTGATACGCTAAATATAAGTACACTGCTGCTCTCTCAGCTGCTGGTCTCCCAAAATGGCTGAAATGGTTAAATAATACTGTTTTTTGAGCTTAGGGAGGGTCTTATGATGTTTCTTAACTAAACGCCTATAGAAACAAACGCGGTAAAACGCCGCTAAAATCGCGGCAAAACGGGCGTTTTTAAACGCCGGTTTTAGCCTTTAAAAACGTGTGTTCAGCAGAGTTTGCACTCGCGTCTCGTGTGCATGGGGCCTTACCCCCTTCCTGATCAGGCCATTTTTTTGTGATACAGCACTGCGTTACTTTAACTGACAATTGCGTGGTCATGCATCGCTGTACCCAAATAACATTTATATCATTTTTTCCCACAAATAGAGCTTTCTTTTGGTAGTATTTGCTGACAACTGCATTTTTGATTTTTTTGGGCTATGAAAAAAAAAAAAAAAACAATATTTTTTTCTTTCTGCTTGGTTTATAAATCAAGGCCAATATGTATTCTGCTACATATTTGGGTACAAAAAAAAAATCCTAATAAGCATATATTGATTGGTTTGCAAAAAGTAATTGCCTCTACAAACTATACAGTATACTGGAATTCTAATTTATTTAAATTTTTATACTAGTAATGGCGGCGATCAGCAACCTATAGAAGGATTGCGACATTGCGGCTGACAGTTGGACACTGACTCTTTTGACACTTTGTGGGGACCAGTGACACTAATACAGTGATCAGTGCTAAAAATATGCACTCTCACTGTACTAATGACACTGGCTGGAAATGGGTTAAACATCTAGGGCGATCAAAGGGTTAAATGTGTGCCTAGCCAGTGTTTTACTGTACTATGTGTACTGCTTTTACTCAGGGAAGTGATAGATTTTAATCCCTAATTTGTAGGGACACAAAATCAATTCCTTCCCCCTGTCAGAACAGAGATCTTTCTTGTTTATAGCTCTGTTCTGTGTCTCCGCCTGACGATCAGCGGGTGTCAGCAGACATGCAGTGCCTGGCACCCGCAGATCGACTTCTGCTGTGAGTAATCGCAGCAGAAGTGGCTCGCCACCGGCAAGCGCATGCCCCCGTAGTTGGAAGTGCAGAATAACATATATATTTATGTGATTCTGCACAGGAGGGGCGCGGTGTAGCAGTAAATCTGCTATAGGACAGCCCACCTCATAGAAAATGGTATCAAATTGCTTTCCAAAAGAGTTTCTATATTAGAGAGGTCCTTTTTACCCAGTTCTTCTTGTGACCACATCCTAAGGAGACATCTAACGATGTCTAAAGATGTCTCAAGATGTTTAATTTGTAGTAATGGTGATGTTTTCAAATAAATGTATCCTACTTTAACTTAAAGTGGTTATAAAGCCTAAACATTTTTTTACCTTAATGCATACCTTGTATTAAGGTAAAAAATGTTTAGGCATCAGTATCCTCTTTTACCAGAGCCCTTATTCCATCCAGCACTCTGCATGCCTGCAGCTCTTCTCTCCCCTCACTTCCTGGTCTCACTGGCTTTGCTGAGGCAGAGGGAGCCATTGGCTCCTGCTGCTGTCAATTAAAGCCAGTGACAAGGGAGCAGGGGAGCAGGGGGTGGGGCCATGTCCCACTGTCTGTGTCTATAGATGCAGACAGTGAGGCTGCACAGGTAAACCCATAGAAAGCTGCTTTCTATGGGGGCAATTGCCAAAGGGGAGGAGCGCCAGTGGGGGATCCAAATAGAGGAGGTTTGGGCCGCTCTGTGCAACTCCATTGTATCATAGTAACCTATCACTTTATAGATATACTGTAAAAAGCTCACAAACACATTTGTTTCTTTTCACTGGCTACATGCCGGGAAGTAAGCAGGTAATTACTCTCTACAACCAGGCACCACCTCATGAAGACAATATCAGAAGCACCAAGCTACCATTAATGGTAAACACTACCAGGTTCTGTCTTGGCTGGATCAATAGGTTTAGGTCTACCTTTGAGATTCAGTGGTGCTTTTTAGGTGTAATATAATATTAACTAGGGATGAGACGAACACCCCTCTGTTCGGTTCGCACCAGAACATGCGAACAGGCAAAGAATTTGTTCGAACACGCAAACACCGTTAAAGTCTATGGGACACAAATATGAAAAATCAAAAGTGCTCATTTTAAAGGTTAATATGCAAGTTATTGTCATAAAAAGGGTTTGGGGACCTGGGTCCTGACTCAGGGGACATGTATCAATGCAAAAAAAGTTTTAAAAACGGACGTTTTTTCGGGAGCAGTGATTTTAATAATGCTTAAAGTGAAATAATAAAAGTGAAATATTCCTTTAAATTTCGTACCTGGGGTGTGTGTATAGTATGATTGTAAAGTGGCGCGTGTTTCCCGTGTTTAGAACTGTCCCTGCACAAAATGTAATTTCGAAAGGGAAAAAAGTCATTTAAAACTATACTCGCGGCTATTAATGAATTGTCGGTCCCGGCAATACAGATCAAAGTCATTGAAAAAAACGGCCGGGGTTCCCCCCCAGTCCATTACCAGGCCATTTGGGTCTGGTATGAATATTAGGGGAACATGCCATTTTTTTATGACTTTTATCTGTATTGCCGGGACCAACAATTCATTAATAGCCGCAAGTATAGTTTTAAATTACTTTTTTCCTTCAAAAATGACATTTTGCGCAGGGAACCAAAATGTAAAAAAACAATGCATGGGGGTCCCCCCAAAATTCAATTACCAGGCCCTTCAGGTCTGGTATGGATATTAAGGGAAACCCTGCGCCAAATAAAAAAAAATGGCGTGGGATTCCCCCCAAAAATTCATACCAGACCCTTATCCGAGCACGCAACCTGACGAGAGAGCGCCCCCCCTTCTGAACCGTACCAGGCCTCATGCCCTCAACATGCCCTCAACCCTGCGTTGCATCAGAGGGGGTGGCGTCACCCACACGTCACTGGGAAAGCTCGGGTTTCCCCTTGCGTCAGAGTGGGACGGGGTCACGTGACGGGTGGCCCCGTCCTCGGCTACATAAGACCTGTCAGGCTTCCGCGGCGTCATTCCCGGGGTGTCTCCGGTGGAGGTAGGATCGTGTGCTGTTCCTCGCTGGGCATTATCGCTGGAGCCTGGAGATCATCCATCGCTGGATACCAACATCGCTGGAGTGGAGATCGAGAGTGGATTTACACCGCTGCAATCTTTTTTTTTTTTTTTTTTTTTTTTTTTTTTTTTAATAAAGGACTTATCCCAACTGTGTCTGTGTGTTTTTTTTTTTACACTTTCTTTGTGAAATGGTAGGGGTACAATGTACCCCTTACCAATTCACATAGGGGGGCCGGGATCTGGGTGTCCCCTTTGTTATAGGGGTCTTCCAGATTCCGATAAGCCCCCGGCCCGCAGACCCCCACAACCACCGGGCAAGGGTTGTGGGAAAGAGGTCCTTATCCTCATCAACATGGGGACCTCCGCCCCATGTTGAGGGCATGTGGCCTGGTACGGTTCAGGGGGGGTCCCCCCTCTTTTCCTGCGGCCTGCCAGGTTGCGTGTTTGGATAAGGGTTTGGTATGGATTTTTGGGGGGAACCCCACACCATTTTTTTTTTAAATTTGGCGCGGAGTTCCCCTTAAAATCCATACCAGACCTGAAGGGCCTGGTAATTGAATTTGGGGGGACCCCCACGCATTTATTTTATGTTTTTATCAATGATTTTCAATGACTTTTCTCTGTATTGTCGGAAATTGCAGACAATTCATTACAGCCGTGAGTAGTTTTAAATTACTTTTCTCTTTCGTCCATGGACGGACACAGCTCCTTTAGTATTGACAAGTGGGTTATGTTCCGTCTATTAGGAGAGGACTAGGCAGACATGTTAGATATACAAAAACATGTAATTATACCAAAGCTGAACAGCCCCGCCCAGGGGGCGGTCCCTCTGGTCATAAACCCTCACCCTTCACTCAGCAGCTCAGTTTTTTTCTGCCTTTTACATTGGCTGGACCTCTAGCGCTGGTTTGTCATTCTGAACGGCGCGAACGGCAGATCACCTCAGAGACACCTCAGGCACACACTGTGCAGGAGTTTAGAGCGGCCGGCAGCGCTGAAGCAGTGCCTGGGTCAGGGCGGTGAGTCCTCTGGGAATACCCCTCGGTCTGCACTACTAAGGTGTTTCCTTATGTAACTTATTTTAATAAGTTCATAGACAAGGAATGGGAAAGACCGCAGAGGACCTTTTTGGTCCCAAAATGCATGGTGGTCCGTTACCCTTTTGAGGAGAGCCTTCTGAAAAAATGGGCATCTCCCCCCGGTTGTGGACCCCCCAGTATCCCGGTTAAACAAAGTAACCACTATTCCAGGTGAGGGGACCCCTGCATTTAAGGACCCTGCGGATAGGAGGTCCGAGGCGGTGGCCCGGTCCATGTTTACCATGCTGGGATCTGCATTACGGCTAGTTTTGGCTGCGGCTCTGGTGTCACAGACACTTACAGAATGGGCTAAAATTTTGCACCAGGAGTTGGAAAGACAACAGGTTTCCCCGGTGTTGGAGAACAAGCTAGTATATTCCGAACATTTACACACATCTGGTTTTACAACGAAATTACACTTGCAGTCCCCAAACAGAGTCTGCATAGCAGAATAGCAGGAAAGGGCTTATCTCCAGCCCACCTGCTGTGCAAGAAGCTTCAAAGAGGTTGAAGACAATGGACTGCACATGGACTGCAATACTGCCCCCAGAGGCCAATAACAAGGACGAGGATCATGGAAGTGCAATGATTTGTCGAGAGGCAGAGCGGCTGGCAATGGGAGGTAGTTTGAATGAGCAATGAGTGAGTTTTGTAAAAAGGGTTCGTATCACAGAGCTCAGCCTCTTGACCTGAATACCTTTCTGAAGCCACATATCTATAGGCCTCATAAAAGCCTGATGCTTGGGCCTAGCCATGCGGCCTAGGCCTGCATTCTTTGTTACATCTGAGCACAGCCAGTGAGGGTTACCGAGAGGAGTGTTAAGTATCTTTCATTATTATTATTGTTGATATAGACTGTATCCGGTATCTGTTGTTAGGATATGTTTCCTATTTTTAAATGAAGTAAATATGACTTGTTTTACTAAGCAAATGTGCCTGTCTTCATAATTAACATTGTATCATTAGGCCTACCATACTTAGATTAGACTAGCAAACAAGGGAAAAATACACATTAATACATTTATGCGATAGACATTGTGAGGGGGTTAGCTCGGCAGCGGGTGTGTGTGACCCCCGAGATGGGCTCCCCACACAAAAACAGGCCCAGCAAACGGTGGTTGTGGTTTTCAAAATCAAAAAGGTGCGGTTTATTTTCTATTTACAGTGACAAAACACAGCAAAGCAAAAGAAACATAAACAAAATAAATCCTGGTCAACTTGACCTCTGACTAAACATACAGGTTTCCTAACTAACAACTGGGATCAGCCTAGTGCTGTCCTAGTCCCTAAGTCCCTGGTTTTAAATGTCCAAGCAAATAGCCACACAGGCTTTGTCTCACCGCACAGGGGTTCACTCTCCCTAGACAGTCCACACAGGTCTGGTTCCAGGCATGAGCCAACATCTAATGAAGCTGGGAGTTCTTATAGAGGCCTAAATGAGCTGACAAGCTTCAGCTGGTCTCATCAACTCCCTGTCTGTACGACGCCCCACACTCTCCCTAGAGGTATGAGTCATCCATGAGCCCACTAGCCTTATACAACTCTCCACCTAGTTGTATAAGTCGGCGTAAAGCCTGAATCTGGGCGAAATATATCTACCCCCCTGGATGCAACCAGGTGACTTTACCTTCCTGCTGTCACATACCCCCCCCCTCTTGTTTTAACCTCGGGGTTGGAACACCAGCAATCAGGCATTCATGTACTCGAGACAAAGCATCCACATTCCCCATTTGAACGCCAGGGCGATGCTTTACTGTGAAGTTGAATTCCTGGAGGGCCAGGAACCACCTATTCACTCTTCTATTTGTTTCTTTGTTTTGAGCCATCCACTTTAACGGAGCGTGATCCGTAACCATGTCAAAGTGCCTACCTAGCAGGTAGTACCGAAGGGAATCTAGAGCCCACTTCACCGCTAAACACTCCTTTTCAACGGTGGCGTAATTTACCTCATGGGACTTCAACTTCCTGCTGAGGTAAATGACTGGGTGCTCTTCCCCGTTCCAGACCTGGGACAATACTGCTCCTAACCCCACATCTGACGCATCACTTTGTACGACAAAGTCTTTAGAGAAGTCGGGTGAGTACAACACTGGCTGGCTACATAAGGCTTGTTTCAAGAATTGGAATGCTGCCTCAGCCTCGGGGGTCCATTTAATCATGACCGACCCTTTCCCCTTCGTCAGGTTGGTTAGGGGCACAGCCTTAGAAGCAAAGTGGGGAATGAATCGCCGATAATACCCAGCGATTCCCAGAAAGGCTCGTACCTGCTTCTTGCTGTTGGGACGTGGCCAACTCTGGATGGCCTCGACTTTGTTGAGTTGGGGTTTTATTACTCCCCTCCCAATGGTGTACCCAAGATATTTGGCCTCCTCCTGCCCAATGGTACACTTCTTGGGGTTAGCCGTAAACCCGGCTTCCCGAACAGAGTCCAGGACTGCTTGCACTTTTGGCAGATGTGAGGCCCAATCTGTGCTATGGACAATTATGTCATCCAGGTAAGCCGCAGCATACTTCCGATGGGGCCTCAGCATCTGGTCCATTTTCCGCTGGAATGTGGCCGGCGCATTCTGTAACCCGAACGGCATTCTTTTATATTGGAACGCCCCGTCTGGGGTTACAAATGCGGTTTTCTCTTTGGCCGACTTGGCCAGGGGGATTTGCCAATACCCTTTTGTGAGGTCAAGAGTCGTCATGTATCGGGCTGTTCCCAGCCGGTCGATCAACTCATCTATACGTGGCATGGGGTAGGTGTCAAATTTTGTAACTTTGTTCAACTGTCGAAAATCGTTACAAAATCGCCAGCTCCCATCCGGTTTAGGCACCAACACAATGGGACTAGACCAATCACTTTGGGACTCCTCTATCACCCCTAAGTTCAGCATTTTCTGTACTTCCTCCCGTATTGCCTCCCGTCGGGCCTCTGGGATCCGATAGGGTTTTAACTTCACCCTTTCACCGGGCGGGGTAATGATGTCATGCTCTACCCCAGATGTTTGTCCCGGCAGCTCAGAGAATACCTCCTTGTTGCGAAGCACAAACTCCTTAACCTCCTGTTGTTGGGGTTGTGACAAGGTGGCTGCTATTCCAACCTCCGGAATCACGCAACCAGTTTGAGCTGGTGACCAAGTGTCTGCGACTAGGGACTCTCTATCCCTCCAGGCTTTCAACAGATTAACGTGATAGATCTGTTCGGGCTTTCGCCTTCCTGGTTGTCTGACCTTGTAATTCACTTCGCTCACTTTTTCCATTATCTCGTAGGGGCCTTGCCATTTGGCAAGGAATTTACTTTCAACCGTAGGGACAAGTACCAGTATCCTATCCCCCGGGGAAAAGGTACGGGTCCTGGCTCCACGGTTGTACACTCTCTGCTGTGCTAACTGCGCTTGGGCCAAATGTTCCTTCACGATGGGCATTACCTGTGCAATTCGGTCTTGCATCAGGGCGACATGCTCAATCACACTCCTGTGGGGAGAACTCTCACTTTCCCAAGTTTCCTTGGCAATATCCAACAGCCCTCTTGGGTGTCTCCCATACAGTAACTCAAAGGGGGAGAATCCCGTAGAGGATTGGGGCACCTCCCTAATAGCAAACATCAGATAAGGAAGTAGACAGTCCCAATCCTTTCCATCTCTATCCACCACTTTCTTCAACATTTGTTTTAGGGTTTTGTTGAACCTTTCAACCAGCCCATCGGTTTGGGGGTGATACACAGATGTACGTAATTGCGTCACTTTGAACAATTTACACAGCTCCTTCATAACCCGGGACATAAAGGGTGTACCTTGGTCCGTAAGCAGTTCTTTACAAATACCCACCCGGCTAAACACAAGAGATAGCTCTTTGGCTATGGTTTTGGCCGAGGTATTTCGGAGAGGGATCGCTTCTGGATAACGGGTGGCATAGTCCATTATAACTAATATGTACTGGTGCCCCCTAGCGGACTTGATTATAGGACCTACCAAATCCATGGCGATCCTCTCAAACGGGACCTCAATGATCGGTAGAGGGACCAGCGGGCTACGGAAATGTGGCATCGGGGCCGACCTCTGACACACAGGGCAGGAGGAACAATAATTTTCTATGTCCTTCATCACCCCCGGCCAATAGAATCTCTGTAATACCCTCTCTCGGGTTTTCTCTGTCCCCAGATGACCTCCAAGAATGTGCCCATGGGCCAACTCCAACACCAACTTCCTGTAAGGTTTGGGCACCACAAGCTGCTCAACGGTTTCTTCTGCCCTTTTTGCCACCCGATACAGTAGGTCCTTCTCTACGCTGAAGTATGGGTAAGTGCAGGTATTATCTGGGTTCACTAACTCGCCATCTATTTTCACTACGTTTTCCCGTGCCTTTATTAGGGCGGGGTCTTTCAACTGTTCTGTGGCAAAGTTTTCCCTGTGAACCTCAAGATCAGAAAACTCCACAGACGGTAGGTTTTCGTCTGAGGAGGTGGGCTCCTCTCCAGTTTCTTGAGTCTCCCCTGCCAATACTGATAAGGGAAATTCTGGAGAGTCCTCACCACTCTCAGGGGAGTTCTGGCTATCACATTCCTGGTACATAGGGGCACCAGTGGGGGGCTCAGGATCATCCCACAGTTCCCAGAACTTCGGAAAATCCCTTCCCACAATGGCGTCATGCGGTAACTGAGATACTAAGCCCACTGGATGAGAGAGGGTACCTTTGGGGGTCTCGAAACACACTGTAGTCACTGGATACTCTCGGGTGTCCCCATGCACACAAATAACAGCTACCTTGCTATTCCCAGAGACCTCTGTTTTAACTAACTCAGCCTTTATCAGGGTCACAAGGCTACCTGAATCCAGCAATACCACAACATTTCTACCATTAACACACATTTTGCATAAATGTTTCTCAGTTCCTCGAATGGCAGTGCATGCGACTGTCGCACACAGCGACTGACGTCTGCCCGTCAGAAAGTCACACTGCATGGGTTCCTCCACAACCGGGCAATTGGCTGCAATATGTCCCGCTTGCCGGCAGCGGTAGCAAATGATCCTTCTTGCGGCCTCTTGAGCCGCTGATTTCCCAGGCTGTTCTCGCCAAACTTGGGGTAGAGCTCCCACCCTCTCACTCTCTCCACCCTCACCCCTTGGAATCCTCTTATCCGCCCCTGGGGATGGTCTGGTCTTAGGGTGGAAAGTCCGAGTGTCTCTGGAAGAGGCCGTCAGGTTCTCTGTAGCCAAGTATTTCTCCACACGATCCACAAGACCATCGGCCGTCTCTGGGTCTCCATGGCTTACCCACTTTTGGATGGCAGTAGGAAGAGCTCTCAAAAACCGATCCATTACAACACGTTCCACAATCTTTGGTGCGGACAAAGTCTCTGGCTGTAGCCACTTTCTGCTCAGGTGAATGAGATCATACATTTGAGACCTGGGGGGTTTTCCAAGCTGGAAAGTCCAGTTATGCACACGCTGAGCCCGGACAGCCTGGGTGACACCCAGCCTTGCCAATATTTCAGCTTTTAGCATCGCATAGTCTTTTGCTTGGTTAGGCTCTAGGTCATAGTAAGCTTTCTGCGATTCACCAGTTAACAGAGGAGCCACCAGTCCAGCCCACTGCTCCTCAGGCCACTTTTCTCTTTCAGCGGTCCTTTCAAATGTGGTCAAAAATACCTCTGGATCATCCTCTCCAGTCATTTTTGTCAATAAACGACTCACCCCAAAGGACGCGGTATTAGTGGGACGGCTTTCCTCACTGGTCTGCGGACGTTGCTGCATTGCTGCTTCCATCTGTTGTTGTAGTCTCTGCTCTTGCTTCTGTAACAGGTCTATGAAGCGGGCCTCAGATTGCTGCTGGGCTTGTTGCTGAGCCTCCAGACTCTGTTGCAAAGTTGCGTTTGTCTGCTGCTGGGCTGCAAGGCTCTGTTGATGAGCTTGCTGCTGGGCTGCAAGGCTCTGTTGATGAGCTTGCTGCTGGGCTGCGAAGTTCTGTTGTTGAGCTGCAAGGCTCTTTTGCAAACCTGCATTTGTCTGCTGTTGATTGGCATTTGCTAGAGCCAGCTGCTTCAGTATCTCCTCCATGCTGGCTTAAAAAAAAACTGCCACTGGTTCTCCACCAACTGCGAGGGGGTTAGCTCGGCAGCGGGTGTGTGTGACCCCCGAGATGGGCTCCCCACACAAAAACAGGCCCAGCAAACGGTGGTTGTGGTTTTCAAAATCAAAAAGGTGCGGTTTATTTTCTATTTACAGTGACAAAACACAGCAAAGCAAAAGAAACATAAACAAAATAAATCCTGGTCAACTTGACCTCTGACTAAACATACAGGTTTCCTAACTAACAACTGGGATCAGCCTAGTGCTGTCCTAGTCCCTAAGTCCCTGGTTTTAAATGTCCAAGCAAATAGCCACACAGGCTTTGTCTCACCGCACAGGGGTTCACTCTCCCTAGACAGTCCACACAGGTCTGGTTCCAGGCATGAGCCAACATCTAATGAAGCTGGGAGTTCTTATAGAGGCCTAAATGAGCTGACAAGCTTCAGCTGGTCTCATCAACTCCCTGTCTGTACGACGCCCCACACTCTCCCTAGAGGTATGAGTCATCCATGAGCCCACTAGCCTTATACAACTCTCCACCTAGTTGTATAAGTCGGCATAAAGCCTGAATCTGGGCGAAATATATCTACCCCCCTGGATGCAACCAGGTGACTTTACCTTCCTGCTGTCACAACATATATTATAGATTACAAGAGTATATATATAATATTAGATCGCATGCAACACCCGATCTGCGTAGAAATGGCTGACCAGTTGGTGCATGGCCTCAAATATGTCTGTGATGCAGCCCTGGACACAGCTCCCCTGCTTTCTAGAGCCTCAGTATCCGCTGTGGCACTGCGTCGCCTGATTTGGCTAAAATGCTGGTCCGCGGACCAGACTTCCAAGAAGGCTCTGGCTGATTTGCCTTTCTGGGGCGGAAGGCTATTTGGAGCCTCGCTGGATGACATTATTAAGGATGTCACTGGGGATAAGAGCACACTGCTTCCACAATCCAGAAAAGGTAAGGAGCCACGCCGCAGGCCTGGGCCCTCCTTTTCCGCTCAGAAGCATTTTTTTCGTCAGTCCTAACCCGCAGGTAAGCGTTCCCAGGCCGACAAGGGGCCAGCTGAGAGACAAAAGCGTCCCTGGGTTGTTCGCAAACCAAACAAATCTGCTACTGCATGAAGGTTTGCCCCCGCCCGACTCTCGGGTGGGGGGTCGCCTTCGCGAGTTTGCAGCTTGGTGGACCTCCCTGTTTTCCGACCAGTGGGTTTGCGAAGTGGTTTTATCAGGGTACAAGATAGAATTTCATTCTTGTCCACCAAAACAGATTTTTTTTCCCTCAAACCTTCATCTTCCTCCGGCTTGTCGGAACGCCCTGTTTGGGGCAGTGCAGGACCTGCTGAAGCGCGGGGTGGTAGTACCTGTGCCGCTGCCAGAAAGATTTCAGGGATTTTACTCCAATCTGTTTGTAGTCCCAAAGAAGGACGGGGTCCGTCCAATCCTGGATCTCAAGGCCCTCAACACCTTTGTAAAGGTGCGAAGGTTCAGGATGGAATCAGTTCGCTCTGTGGTCGCTGCACTCCATCCGGGGGATTTTCTAGCATCCTTGGACATCAAGGATGCATACTTGCATGTCCCCATATGCATCAGGCATCAGAGATTTCTGCGTTTTGAAGTCGGGGACGATCACTACCAATTTGTGGCTCTCCCTTTTGCCCTGGCATCGGCACCAAGGGTTTTCACCAAGGTGCTCGCCCCGATTCTGGCCTTGCTGAGACAGTGAGGTATCGCTATCGTGGGCTACCTGGATGACCTCCTTCTGAGAGCTGCTTCAGACTCAGAATTAGAGGAGGATGCAGCAATTGCCAGTCAGACCCTTCAAAAATTTGGTTGGGTACTGAACCTCCAGAAGTCGGTGTTGGTGCCGACTCAGCACCTGGAATACCTGGGCTTGATCCTTGACTCCACGGAGGCGAAGATTTTTCTCCCTTTAGAAAAATTGCAGGCTCTTCAGGTGGCGGTGAAGCTGTTGGCATCCCGCAGGTGGTGGTCGCTGCGCTTTTGCATGCGACTCCTAGGTCTCATGGTGGCCTCCTTCGAGGCGGTACCGTATGCTCAATTCCACACTCGAGTCTTTCAGAAGGAGATCCTGTCCAAGTGGGATAAGTTCCGTTGTCCCTGGATTGTCAAATTCGAGTGAGCCAACTAGTCAGGACTTCCCTGGTCTGGTGACTGATATCTCCGCCCTTCAGTCCGGAAAATCGTTCCTTCCCTTTCACTGGATTGTGATCACGACGGGCGCCAGCCTGACCGGTTGGGGGGGTGTTTGGGGGGTCCAGTCGACACAAAGTCGCTGGACACAGGAAGAATACCGCCTGCTGATCAATGTACTGGAACTTCGGGCGATCAGGCAGTGCCTCTCCACATGGTCACAGAGGCTACAGGGGCTTTTAGTCAGGATCCAGTCGGACAACGCTACGGCGGTGGCGTATGTCAACCATAAAGGAGGAACAAGGAGCTCGGCTGCAGCATCGGAGGTCGCTCACATCCTGCGGTGGGCAGAAAGGAGCGTGCCGGCTCTATCGGCTGTATACATTCCGGGCGTAGAAAACTGTCGCCAGATGCTGGACCAAGGAGAATGGTCGCTACACCCGGACGTGTTTCAACTCATTTGCCTAAAATGGGGCACGCCAGATGTGGATCTCCTGGCTTCTCGACTCAATCAGAAGGTATTGAGGTTTGTGGCCAGGTCAAAAGATCCCTGGGTGGATGCAACGGACACGTTGGTGGCCCCGTGGGGACAGTATCGGCTGATCTATGCTTTTCCCCCACTGAAACTTCTTCCTTGTTTTCTCCGCAGAGTGGAGACCGAGGGGATTCCGGTAATCCCAATTGCCCCAGATTGGCCTCTGCGTCCCTGGTACGCCGACCTGGTGTGCCTGGTGGCGGATGCCCCTTGGCGACTGCCGATGCGGGAGGACCTTCTGTCGCAAGGTACCATACTTCATCCTGCTTTACAGGCATGGCTATTGAAAGCCAGGTACTAAGGGACCGAGGCCTGTCGGATTCAGTAATTTCCACTATGCTGAGGGCACGGAAGTCATCTTCTCGGAAGATCTAACATCGCACGTGGAAGGCATACATCTCTATGTGTGAGGAGATGGAGTGGCGTCCACGGGCATTTTCGGTTTCCAGGATCCTGTTGTTTCTACAGCGTGGAGTGAATCAGAAACTTGCCTTAAGCACCATTAAGGGGCAGATTTCAGCCTTGGCTGTTTTCTTTCAACGACCCCTAGTGGCTCATTCACTGGTGAGTACGTTTGTGCAAGGGGTCTGACATGTGGCTCCTCCGGTTCGACCACCACTACCTCCGTGCGATTTGAACCTGGTGCTCTCTGCACTTCAGAAACCTCCCTTTGAGAACATCAGAGAGATTCCTCTTTTGACACTCTCTCAGAAAGTTGCCTTTCTGGTGGCCATTACATCTGTCAGGAGGGTTTCTGAGTTGGCGGCCTTGTCTTGCAAGTCCCCCTACTTGATCCTCCATAAGGATAAAGTGGTGCTACGCACGCAGCCTTAGTTTCTTCCGAAGGTGGTTTCGGCTTTTCATCTGAATGAGGACATTGTACTTCCATTCTTCGGTCCTCGGCTGTCGCATCCCAAAGAGGTTGCGTTACATTCCTTAGACGTGGTACGTGCTCTGCGGGTGTATCTGTCTGCTACGGCTCCGTTTCGGAGGTGAGACTCACTGTTTGTGTCAGTGACTGGTCCAAAGAAAGGCCTGGCGGTCTCGTCGGCCACCATTTCTCGGTGGATCAGATAGATTGTGATTCAGGCTTACGCCCTTAAAGGGCGGGCGCCTCCCTTTCCTGTCACGGCGCATTTGACCAGGGCGATTGGTGCCTCCTGGGCTTTTCGACATCAAGCGTCTGTCTCACAGGTATGTAAGGCAGCGACCTGGTTGTCCGTTCACACCTTCACTAAATTTTACAAGGTTCACGTGCATGCATCTGCGGATGCTTGCTTTGGCCACAAGGTTTTGCAGGCGGCTGTTTAAGGTTGCAACTCCTCCGTTGAGGAGCTCTGTTTGTTTGGGGTGAAGTTTGTTTGCTTGCTGTTCCCACCTCTCTTTTTGTGACACTGCTTGGGGACGTCCCACTTGTCAAGACTAAAGGAGCTGTGTCCATCCATGGACGAAAGAGAAAATAGGATTTTTGTACTCAACGTAAAATCCTTTTCTCTGAAGTCCATGGACGGACACAGCACCCATCCCTCCTGTTTGAATTTGTACTGCTTTTTGACGAACTGAGCTGCTGAGTGCAGGTTGAGGGGTTATTACCAGAGGGACCGCCCCCTGGGTGGGGCTGTTCAGCTTTGGTATAATTGCATGTTTTTGTATATCTAACATGTCTGCCTAGTCCACTCCTAATAGACGGAACATAACCCACTTGTCAAGACTAAATGAGCTGTGTCCGTCCATGGACTTCAGAGAAAAGGGGTTTACGGTGAGTACAAAAATCCTATTTTTTTCCTTCAGAAAGGACATTTTGTGCAGGGACAGTTCTAAGCAAGGGAAACAAGCGCTACTTTACAAGCATACTATAGACACCCCCCAGGTACGAAATTTAAAGGAATATTTCACTTTTATTGTTTCACTTTAAGCATTATTAAAATCACTGCTCCCAAAAAAACTGCAGTTTTTAAAACTTTTTTTGCATTGATACATGTCCCCTGGGGCAGGACCAGGGTCCCCAAACACTTTTTTATGATAATAACTTGCATATAAGCCTTTAAAATTAGCACTTTCGATTTCTCCCATAGACTTTTACAGGGTGTTCCGCGGCTTTTCGAATTTGCCGCGAACACCCCAAATTGTTCGCTGTTCGACGAACGGGCGAACAGTCAATGTTCAAGTCGAACTCATGTTCGGCTCGAACTCGAAGCTCATCCCTAATATTGACCTTTGTCCATGCAACATGGTAAAACAATTACCGTACTAAAGCAAAAATTCAATCAGCGCAAACAAATGATAAAGATAAACAGATATGATATGATAATGCAAGCTGAACACCAAGGGTAAATTTACAAAAAATACAATACTAAAAAGCAAATAGTGCAGCGCAAATATATGAGTAATAATCGTTATTTCATATGTAGCACTACCACCGGAGGAGCTGCTGGTTTAGTTTGGGTCAGTACTCTGTTTACAACCCCCTTAACTGGCTCAGACCCTTGCTTGGCACAACTGGTGTAACTGGCAATTGTGGGACCCACTGAATGCTGAATGCTGGGAACACAATTTTGCCTGTATATTTATATATCACAATAACATGGAAAAAATATTGTTACCTTTCTTTGGTAGCAGTCCCTCAGGAAACAAAGATACCTCAAACAAATTGTTTCACTGAACCAAGGGCAAACTTTACTTGGTGTGAGAAAAAGGGGACAGTAATACACATATGCATACAGTTGACTCAGCAGTAGTGATGAGCCGAACACCCCCGGGTTCGGTTCGCACCAGAACCCGCGAACGGACCGAAAGTTCGAACGAACATTAGAACCCTATTAAATACAATGGATGCGAACGTTCGAATTCTAAAGTGCTAATTATAAAAACTATTATGCATGTTATTGTCCTAAAAAGGGTTTGGGAACCCGGGTTCTGCACCAGGGGACATGTATCAATGCAAAAATAAGTTTTAAAAACGGTCGTTTTCCGGGAGCAGTCATTTTAATGATGCATAAAGTGAAAAAAAAAAGTCAAATATTCCTTTAAATATGGTACCTGGGGGGTGTCTAAAGTATGCCTGTGAAGTGCCACGTGTTTCCCGTGTTTAGAACTGTCCCTGCACAAAATGACACTTCTAAAGGAAAAAAAAGCCATTTAAAACTGCTTGCGGCTTTAATGTAATGTCTGGTCCCGGTAATATGGATGAAAATCTTTAAGAAAAATGGCATAGCTACCCCATGACCCCCCCCCCTACCCCAGCCCATTACCAGCCCCTTTGGGTCTTGTATGGATATTAAGGGGAACCCCGCACATAAAATAAAAAAGGCCCTATATACTCTGAACAGCCGTATACAGGCGGTGCATACAAGACAGGGACTGTAGGTTTGTTCTTATGTAGAATCTGTTTGTAATTTTGAACAGGTACATTGTTGAAGTGTAGCTCCAGACCAAAAATCTATTTTTAAACTTTTTGGAAAACATAGGTAAGGGTTATCACCCCTGTAACATTTGTTTTGCTGTCTGTGCCCCTGTTCAGAACATTTCACCTCACTTTCCGTCCTAATGACAACTGTTTTTGAAATGTGGTGTTTTTCTTGAAACAAGGATTGCTGATAAAGCATCAGTACAGAGGAGACACCTTTCTCCCATATTTATTCTTACAGGAGAGAATTTTCCTTCCTAGTGGTAGATTTCCTCTCACTTCCTGTTGTCTTCTTGCGTTTGCAAGTAGGAGTCGTTTGTAAGTTGGATGTTTGAAAGTAGGGACCTGCCGTATATACTCTGCAGAAATAGGCCCCTTAGTTGTTGGTGTTGGCACAACACTGTAAGCACTCACAGTTACTCTTGGTTGGTGCTGGAACGCCCTGCTGTCAACTATTATATCAGGAATTTTAATTACATATAATTGTTGAACAGTGGTAGTAAAAATTGGGCCTTTGATGGTGGTGCTGGTGCCACAACACTGTAAGCCCTGACAGTTACTCTTGGTGGGTGCAGCAATGGGCCCTGCTGTGAATTATTAGATCAAGAATTGTAATTACATGCCCCTGTTGAACAGGGGCTGAAAAATTGGGCCTTAGGCACTGGTGGCACAACACTGCAACCCTTCACAGATACTGTACTTGGAGCACAGCAATGAGCCCTGTTGCAAAGTATTGCTTCAAAAATTGTAATGACACGCCCCTGTTAAACAGGGGCTGAAAAATTGGGCCTTAGGCACTGGTGGCACAACACTGCAACTCCTCACAGATACTGTACTTGGAGCACAGCAATGAGCCCTGTTGCAAAGTATTGCTTCAAAAATTGTAATTACACACCCCTGTTAAACAGGGGCTGAAAAATTGGGCGTTAGGCACTGGTGGCGGCACCCATAAACAAAAATGATCTTCCAAGCTATCATCATCAATCGTATCATTGAGGACTCGGAGGAGGAGGATAGCCAGTCAACATAACAGCACAGGCACTCAGCATCAGCATCAGTCTTGAAGGGATGTGACATTTTAAAATCAATTAGTCTGTTATATCAGCATCAGGTGTGTGGTAGCTGGTGGTGATCCAAGACTGGTTCATCTTGATGAAAGTCAGTCGATCAACCGAGTCGGTGGACAGGCGCACCCTGTGATCCGTGACAAATCCTCCAGCAGCACTGAATGTGCGTTCCGAAAGAACGCTGGATGCAGGACAGGCCAGTAGCTCAATTGCATACTGTGCAAGCTCTGGCCAGTGATCCATCCTCAAGACCCAGTAAGCCAGAGGATTTTCGGTGGGGAAGGTGTCCAAGTCTGACCTTGCCCCTAGATATTCCTGCACCATGTTTATCAGACGCTGGCGATGGTTGCTGGAACCGATCATACTTTGGGGCTGCGGACTAAAGAATTGTCTGAACGCATCGGTCAGACGGCCACCTTCCCCACCGCTCCTTCTTTGACTGGCCGAAGCCTCAGCAACTCGTTGTCCAGGACCAGGAGTTTGCAACCTCCCAGTCTCTGGGAACGCGTTGCACAGACCTTTCTGCAAGGCCTCCCGGAGTTGTCTCATCCTCTGCTCCCTCTGCGACGGTAACATAAGGTCCGCAACCTTACCCTTGTACCGTGGATCAAGGAGAGTGGCCAGCCAGTAATGGTCCCTCTCCTTGATCCGAAGAATACGAGGATCCTTCCGCAGACTTTGCAGGATCAGGGAGGCCATGCAGCGTAGGTTTGCTGAGGCATTCGCTCCGGAGTCCTCTGGGTCACTAAGGACGACATGATCCGCAGCCACCTCCTCCCAGCCACGTACAAGTCCACTGGTTTCTTGGGACTGTAAATCATCCCTAAAAGACTGCTGCTGATGATGCTGAGTGCCAGCCTCCACCTCCATGCTGACACAATCCTCCTCCTCCTCCTCCTCCTCTTCCTGTGCGATGGGTGGGACAGAAGGAACACTGTCTGGGTAAAGGGGGCCTTGAGAGGCAAGGAAGTCCTCCTCTTCCTGCCTCTGTTCTGCCTCAAGTGCCCTGTCCATTATTCCACGCAGCGTGTGCTCCAACAGGTGGACAAGAGGTACAGTGTCACTGATGCATGCACTGTCACTGCTCACCATCCTCGTGGCCTCCTCAAATGGTGCCAGGACAGTGCATGCATCCCTGATCATGCCCCACTGGCGTGGAGAAAAAAAACCAAGCTCCCCTGACCCTGTCCTGGTGCCGTAGTCGCACAGGTACTCATTGATGGCCCTCTGCTGCGTGTGCAGCCGCTGCAGCATGGCCAACGTTGAGTTCCACCTGGTGGGCATGTCACATATAAGGCGGTTCTTGGGCAGGTTCAACTCCTTTTGCAGCTCAGCCAGGCGAGCACTGGCATTATAAGATCTGCGGAAATGCACACAGACTTTCCTGGCCTGCCTCAGGACATCCTGTAAGCCCGGGTACCTGCCCAAGAAGCGCTGCACCACCAGGTTAAGGACGTGAGCCACACAGGGCACATGGGTCAGTTGTCCCTGTCGGAGGGCGGAGAGGAGGTTGGTGCCATTGTCGCAAACCACCATTCCTGGCTTAAGCTGGCGTGGCGTCAACCACCTCTCGGCCTGGCCCTGCAGAGCAGACAGGACCTCTGCCCCAGTGTGGCTTCTGTCCCCCAAACACACCAGCGCAAGCACGGCATGGCATCTTTTTGCCTGCGTACTTGCGTAGCCCCGTGAACGGCTACGGAGCACCGCTGGTTCATAGGACAAACCACAGGAAGAGGCCATGGAGGAAGAAGAAGAGGAGGGGGTGGAGGAGAGAGGTGTGTCACAACCAGTAGTAGCATTTTGGAGGCGTGGCGGTGGGACAACCTCCAACACTACTGCACCTTGTCCTGAATCCTTCCCAGCTGCCAAAAGAGTGACCCAATGGGCCGTGAAAGAAAGGTAACGTCCCTGTCCATGCCTGCTGGACCATGAGTCAGCGGTAATATGCACCTTACCGCTGACCGCCCTGTCCAGCGAGGCCAAGACATTGCCTTCCACATGCCGGTAGAGAGCCGGAATAGCCTTCCGTGAGAAAAAGTGGCGTTTGGGAACCTGCCACTGAGGAACCGCACATTGCACAAACTCACGGAAGGGGGCCGAGTCTACCAACTGAAAAGGCAGCAGTTGAAGCGCTAGCAATTTAGCCAAGCTAGCATTCAACCGCTGGGCATGTGGATGGCTGGGAGTGAACTTCTTTCGACGGTCCAGCAGCTGGGGCAGGGAAATTTGCCTGCTAGAATCGGACGTCGGTGTACTGCTAGCAGAGTGGGCGCAAGTACTTGGCTGTGACACACCTAATTCTACACCTTCATTCCTCTCAGTGCATGTTTCAGAGAGGACTGAAGTTATAGTGGGGTTGGAGATCCCAGCTGATGCGGTGCAAGGAGAGGTCCGCTTTGTTCTTTGGTGTGGGTCTTTGAGGTAGGCTTGCCAACGAGCTGCATGGCAGGTCAACATATGTCTGGTCAGGCATGTGGTACCCAAGCGGCTGATGTTTTGGCCACGCGATATACGCTTGAGACATATGTTGCAAACAGCAGCTGTGCGATCTGATGCACTAGCCTCAAAAAAGGCCCACACCAAAGAACTTTTTGAATGACGGGCAGAGGCAGCGCCCTGCACAGGCGGAGCTCTGCGGTGTGATTCCGTCGGTGTACTGCCCTTACGCTGGCCACCAAAGGGCATCCTGCCTCGTTGGAGATGTGCCTCCTCCTCATCCTCCTCCTCCTCCTCTCTCCTATTAGGCACCCACGTGGAGTCATTGACCTCATCATCCCCTCCCTCCTCATCACTGGAGCCAATCTGGCAGTATGCTGCAGCTGCTGGAACATGACTGCCAGATTGGTGTCCTTCTTGAGCATCCCCTCTGTCTGCTCTCACGCTACTGCCTTCCTCTAGCTGGGTTTCATCATCAGACCCTTCGAAACGCTGGGCATCCTCCTGGAGCATGTACCCAACACTGTGCTGAAACAGTTCGGGGGACTCCTCAGGAGGAGGACATGGTGGGTCTAGGGAAGGAGTGACTGATGATTTGTCTGACATTGATACCAGGGAAGACGACGCTTTGGCAGCTGCTTTTCCAGTACCCTGAGCCTGGGTGAGAGAGGATGAGGAGGAGGAGGAGGGCTTGGTCATCCACTCTACCAAGTCTTCGGCATGATGTGGCTCAACATGTCCAGCTGCCGAAAACAAGGACAAGCGTGTCCCATGGCCATGTGCTGATGACAATGCACCGCGTCCACGACCAGCACTGTTGCCCCCAGACACAGAGCCTGCTTGCCCTCTTTTATTGCCTCCTGACTGTCTGCCTCTCCTTGTTTGCCTTCCAGACATTCTAATAGATGGCCTGCAGGGAGATGGGAAAAAAGCAATAAGGGCTACCTTCAGGTGTCCTTCTCTGTCCCTTGAAACAAGGACTTTCACAGTGAAAGAAACTGACACTGTCCCTACCTAGAGTTTTCTGTCCCTAGAATAAATGTTTTTTTTAATCACAATATAGCACAAGGACAATTCACTCAATGTCTCTCCAGGTCCCTGGAAACAAGGACTTGCAGAGTGAAAGAAACTGACACTGTCCCTACCTAGAGTTTTCTGTCCCTAGAATAAATGTTTTTTTTAAGCACAATATAGCACAAGGACAATTAACTCACTGTCCTTACAGGTCCCTGGAAACAAGGACTTGCAGAGTGAAAAAAAAAAAACACTCTCCCTACCTACAGTTTTCTGTCCCTAGAAAAAATGTTTTTTTTAAGCACAATATAGCACAAGGACAATTAACTCACTGTCCTTACAGGTCCCTGGAAACAAGGACTTGCAGAGTGAAAGAAAAAAAACACTCTCCCTACCTACAGTTTTCTGTCCCTAGAAAAAATGTTTTTTTTAATCACAATATAGCACAAGGAAAATTAACTCACTGTCCTTACAGGTCCCTGGAAACAAGGACTTGCAGAGTGAAAGAAAAAAAACACTCTCCCTACCTACAGTTTTCTGTCCCTAGAAAAAATGTTTTTTTTAATCACAATATAGCACAAGGAAAATTAACTCACTGTCCTTACAGGTCCCTGGAAACAAGGACTTGCAGAGTGAAAGAAACTGACACTGTCCCTACCTAGAGTTTTCTGTCCCTAGAATAAATGTTTTTTTTAATCACAATATAGCACAAGGAAAATTAACTCACTGTCCTTACAGGTCCCTGGAAACAAGGACTTGCAGAGTGAAAGAAACTGACACTGTCCCTACCTAGAGTTTTCTGTCCCTAGAATAAATGTTTTTTTTAAGCACAATATAGCACAAGGACAATTAACTCACTGTCCTTACAGGTCCCTGGAAACAAGGACTTGCAGAGTGAAAGAAAAAAAACACTCTCCCTACCTACAGTTTTCTGTCCCTAGAAAAAATGTTTTTTTTAATCACAATATAGCACAAGGAAAATTAACTCACTGTCCTTACAGGTCCCTGGAAACAAGGACTTGCAGAGTGAAAGAAACTGACACTGTCCCTACCTAGAGTTTTCTGTCCCTAGAATAAATGTTTTTTTTAAGCACAATATAGCACAAGGACAATTAACTCACTGTCCTTACAGGTCCCTGGAAACAAGGACTTGCAGAGTGAAAAAAAAAAAACACTCTCCCTACCTACAGTTTTCTGTCCCTAGAAAAAATGTTTTTTTTAAGCACAATATAGCACAAGGACAATTAACTCACTGTCCTTACAGGTCCCTGGAAACAAGGACTTGCAGAGTGAAAGAAAAAAAACACTCTCCCTACCTACAGTTTTCTGTCCCTAGAAAAAATGTTTTTTTTAATCACAATATAGCACAAGGAAAATTAACTCACTGTCCTTACAGGTCCCTGGAAACAAGGACTTGCAGAGTGAAAGAAACTGACACTGTCCCTACCTAGAGTTTTCTGTCCCTAGAATAAATGTTTTTTTTAAGCACAATATAGCACAAGGACAATTAACTCACTGTCCTTACAGGTCCCTGGAAACAAGGACTTGCAGAGTGAAAGAAAAAAAACACTCTCCCTACCTACAGTTTTCTGTCCCTAGAAAAAATGTTTTTTTTAATCACAATATAGCACAAGGAAAATTAACTCACTGTCCTTACAGGTCCCTGGAAACAAGGACTTGCAGAGTGAAAGAAACTGACACTGTCCCTACCTAGAGTTTTCTGTCCCTAGAATAAATGTTTTTTTTAATCACAATATAGCACAAGGACAATTAACTCACTGTCCTTACAGGTCCCTGGAAACAAGGACTTGCAGAGTGAAAGAAACTGACACTGTCCCTACCTAGAGTTTTCTGTCCCTAGAATAAATGTTTTTTTTAAGCACAATATAGCACAAGGACAATTAACTCACTGTCCTTACAGGTCCCTGGAAACAAGGACTTGCAGAGTGAAAGAAAAAAAACACTCTCCCTACCTACAGTTTTCTGTCCCTAGAAAAAATGTTTTTTTTAATCACAATATAGCACAAGGAAAATTAACTCACTGTCCTTACAGGTCCCTGGAAACAAGGACTTGCAGAGTGAAAGAAACTGACACTGTCCCTACCTAGAGTTTTCTGTCCCTAGAATAAATGTTTTTTTTAATCACAATATAGCACAAGGAAAATTAACTCACTGTCCTTACAGGTCCCTGGAAACAAGGACTTGCAGAGTGAAAGAAACTGACACTGTCCCTACCTAGAGTTTTCTGTCCCTAGAATAAATGTTTTTTTTAATCACAATATAGCACAAGGACAATTAACTCACTGTCCTTACAGGTCCCTGGAAGCAAGGACTTGCAGAGTGAAAGAAACTGACACTGTCCCTACCTAGAGTTTTCTGTCCCTAGAATAAATGCTTTTTTTAAGCACAATATAGCACAAGGACAATTAACTCACTGTCCTTACAGGTCCCTGGAAACAAGGACTTGCAGAGTGAAAGAAAAAAAACACTCTCCCTACCTACAGTTTTCTGTCCCTAGAAAAAATGTTTTTTTTAATCACAATATAGCACAAGGAAAATTAACTCACTGTCCTTACAGGTCCCTGGAAACAAGGACTTGCAGAGTGAAAGAAACTGACACTGTCCCTACCTAGAGTTTTCTGTCCCTAGAATAAATGTTTTTTTTAAGCACAATATAGCACAAGGACAATTAACTCACTGTCCTTACAGGTCCCTGGAAACAAGGACTTGCAGAGTGAAAGAAAAAAAACACTCTCCCTACCTACAGTTTTCTGTCCCTAGAAAAAATGTTTTTTTTAATCACAATATAGCACAAGGAAAATTAACTCACTGTCCTTACAGGTCCCTGGAAACAAGGACTTGCAGAGTGAAAGAAACTGACACTGTCCCTACCTAGAGTTTTCTGTCCCTAGAATAAATGTTTTTTTTAATCACAATATAGCACAAGGACAATTAACTCACTGTCCTTACAGGTCCCTGGAAACAAGGACTTGCAGAGTGAAAGAAACTGACACTGTCCCTACCTAGAGTTTTCTGTCCCTAGAATAAATGTTTTTTTTAAGCACAATATAGCACAAGGACAATTAACTCACTGTCCTTACAGGTCCCTGGAAACAAGGACTTGCAGAGTGAAAGAAAAAAAACACTCTCCCTACCTACAGTTTTCTGTCCCTAGAAAAAATGTTTTTTTTAATCACAATATAGCACAAGGAAAATTAACTCACTGTCCTTACAGGTCCCTGGAAACAAGGACTTGCAGAGTGAAAGAAACTGACACTGTCCCTACCTAGAGTTTTCTGTCCCTAGAATAAATGTTTTTTTTAATCACAATATAGCACAAGGAAAATTAACTCACTGTCCTTACAGGTCCCTGGAAACAAGGACTTGCAGAGTGAAAGAAACTGACACTGTCCCTACCTAGAGTTTTCTGTCCCTAGAATAAATGTTTTTTTTAATCACAATATAGCACAAGGACAATTAACTCACTGTCCTTACAGGTCCCTGGAAGCAAGGACTTGCAGAGTGAAAGAAACTGACACTGTCCCTACCTAGAGTTTTCTGTCCCTAGAATAAATGTTTTTTTTAAGCACAATATAGCACAAGGACAATTAACTCACTGTCCTTACAGGTCCCTGGAAACAAGGACTTGCAGAGTGAAAGAAAAAAAACACTCTCCCTACCTACAGTTTTCTGTCCCTAGAAAAAATGTTTTTTTTAATCACAATATAGCACAAGGAAAATTAACTCACTGTCCTTACAGGTCCCTGGAAACAAGGACTTGCAGAGTGAAAGAAACTGACACTGTCCCTACCTAGAGTTTTCTGTCCCTAGAATAAATGTTTTTTTTAAGCACAATATAGCACAAGGACAATTAACTCACTGTGCTTACAGGTCCCTGGAAACAAGGACTTGCAGAGTGAAAGAAAAAAAACACTCTCCCTACCTACAGTTTTCTGTCCCTAGAAAAAATGTTTTTTTTAATCACAATATAGCACAAGGAAAATTAACTCACTGTCCTTACAGGTCCCTGGAAACAAGGACTTGCAGAGTGAAAGAAACTGACACTGTCCCTACCTAGAGTTTTCTGTCCCTAGAATAAATGTTTTTTTTAATCACAATATAGCACAAGGACAATTAACTCACTGTCCTTACAGGTCCCTGGAAACAAGGACTTGCAGAGTGAAAGAAACTGACACTGTCCCTACCTAGAGTTTTCTGTCCCTAGAATAAATGTTTTTTTTAAGCACAATATAGCACAAGGACAATTAACTCACTGTCCTTACAGGTCCCTGGAAACAAGGACTTGCAGAGTGAAAGAAAAAAAACACTCTCCCTACCTACAGTTTTCTGTCCCTAGAAAAAATGTTTTTTTTAATCACAATATAGCACAAGGAAAATTAACTCACTGTCCTTACAGGTCCCTGGAAACAAGGACTTGCAGAGTGAAAGAAACTGACACTGTCCCTACCTAGAGTTTTCTGTCCCTAGAATAAATGTTTTTTTTAATCACAATATAGCACAAGGAAAATTAACTCACTGTCCTTACAGGTCCCTGGAAACAAGGACTTGCAGAGTGAAAGAAACTGACACTGTCCCTACCTAGAGTTTTCTGTCCCTAGAATAAATGTTTTTTTTAAGCACAATATAGCACAAGGACAATTAACTCACTGTCCTTACAGGTCCCTGGAAACAAGGACTTGCAGAGTGAAAGAAAAAAAACACTCTCCCTACCTACAGTTTTCTGTCCCTAGAAAAAATGTTTTTTTTAATCACAATATAGCACAAGGAAAATTAACTCACTGTCCTTACAGGTCCCTGGAAACAAGGACTTGCAGAGTGAAAGAAACTGACACTGTCCCTACCTAGAGTTTTCTGTCCCTAGAATAAATGTTTTTTTTAATCACAATATAGCACAAGGACAATTAACTCACTGTCCTTACAGGTCCCTGGAAACAAGGACTTGCAGAGTGAAAGAAACTGACACTGTCCCTACCTAGAGTTTTCTGTCCCTAGAATAAATGTTTTTTTTAAGCACAATATAGCACAAGGACAATTAACTCACTGTCCTTACAGGTCCCTGGAAACAAGGACTTGCAGAGTGAAAGAAAAAAAACACTCTCCCTACCTACAGTTTTCTGTCCCTAGAAAAAATGTTTTTTTTAATCACAATATAGCACAAGGAAAATTAACTCACTGTCCTTACAGGTCCCTGGAAACAAGGACTTGCAGAGTGAAAGAAACTGACACTGTCCCTACCTAGAGTTTTCTGTCCCTAGAATAAATGTTTTTTTTAATCACAATATAGCACAAGGAAAATTAACTCACTGTCCTTACAGGTCCCTGGAAACAAGGACTTGCAGAGTGAAAGAAACTGACACTGTCCCTACCTAGAGTTTTCTGTCCCTAGAATAAATGTTTTTTTTAAGCACAATATAGCACAAGGACAATTAACTCACTGTCCTTACAGGTCCCTGGAAACAAGGACTTGCAGAGTGAAAGAAAAAAAACACTCTCCCTACCTACAGTTTTCTGTCCCTAGAAAAAATGTTTTTTTTAATCACAATATAGCACAAGGAAAATTAACTCACTGTCCTTACAGGTCCCTGGAAACAAGGACTTGCAGAGTGAAAGAAACTGACACTGTCCCTACCTAGAGTTTTCTGTCCCTAGAATAAATGTTTTTTTTAATCACAATATAGCACAAGGACAATTAACTCACTGTCCTTACAGGTCCCTGGAAACAAGGACTTGCAGAGTGAAAGAAACTGACACTGTCCCTACCTAGAGTTTTCTGTCCCTAGAATAAATGTTTTTTTTAAGCACAATATAGCACAAGGACAATTAACTCACTGTCCTTACAGGTCCCTGGAAACAAGGACTTGCAGAGTGAAAGAAACTGACACTGTCCCTACCTAGAGTTTTCTGTCCCTAGAATAAATGTTTTTTTTAAGCACACTATAGCAGAAGCACAAAACACACTGACACTCTCCCTACCTATCCTTCTCTTTCCCTAAACTAAAGGAATCCAGGTTAAGCAAGAAAGAAATAACAGTCACTGTCCCTGCCTATGCTACTCTATCCCTGCTCCGGAACACACTACACTAGGCCGCCGTGCTGGCGGCCTTTTATAGTGTGGGGCGTGTACTAAACACCCTCAGCAATAATTGGCCACAGGCATCCTGCCTGTGGCCAATCATTGCTCTCCTCGCTGCCGGCGCTGTGATTGGCCAAGCATGCGGGGTCACAGTGCATGCTTGGCCAATCACAGCGCCTGGATGACACTGCGATGGCGTAGTGCATTGTGGGCCGTTCGCGTCACTCGAATTTGGCGCGAACGGCCCAAATCGTTCGATCTTCGTCGAACGATCGAACAGCCAATGTTCGAGTCGAACGTATGTTCGACTCGAACACGAAGCTCATCCCTACTCAGCAGGTCCCTGCAGGAGTCAATATGAATAAGACAAAAAGGTTTTCAAACACTGTTAAAATCTACTTATGATCTAAAGAAACAAGTACAATGCTCGCGAGCTCCCCCTAGTGGACAATACCACACTATATCCCACAGTGTTAGTCCCAGTCAGGCCTGACAAAGATCACTACACAAGTTCCTTAATGGTGGGAGTCTTCGTTAGCAACATTGGTGCACGTTAATTTTGTAATCCAAAGGGAAGGAAGATGCAACTAAACTTTCACAATGTCTGTGGAAGTGAACTTTCAGTTAGTATAACTCTAACCCAAACTGCGTAGTTACCACGCACTGCACTATGTCCTAATGTGCGTGTGGCGTACTATTCTGCTGCTGTGTGGGATAGTTCTTCTCAGCAAGTGTCAGACTCTTACTCACATAGGCAACGGGTCGTAGGTGACCGTTATGTTCCTGGTATAGTACCCCTCCTAGCCCGTCTCGGCTGGCGTCCACATGCAGCTCATAGGGTTTTGTGGTGTCCGCATAGGCCAATACAGGGGCAGTGGTCAGACTCTCTTTTAATTGGATAAAAGCTTCTTCACACTTGAAGGTCCACTGATCTTCATCCTCTTCTCCGTCATTCTTCAGAAGCTCATTTAAGGGTCTGGCTATCTTGGCAAACCCCTCCACGAACCTCCTGTAAAAGAAGCAGAATCCCAGGAACGACCGAAGCTCAGTCACATTGGTAGGCCTTGGCCAGGAAGTGACAGCATCTAGCTTCTCCGGGTCTGTGGCTACTCCTTCTGCCGATACAATGTGACCCAAGTAATGCACTGAGGACTGGTAAAACTGGCACTTCAGGGGAAAGTTTCAGGCCCTCTTCATGTAGCCTCTTCAGAACCTTCTCCAGTCTTTCTTCATGTTCCTCCAGAGTCTTCCCGAACACGATGACATCATCCAAGTACACCAGCACCTCTATTAGGTTCATGTCTCCTACCGTCCTCTCCATCAACCTTTGGAAAGTGGCAGGGGCTCCTGATAACCCCTGAGGCATTCGGTCGAACTCAAAGAACCCCACGGGGGTAATGAAGGCTGTCTTCTCCCTCTCCTCCGGCTGCATGGGGATTTGGTAGTAGCTACTCTTCAGATCCATCACGCTGAACCACTTGGCTTCAGACAGACTCTGCAACGCATCTTCTATGCGGGGGGTGGTATACTGATCTGGTATAGTTCTTCCATTCAATGTTCGGTAATCTATACACAGCCTCAGAGAGACATTTTTCTTTCGGACCATCACTATAGGAGAAGCGTAGAGGCTTTGAGACTCCCGGATTATGCCTGTTCGTCAACTCAGATAGTTGTTCACGCAGGTCTTCCAGATCTCCTAAGGGAACTCATCTGACCCTCTCCCTGAATGGCTTATCCTCTTGCAAGTGAATCTTATGGGTGGCACTCTTCGCACATCCCACATTGAATTCGTCCTTCGAGAAGATTTTCTGCCATCGAGTCAGTTGGTCCCTGGCCCTTTTCTTTCAGGCCGGTGGGAGACTGGTATCTTCTGCACAGAGCTTCTCCACTATGCCCATGGGCGTCCGCTCCATAGGGCAAGGGGGGTCAATTGCCCCGCCCTGGAAGTCAGAGTGAAGACACACTTGCCCCCTGTGTTGCAATGGCCGCCGCGGCCACCTCTGCGGCAGCCGTGGACTTTTTTTTCTAAGTCTGCAGACTGCTGCTGCCTGGGGGCTGGGGCTGCTCTCAGTCTTTTCCAACTATCTGTCCCTCCTTCCTCACCCCCGGCCCGAGCATCAGATTGGCTCTGCCGCTCGGGCCTCTGCTTAACACCACCGTGACCCTGACCCGGCTGTTCCATGATTGGCTGCTGCCTCAGCCTGCCTCTGCCTGTGTAAATGTGCCTATGCCGATCCGGCCGGCGCGGCGCCGGCTCCTCCCACAGGTGCGTGGCGTGCAGTGGCCGAGACGAGAGACTGAATACGCTGCCAGTGCCTGCCCTATCGCTGAAGAACTACAGGTAACAGCAGTGCCTGTGCCACGACACCACTGTGTACATCTTTTTGTATTGCAATGTATTGCAATACATCTGTGTTGTGGCTACAGTATACAGTATAGGCTGTTTTCATCAAGATCAAAATATGGCCACAACAGATGTATTGCAATACATTGCAATATAGAAAGATGTACATTCTCTAGGCTATATTTATATGGACATGTAGTAAAGCAGAATTTTCCTCAAGAATGATGCCCCCCCCCTCAAAAAAGTTCAGCGGACGCCCATGACTATGCCCCCCCCTTCAACCTTCTCACGGTCTGAAGGGCTCACTAGGGTGGCTTGGTTCACCTGGCCCAACAGTATCCTGGCTGGCATTCTCACTGGAGCGGTGGTAGTGTTCCTGATGCTCACTGACACCCTCCCATGGTTCCTCTGTAAGGCCTTCAACGAGACTACTTCTGGAATCACTTCTATTCCCCTCTCCTTCTCCTTTGGGTCCGGTTCAAGGAGGACAAAGGGGCCTGGTTGTTCCCAGGTGAGCTTAACAGCTACTCTCAAGCAGGTCACCTCTCCTGGTTGTAACACTTTTCCCATTTTGTCCAGCTTCCAGATCTTCCCAACCCCCTCTTCTGGGGCCTTCTGCTCCAGTACTAGGCGCTGGCAGACTTGCTGTAACAAAGAGTGGACTCTGCTTGTCCAAGTACCCTGCTCTTCAACTAAGGGGTTAACAGTCTTCTCACAAGGTCTGTATTAATCCCTATGATCAGCGTGCTCTTGTTGGCCCCAGGAGGTCGGGGGCAGACCACTGCCAAAGTGTCAAACGTCTCTGTTTCTCCCACCACTGAAGGATCAAAGGTGAGTCGGATCGGGATATATCCATCATAGGGGAAGCTCTGGGTGCCAATGCCCCATATCTTCAAGTCTTCCAGCTTCTGTAGAGGTAGATGCCTAAGATACTTGTTATAGAAGTCCCGGTATAGGAGAGTCACTTGAGCTCCGGTGTCAGGGAGGCCCTTCGTGTAGATTCCTTCTACTTGGATGGAGATTATGGGAGAGGGTCCCACTAATTTGTCAGGTATCTTCTTGGGAGAGGCCCTCTTGCAGGGCTTAGTAACTTGCACCTTTATCTCTGTCCTCCTCCGGCTTCTCCTGGACTTCAACCCTGATGAAGTCTGATGTGCATTGATTTCCCGCTCTCGAGCATTTAGAAATTTTGGGTGGAAGCTGTTATGTCGAAGAGGGGTGATATCAGGGGTGTGTGGCAAAGGCCTAGGCTCCTGACATTGCCTCTTCTTTTTGTGTTTGGAGTGAGATGGTACTGATGGGCACCCGGTTGACTCCTTCACCGGGGCCCTCTGAAGTTTTCTGCCGACTTGCGGGAGGGTGTAGCAAACTTTCTTTGGGCTGGGACACATTTGATTATGGTGCCCAGTTCCTCCGCAGTTGTAGCAGACATCCTCACTCCTTGTGGTCTTAGGTGGGGAAACAGGTATCTCTTGAGCCACCTTAGTTTCAGTTCCTCCTTCTTTCTTTAATTCTGAGATACTGGTCATCATAGAGGATAACATCCCCATCACCTGTGCCATCTGAGACTTCAAAGTGTCGACCTCCGAGTCCCTTTCTTGAGCCATGGCTGACCTAACCCCAACACATGGGGTGGAGTTGGGCGAAGTTCCTGATGTTTGATCATCCAACAAGGCTTCTTCGTCCCTCACCACTTTAATGAGGTCGGAGTAGCTTAGGGACATAACATCCTTCGAGGTCTTCAAATGGAGCCAAATGGAATCAGAGCGCAGGGCACCCCGTAGGACCTGTTTCATTCTGGCTTGGTCTGCCGTAGAGGGTTCCATTCCCTTCCTCAGCACAATTTGATACAACATCTTGTTCAGCCTCCTTATGTATTCGGAGAAACATTCACCCGGTTGTTGAGAAGTGTGCTCGAATTGATACATGAGGTCAGCTACCTTTTCCAGTTGTCCAAATTCCTCTTGCAGCATGACCAGGTAGTCATATGCTGTGCAGGTGGCTTTACTGAATCTCAAGTTCTTAACAGCTTCTGCAGCAGCTCCTCGCAGACTCTTCTGGGCCTCGGGCAGTTCCCATCCTTCAAGAGCTTGCATAGCTTGCTCTATCCAAACGTCAAACTCTTCTTCACCGACCGGCACCGGCTGTTTCCCTGAAAAGATCCTCAGCTTCGGATATCCAACTTCCACGCACACTGTGTTACTTTTCTGGCACTTCGACACGAAGTCTCCCAGGGCGTTAAGAAGTTCTGGCCCAATCATGGACAAGGGTTGCGGGGGGCTCACGGGTCCCTTAGCTTGCTCTTTCTGGGCAGGAGTGGGATGGTCCACCTCTGTAACTTTCGGGTGCACTAGGCAGAGTTTTGACTTGCCTCCTAGTGGGAAACTTTTTTTTTTAATGTTCTCAGGTACTTCCCCTCTCCACTCCAACAGGGCATGAGTGCTACAAGTCCCTTGTTCTGATCTGAGAGCAACCACCGGGCTTTCCTGTGAGGGGATAATCTTCTCATGATGTCATCCACCCCATTTTTGTCCCAATGTTCACCCGGAAACTCCACGACTACACTTGAGCTTGAAATGGCGCCCTCTCTTTCACACCATTGGACTACGACAAAAGGGTCCATCTTGAGGTTGGTTAATTGAAGAGTACTGAATCCCGGACAAGCCCCCACGTGTAGCACTACCCCCGGAGGAGCTGCTGGTTTAGTTTGGGTCAGTACTCTGTTTACAACCCCCTTAACTGGCTCAGACCCTCCCTTGGCACAACTGGTGTAACTGGCAATTGTGGGACCCACTGAATGCTGGGAACACAATTTTGCATGTATATTTATATATCACAATAATATGGAAAAAATATTGTTACCTTTCTTTGGTAGCAGTCCCTCAGGAAACAAATTGTTTGTCATGTACCTGGGTGTATTTGAACCGGGATCTTCCTGGTCCCACAGCTGCAGCCTTACCTGTTGTGCTACGGAGCAGATCTAGACTTTTGGAAATGTCCTCTCAGTATTAAGCATTACCTTGGACTCACTATCCCCACCTGCTGCCAGCTGTGGACAATTTTCAATCAAAGCAGCCCATAAAAAGGAAGTGATGCTATTTCTCAGCGCCTGTTTGTGTGGAATAGCTCCCTGGGTGTTGTGACTGCTTTTTGATCTTGATTTTCGTGTTGAACTTCTGCCTGAATTCCTGCCTACTCTCTAGCCTGCTGATTTTGTACTTCACTGCCAGTTTGTGTATGACCTTTGCCTGCCTGACCACTCTCTGGATTTCGATCGTGTACCGTTTTGCCTGATCTGTTGCCAACCTAATCTGCCTGACTACGTTTTCGCCTGAATCCTCAGCACACAAGTTCTACTTCGGACACTACCTATCACAGGTACCTTACATTGTTTCACTTAACCAAGGGCAAACTTTACTTGGTGTGAGAAAAAGGGGACAGTAATAAACATATGCATACAGTTGACTCAGCAGGGCCCTGCAGGAGTCAATATGAATAAGATAAAAAGGTTTTCAAACACTGTTAAAATCTACTTATGATCTAAAGAATCAAGTATAATGCTCGCGAGCTCCCCCTAGTGGACAATACCACCTTATATCCCGCAGTGTTGGTCCCAGTCAGGCCTGACAAAGATCACTACACAAGTTCCTTAATGGTGGGAGTCTTCGCTAGCAACGTTGGTGCAAGTTATTTTTGTACTCCAAAGGGAATGAAGATGCAACTAAACTTTCACAATGTCTGTGGAAGTGAACTTTCAGTTAGTATAACTCTAACCCAAACTGCGTAGTTACCACGCGCTGCACTATGTCCTAATGTGTGTGTAGCGTACTATTCTGCTGCTGATGGGCCTTCAAGAGTCAATGGGCCTAGAAACAGTTGTAGAACCTGGGCAGCGTGGTTTACGCACGATAGTGGGTGTGGTTTAAATGGGCGTGGTTCAAAGGGGTGTGGCTAGAGTCCGAGGAGAGAGAAAGAAATAGAAAGAAGCCAGATCCTACACCACAATAGTAATGTGTAACAAAATTGGCAGATAAGGATACTCCAAAACACCTGTTGGCGCTTCAATCATCCCGGCACCATGGTTGTTACGGTGTCAGGATGATTGAAGTGCATTATTTCTATTTTTACATTGTAATATAAAATGAAATCATTCAACTCACCATAATGCTGAATCAGTGGAAGCCCTGAGCGTGTTACCTGCCACGTCGCCTGCCACCAGATGGCCTCCCCAGCAGTCCGTCCTTGCATCAGGTGCCTCCCCAGCAGTCCGTCCTTGCATCAGGTGCCTCCCCAGCAGTCTGTCCTTGCATCAGGTGCCTCCCCAGCAGTCCGTCCTTGCATCAGGTGCCTCCCCAGCAGTCCGTCCTTGCATCAGGTGCCTCCCCAGCAGAGCCCCCTCCACACTTGTGGACAAGGGTCCAAAAATCATGATTGTCCCGGGAAATTCGGGACTGTTTGGCACCTATGCACTACACTGATTACCCCGCCACCCACTACACTGATTACCCCGCCACCCACTACACTGATTACCCCGCCACCCACTACACTGATTACCCCGCCACCCACTACACTGATTACCCCGCCACCCACTACACTGATTACCCCGCCACCCACTACACTGATTACCCCGCCACCCACTACACTGATTACCCCGCCACCCACTACACTGATTACCCCGCCACCCACTACACTGATTACCCCGCCACCCACTACACTGATTACCCCGCCACCCACTACACTGATTACCCCGCCACCCACTACACTGATTACCCCGCCACCCACTACACTGATTACCCCGCCACCCACTACACTGATTACCCCACCACCCACTACACAGATTACCCCGCCACCCACTACACAGATTACCCCGCCACCCACTACACAGATTACCCCGCCACCCACTACACAGATTACCCCGCCACCCACTACACTACACCGATTACCCCACCACCCACTAACACTACACTACACTACACTGATTACCCCACCACACTAATTTCTACACTACACAGCATTCCAGGCAACATACATTGCAGGACTATCGAGTGAGCGATCTGCAGCCAGATGTGCGATGAACTGCTGCTGGACTTACTTTGTGCTGTGGTGGTGTGCTTGTGTGGGATCCTCCTCTCCTAACCTGAGCTCATTCCACTCTGAGGACATCCGACACAGGCGGCAAGGTAAAGGCAGCCATGGCGAGCGGGTGCAGCGCAGGCATTGCTAGCTAGTTATGTTTAGAGTAAGAGGGAGGGGAAGAAGAGCCAGAAACAACTTTTACATCCTGATCGGTCACCTCCCAGCAATCGGCGGCAGCGGCGGGATAAGGATCACTCTGTGTGAAGGGAGGGGCCACCGAAAGAGAGAGAGAGACGCGATTGGCTGCCCCTCTCCTCACACTAGAGGTCAGTGAAGATAACACTTGTGGCGGCGACGGCGGCCATTTTGGTGTAGCCGCCGCCGTTTTAAGCCCTAAACATTCCCGAATTTACCGGGACAAAACGGGACAAAAAGAATTGGGCTTGTCCCGAATCGGGACAAGCCCAATTCGGGACAAGGGTCCAAAAATCGTGCTTGTCCCGGGAAATTCGGGACTGTTGGCAACTATGCTGCAATAGCATTGGAAAGGTCTTGAGCTGTTTACTTACAGTAAAAGGTGATGTACAAGTGAGGTTTGCTAATGCACTTGTAATCTACTTATATGACACACATGGGATGTTATGGCCTCCTATAGAAGTCATTGAAAAGAACCAGAAATCATTAGGACCAGGTCATGTAAAGGTTTGGTGCCCTTCAGGGAAAGTAGAACGTTATCTATAACAATTAATGAGCCACTGCACAGCCACAGTCAATACTATCGTAGAAAACGGGCTTCCCTGCATTATTGCATATTTTAAAGAATCTCTGACCTGTGTTCTGCCACCTTCTTCAGTATGGTGTTTGAGCAGACACAAAGTTCTAAATTTAAATATATTTAATGAAGCCTTTTCACTATAACCAAGTATAAAACTGCAGCAGGAAAGAAAAACAGGCAACCTCCAGTGTCTGTACTTATCTCTTAAAGGGGTTGTAAAGGCAAAAGTTTTTTTCACCTTAATGCATTCTATGCATTAAGGTGAAAAAACATCTCTGGATTAGCGCCCCCCGTTTACTTACCTGACCCCTCGAAAGTCCCGCGCCGTGAACATGCAGGCATCTCGGCCGGCTTCTCGGCTCATTGGTTGATTGAAAGCAGCGCAGCCATTGGCTTGCACTGCTGTCAATCACATCCAATGACGCGGTGTGCTGGGGGGCGGGGCCGAGTGATGCAGTGAGGGGCTATGGCCGCCGGCTGTATCACTGAAGCGCGCCTGCAATCACTCACTACCATGCGAGCTCGCTCGCATGAAGGTGATAAGTTTTTGTGGGGAGGAGCCGAGACAGCTGCCGAGGGACCCCAGAAGACCAGGTTCGGGGCCACTCTGTGCAAAACGAGCTGCACAGTGGAGATAAGTATAACATGTTATTTAAAAAAAAAAAAAATTATCTTATATTAGTGTTCCTTTAAAGATTTCTTGAGAGCCCTGGTATTTCCCAAACTCAGGGTGCTCTGATAGGAAAATATCAGCTTTGATTTAATTTGGTTGGTCTTTCACATCTAACTGTAGATTATTAAACCCAACCAGTACACTTAAGACTAGAGTTGAGCGGACACCTGGATGTTCGGGTTCGGCCGAACTTCAGAAAAAAGTTTGAGTTCGGGACCGAACTTGACCCCAAACCCGAACCCCATTGAAGTCAATGGGGACCCGAACTTTTGAGGACTAAAATGGCTCTAAAAAAGTAATGGAAAGGGCTAGAGGGCTGCAAATGGCAGCAAAATGTTAAGAGCATGGCAAGAGCTCTGCAAACAAATGTGGATAGGGAAATAACTTAAAACAACATAAAATAAATAAATAAAATAATATGCTGGAGGCCCCCTTCTCAGCAGAAGAGGTACAGGAAGTCAATAAGAACCTCAGAAACTCAACGGCACGATGCCACACATATGGTGGGAATGCCCCAGAATACGCCCTTTCTGGAAAAAATTCTTCAATTTAATGGATAAGCTAGTGGGAAAATAAAATACTTTGAAATTAAAAAAATTAAAAATTATAATCTTGACCTAGGAGGACGAGGTCCATATGGAGTAGGAGGTTGAGGTGGCGGTGGATGTGGCTGTGTAGGTGGAAGCGGCGGTGGAGGAGGATGAGGTAGCCAACGCTGGTTCAAAAATACAACAATGGCTGGGTAAGGCCGGTGATGTGTCGAATTCTGTCCCCCGTCGTATAGTGTCCGCCCTGTACTGCGCTTGCTCAGTACGTAGGACAAGGGGATTTCGAAAATCTCCGAAGACGAACGGCGCCTGCGCGGTGAGTCCAGGTTCAAGCCACACCACCTGGGGTTCAAGCTAAGCCAAGCGAGGCCGTGCCCGAAGCGTGGCGAGCGAAGCGAGCCCGTGAGGGGCCCTGTTACTATGTGCTACAGTATGTCCACTTGGATGGTGGGGCTTGAACCTGCACTCACTGCGCAGGCGCCGTTCATCTTCGGAGATTTTGTGAATCTCCTTGTCCTCCGTACTGCGCAAGTGCTGCGCCGGTGCAGTACGGGCCTGACACCATCCGATGGCCGGACAGTTTTTGTCAGAACACCGGTATACATGTCTATTCTGCACAAGGTACGGACAAGTCCTGTGGGATCCATGCCTAGTTCATTTTAATGAACGTGAGCTTGTCCACATTGGCTCTGGACAGGCGGCTGCGCTTGTCTGTGATAACGCCCCCTGCCGTGCTAAATACACGTTCAGATAATACACTGGCTGCAGGGCAGGCCAGCACCTCCAAGGCGTAAAGGGCAAGCTCAGGCCATGTGCCCAATTTGGAGACCCAGAAGAAGTTGAAGGGGGCAGACCCGTCATTCAGTACGTGTAGGCGTGTGCACACATACTGCTCCACCATGTTGGTGAAATGCTGCCTCCTGCTAAGACGTGCCATCTCAGCTGGTGGTGCTGGTTGTTGTGGCGTGCTGACAAAGCTTTTCCACATTTCGGCCATGCTAACCCCGCCTTCTGAGGTGCTGGCGGTGCCCTGGCTGCATTGGCGACCTCTTCCTCCTCCTCTGCCTTCTCCTTGCGCTTCCACCGTATCCCTGCGGTCAGGTGGGAATGCCACCAGCAGCGCGTCTACCAGCGTGCGCTTGTACTCGCGCATCTTACGATCATGCTCCAGTGAGGGAATTTAAGGACGGTACGTTGTCCTTGTAACGGGGATCCAGCAGGGTGGCCACCCAGTAATCAGCACCAGTTAGAATGTGGGCAACTCGGCGGTCGTTGCAGAGACACTGCAGCATGTAATCGCTCACGTGTGCCAGGCTGTTCAGAGGTAACGCAAAGCTGTCCTCTGTGGGAGGTGTATCGTCTGTGTCCTCTGTATCCCCCCAGCCACGCACCAGTGATGGCCATGAGCTGGTCTGGGTGCCACCCTGCTGTGAACATGGTTCCTCCTCCATCTCCTCCTCCTCATCCTCCAACTCGTCATCCTTCAGAACTGTGCCCTTGCTGCCGGACAATTGTGTACCTGGCGTTTGTTGGTGCAGGAATCCAACTTTGTAGCCACTTGTTAATGACGGCCCTGAAAGCCTTGGAAATGATCCCGGTTCCTCCTCCTCCTCCTCCTCCTGTGCCACATCCTCTTCCATCATCGCCCGAAGTGTTTTTTCAAGGAGGCATAGAACTGGGATAGTAACGCTGAGAACGGCGTCATCGGCACTGGCCATGTTGGTGGAGTACTCGAAACAGCACAACAAGGCACACAGGTCTCGCATGGAGGCCCAGTTATTGGTGGTGAAGTGGTGCTGTTCCGCAGAGCGACTCACGCGTGATTGCTGCAGCTGAAACTCTACTATTGCCTGCTGCTGCTCGCACAGTCTGGCCAGCATGTGCAAGGTGGAGTTCCACCTTGTGGGCACGTCACATATGAGGCGGTGAGCGGGAAGGCCGAAGTTACGCTGCAGCGCTGACAAGCGAGCAGCAGCAGGGTGAGAACGCCGAAAGTGCACACAGATGGCCCGCACTTTCTGCAGCAGCTCTGGCATATCCGGGTAATTTTTCAGGAACCTCTGGACCACCAAGTTCAGCACATGGGCTAGGGAAGGGATGTGCGTCAAACCGGCTAGGCCCAGAGCTGCTACGAGATTTCGCCCATTATCGCACACCACCAGGCCGGGCTTGAGGCTCACTGCCACCAACCACTTATCGGTCTGTTGTTCCATGTCCCTCCACAACTCCTGCGTGGTGTGGGGTTTTTCACCCAAACAGGAAAGTTTTAAAACTAGCTGCTGTCGTTTACCCCTGGCTGTGCTGAAGTTGGTGGTGAAGGTGTTACGCTGACCGGATGAGGAGGCGGTAGAGGATGAGGAAGCGGAGTAGGAGGAGTTAGCAACAGGAGGCAAACTGAAGCGCCCTGCAATCCTCGGTGGTGGAAGGACATGCGCCAAACTGCTATCTGCCCCAGGCCCAGCCGCCACTGCATTTACCCAGTGTGCTGTTAGGGAGATATAACGTCCCTGACCGTGCTTACTGGTCCACTCATCCGTAGTTAGGTGGACCTTGCCACAGATGGCGTTGCGCAGTGCACACCTGATTTTGTCCCCCACTTGGTTGTGCAGGGAAGGGCTTGCTCGCCTGGAAGAAGTAGTTGCGGCTGGGCACAACGTACTGTGGGACAGCCAATGCCATCAGGCTTTTGAAACTCTGCGTCTCCACCAGACGGAATGACAGCATTTCAAAGGCGAGGAATTTTGAAATGCTGGCATTCAGGGCCAGGGATCGCGGGTGGCTAGGGGGGTACTTCCTCTTCCGCTCCAGTGTTTGGGAGATAGAGAGCTGAACGCTTCCATGGGACATTGTGGAGATGGTTGGTGACCCAGGTGCTGGTGCTAGTGTTGCTGGCAGATCCTCTGTTTGCGGGTTGGCAGGTGCCACTGTCACTACGGAGGTGGATGAAGAGGCCGAGACTGCAGCAGAAGAGGAAGCAGGAGGAGCCAGAGAGTGGACCTTTCTTGGCTTTTGAGGTGTCTACTCCACTGCAGCTCATGCTTTGCACTTAGATGCCTGGTCATGCAGGTTGTGCTCAGGTTGAGAACGTTTATGCCTCGCTTCAGGCTCTGATTGCACAGCGTGCAAACCACTCGTGTCTTGTCATCAGCACATTGTCTGAAGAACTGCCACGCTAGGGAACTTCTTGGACCTGGCTTTGGTGTGCTCGGTCCCTTGCTGCGTTGGGCAGTAGCAGGCGTACTGTCTAGGGGATGAACGCTCCACTTTTGCACCCTGCTCCCTCTTCTGCTGTGCTGGTGTCTCTGTGCGACCACCGCCTCTTCCCCTGAACTACACTGGTCACCTGCATGACGTTGATTCCATGTGGGGTCGAGGACCTCATCGTCCTCCACATCATCTTCCACCCAGTCTTCACCCCTGCCCTCCTTGTCGGTCTGCAGAATTGCCAAAGCAGCAGCAGTTGGCACCTGTGTTTCGTCATCATCCTAGACGTGCTGCGATCGTCCTCCCATGTACTCATCATGAAACATAAGTGGTTGGGCATCGGTGCACACAATCTCTTCTTCTGGGGCAGGGCTAGGTGGATGGCCCTGGGAAACCCTGCTAACAGAGTCATCGAAAAGCAGAAGAGACTGCTGCATGATTTGGGTCTCAGACTGCTTGGATGATTTGCAAGGGGGTGAGGTGAAAGACTGATGGACATCGGCTGCAGGTGCCAACTCTGATCTTTCATCAGGAGACTGGGTGGGAGACAATGTGAAGGAACCAGAGGCACTGTCAGCAACCCAATCTACTATCGCCTGTACTTGTCCTGGGCCTGGCCTCAACATTCGTAGACCTGCATTAGGCCCGACCAAATACCGCTGCAGGCTCTGTCGCCTACTCGCACCTGAGGAAGGTGTTTCCCTTGTGCGTGTAGCTGGCACAGATCGACCACATCCTCTCCCTGCAACAGGAGCTCCACCAGCAGCACCACGAGCAGGGCCACGTCCCTTCTTTGACGTTCTCCAAATTTAGGATCTTGCCCTAAATGGGTGTTTTTGCAATAGCAGAATACACCTACAGTATATAAACGGTGTATCTCACACCTACAGAAATGGAGAAAATGCTATTAAAAAAAAAATGTTTTTGGCCTAAATTTTATTTATTTGAATAGCACAATAGAAGAAAAATATATAAATTGTGTATCTCACACGTCCAGATATGCAGAAAATACTGCAAAATATTTTTTTTTGCCCTAAATGGGTGTTTTTGGAAGAGCAGAATACACCCACAGTATGTACAGGGTGTATCTCACAGTAACATATGCAGTGCTGGTGCACTAAGCTTGCATATAAAAGTTATATTTTCTCTGGCACTGGGCTCATGGCAGTGTAAAAAGACTGCACTGCAACCCAACCAGGTATAAATCTATGTAGATCGCTGAGTTATTAGAATAGATTTCTGAATCTGGACTCCTAGATAATTCTCTCTCCCTAAAAGCAGCAACAGGAACCTTGCCCTACACTGTCTATCTTTTCTCTCAGTGCAGTGTAAAAAGCTTGTGCACTGCACCCACACAACTAAATCTATGTAGATCGCTGACTTATTAGAATATATTTCAGAATCAGGACTGACTCCTTTCATGTAATTCTCTCCCTCACAGCAGCCAGAAACCTTTCCCTACACTGTCTAAAGCAGAGTGACGTGCTGTGCTGTGTGCCTCTAGCTTATATAGAGGCTGGGTCACATGCTGCACTGGCCAATCACAGCCATGCCATTAGTAGGCATGGCTGTGATGGCTTCTAAGAGCACACCAGTTAAACGAAAGTTGATTGGCTGCCCTGCAGCTTTTAAAAATGCGCCATTACATCGCCGAACACAGGACCCGAACCCGAACATACAGTCAATTGTTCGGGTTCGGGTCCGGGACCCAAAAACCCAAAAGTCCGGTACGAACCCGAACTTTACAGTTCGGGTTCGCTCAACCCTACTTAAGACCATTGTCTAAATTGGCCCTAGTATATAAATGTGAGTTAGGGACCTTAGAGTGTAAGCTCCTTGAGGGTAGGGAGTAGGGACCAATGTGAATGTACAATGTATATGTAAAGTGCTGCGTAAATTGACGACGCTATCTAAGTACCAAAAAAATAATAATAATAATAATTGCCTAGCTACCAGATGAAGCAGACTGGTCCTCAGCTTTGCTTTTTAAAGTCAGTATTTGAATTTGGTTTCCAGGGTGCTGGGGTGCACGAGAAGAAACTGAAGTTAATAGTAGGCATTGGAGGGTGCCTGATTTTTCAATCTTGTTGCGGGCTTACCGTTTATTTCCAATGAAAAAGGTTGCTTAATCCAGAACTATAATAAAGCAGCTAAATACTGTACACAGTTGAAATATTGATGTGTAAACTGTTTTCAACCTGTTTTACCAGTTCAGCTATGTTTTATCTATTTTTTTTAATCCTGCCAGAAAGCTTAACTGGGTACCTGAACTTAATTTCTTTCCACAGTTAAAGCAATACAGCTAGGTCAACAACCTGTCATAGAATGGTATTTGATATTGAGAGAACAGCAGCACATTCATGAGTTCAAGTGTTTGTAAAAGCTTCAAATATGTTTATTAAAATAATAAACATGTAGTACTTACCTGCTCTGTGCAATGGTATTACAAAGAACAGCCCCTAACTTCTTCTAGGGTCCCTTATAGAAAGCGCTTTGTATGGGGGCACTCAAGCGAGCAAGCTCCCGATCCTTCTGCGTCTATTAACAAAGACAGTGCGACTCAGCCCTGCTGCTATGAATCTGCCCTGTGAGAAGGGAGAGAGCTGAGAGAGCCACTGCTCTCATGCACAGCAATGGATTGAAATTTGGGCTCAGGTAGGTACAAGTGGAGGGAGGGGGGATCCTATGACACAGAAGGTTTTTTTACTTTAATGCCCCCCCTATGTGAATGGGGTACATTGTACCCCATACCTATGGGCCTAGTATGGATTCTAAGGGGAACTCCACGCCAAAATGTAAAAAAAAAAAATGGCGTGGGGGTCCCCTTAATATCCATACCAGGTGATTTGGGACTGGGGGGGAGAACACACGCCGTGTTTTCCCTTGATTTTTATCTATATTACTGGGACCCGGCAATATATTACAGCACGTTTAAGGGCAATTCACACCACATGCAGTACAGTGCATTTTTTTCTGCATCAAAAACACATGGAAAGTAGGTTATATGGTTTTCAATGGCATAGTTCACACCAGTGCTTGCAGTTCCAGTGCGTTCCAGTTCCAGAAAAAAAAAGTAGAACATGCTGCATTTTTCCTGCACTGGACTGTACTGGAATGCTGCAAAATGCACCAAAAACACACTGGAACGCACCTGTCCTTATTTAAGGTTAAGAAAAAAGAGGGGGGGGGGAATATATTTATTATTTACACAATATAACACGATATTTAAAGGAATATTTATTTTTTATTGTTTTACTTTAAGCATTCTTAAAATCACTGCTCCTGAAAAAACAGTAGTTTTAAAACAAAAAAATTTGCAGTGATACATGTCCCCTGGGGCAGTACCCAGGTCCCCATACACTTTTTTATGGCAATAACTTGCATATAAGCCTGTAAAATCAGCACTTTAGATTTTTCATGTTCGTTTCTCATAGACTTTAACGGTGTTCGCACAAATCTTTTGCCTGTTCACATGTTTCGGTGTGAACCGAACTGGGGGGGGGGGGGGGGGTTCGGCTCATCCCTATATCTGCAGATCATATTTTTGTTAGCTGAATGTCTAAAAAATTTTGCCCAATTAACATTATAAGGGAATTTACTCAAAAGATAAAACTAAAATTCTGACACTTCACAAAACTCTGGTTTACCTCATCTTGAGTACACCGGCATGTATCTTCAGGACCAATGTCTTGAACTGGAGAGATTTCAGAGAAGGGCAGCAAAATTAAAAAGAGGGCTGGATGACCGCTGGCCACGAGCGATCGCATCCCAGTTATGTTCTCATGCCTCGTACACACGACCAGTTTTCTCGGCAGGAAAACTGCCATGACAGCTTTTCGCCAAGAAAAACGTCCGTGTGTATGCTCCATGGCAGTTTTCCCGACGAGAAGACTGCGGGGAAAAAAAAGAACTTGTTCTCTATTTTCCTGCCAGGATTCCCGGCGGTCTTTTTCCCGTCGTTAAAACCGTGTATGCTTTCCCGAGGGCAAAAAACGTGCATGCTCGTAAACAATTCGGCACATGCGCGGAAGCATAGAACGTAATTTTCTCGGCTCGTCGTAGTCTTTTACGTCACCGCGTTCTTGGCAGTCAAAAGTTTATCGGACTTTTGTGTGACTGTGTGTATGCAAGGCAGGCTTGACAGGAATCCCATCAGGAAAACCATCAGTTTTTTTCCTGACGGGAAAACTGGTTGTGTGTACGAGGCAAGAGAGGACAGAGAGATCGTGAGTTCCTACAAGCTGGGAACCATGATCTCTCATCTCCTATAGTCAGTCCCATCCCCCACAGTTAAAACAAACGCATAGGGAACACAGTTAACCCCTTGATCGCCCCCTAGTGTTAACCCCTTCCCTGCCAGTGACATTTTTACAGTAATCAGTGCATTTTTATAGCACTGATCGCTGTATAAATGCCATTGGTCCCAAAAATGTGTCAAAAGTGTCCGATATGTCCGCCATAATGTTGCAGTCCCGATAAAAATCGCAGATCGCCGCCATTACTAGTAAAAAAAATAATAATACAAATGTCATAAATCTATCCCCTATTTTGTAAACGCTATAACTTTTGCGCAAACCAATCAATATACGCTTTTTGTGATTTTTATTACCAAAAATATGTAGAAGAATACATATCGGCCTAAACTGAGGAAAAAATTTGCTTTTTTAAAAAAAAAATGTGGGGCTTTTTATTACAGCAAAAAGTCCAAAATATTGTGTTTTTTCAAAATTGTCGCTCTTTTTTTGTTTATAGCGCAAAAAATAAAAACCGCAGAAATGATCAAATACCACCAAAAGAAATCTCTGTTTGTGGGGAAAAAAAGAACGTCAATTTTGTTTGGGTACAGCGTTGCACGACCGCGCAATTGTCAGTTAAATCGACACAGTGCCGTATTGCAAAAAATGGCCTGGTTATTGAGCAGCCAATTCTTCCGGGGCTGAAGTGGTTAATAAAGATATGGAACTCCCTTCCACAGTTAACGGTTCAGCAGAGAGTGTAGATAACGTAAAAAAATAAAACAGATTTGTTTCTCAGTGAATGCAATATACAGGGATATAGGAATTTGTAGTGATATGTGTGCTAAGGATGCTCCGGCATGTTCGCACACCCCACGTGCAGAGCCCACCAGGAAGTCGGCACTGCGCTGCGCTAATCACAGGCAGTGAGACATTTCCCGATGCGCGGCTGCAGAGATCGGGAAATATCTCACTGCCTGTGATTAGCGCAGCGCAGTGCCAACTTCCTGGCGGGCTCTGCACGTGGGGAGTGCGAACATGTCGGAGCTCATCCTTAGTGTGTGCACTCACACAGGATTGAACTGGATGGACCTGTGTCTTTATTCAGTCATACCAATTATGTAGCTAAACCCCATAACCTTTTCTACCTACACCCTCTTTAACCCTTCATAACTGCTTTTCCACATCTACAAATAGCTAATATACTTTTCAAATTGGTCAGTACTGTATAGATGACAGTAAAAAATCTCTATGACTCAAATATGATGATAAGAGAAGTGCAGGACATAAAATAAATAAATAAACATACATACTTATCTAGGTGGATGCTGCATCTGTCCCCCGCCAGCTGTACACCGAGAAATGAGCAAACACCGCTGATCACTCAGTTCTCGGGTCGACTCAGTCACCGCTCTGTGCTCTGCCCCTCCAGCACTCACTGGAGCTCTGGACTGTGGAGGGGGTATGAGCAGCTGGCTTAGGCTCTCAGTGGTTTGGTGAGAGGCTGAACCAGCTGCCAGTCAGGCATCTGGGCGGATCCCGACATTATTGTCAGGATCCTTGCAGAGCCTGGACCAGCTCTGTGACGTCAGCCCGCACAAACTTAAGCCCGCTGTTGGCTGGATTTGCAGAACTAAGAGCACTCCTGTTACCTATAGCAGAAATATGGGCAAAAGAGTTTTGGCCATACTTCTCCTTTAATTGAAAAAAATCTTTTGGTACATGCTCATTCTTCCACTAGAGGGCAGCACATGAATTTAAAATTATTTGCAAGTCATCTAATAAACTGAAGGAAGCAATAAAAAGTACGTAGTACAATTTGAGGGATTCTCTCGTAACATAATTAGATTATTTTATAGTTCAGACATAATATTATATCAAGTGACTCTATTAGAAAGGGTTTTGACTTTTTCAAGGATTTACTACTTTGCTGCTATTCTAAATTATCACTTACATTGCTGGCTGGCTTTCACGCTGCTGCTAGTTCTTAAAGTCATCTCGTATATAAAACCAAAACCTTTTTTTTTTCCGTTTTGAATAGAATATGGAAGATTTAGAGCCCCTGTCATGTTTCTATTGCTGTCTGTGTCCCTGCTATGGAGATCCAATCTTTCTGCTTTTTTCTGGTGGCCCTTGTAATGTTTTTTTTTATGATCACCCCATCGTTGTGTATGTATAGATGTGTAGCGGGGTCTCTAAATTTAGGTGGGGTACACCTGGGTGTGTAAAGTATGGGAGTAATTGGACCATTTGTATTCGTGGAGGATTGGGCGGTGTAATAATCTCCTTGGCCTGTGGGTGGCAGGCGCCCGCAGGCTTGAGGTAGATTTGCTGCCACAGTGCTGTCCTTTTTGTCCCTTCTCGGAGATGGTACGGCGAGGGCGGGGAACCTGCCGTGGCGTCATTGGAGGGGATAAAAGGGGGAGACGCCCTGGTCACGAGGTCTTGCTCTTTTGGAGGTCCTTCCTCACGCGCACCATAGGCCTGGGCGTAGGTGGTTCGGAATTCCGGCTCTGGTGCCCTAGGCCTGACCGGAATGGAGTTGGAGTCCATCCCAGGCACCTTCAGCCTGGGGTGAGGTACTAAACCAGGAGGCCTGGGGCCCAGTGACTTCGACTGGGTCCCGCGAGGGTGGAGAAGTCTGAGGGTCCCTGAGGTGGATGGGGCCCATGTCTGAGGTGAGGAGGCCGGGGAGGTTACCCATTCGGAGAGTCTGGAGCAGCATCAACCAAGGGACATATGGGCCTCTGGTAACTCCCTTGGAGGGACATCTTCCCCTGACAGGGGCCACAACGCATCGAAGGTACTCCTATCTACGTTCTCTTGAGTCGCTGGTAGAGACTCTCAAGTTCTAAGTTCTCTCTAGCCAAGGCTATAGTAACCGCTGGTGAGATCACAGGGGTTTAGCTGACAATCAGGAAAGTGCCTCGACCTGCTCATTCCCCTGTATCGAACTGTTATTGAGTCCCAACCAGTTGGCTACGGAAGCACTGTTTATTGTGAGTTATGCAATAAAACAAGAGTTGGACTGTGATCGGTGTGTGGAACTCTGGTTAATGGGAGCAAAGGGAAGTGTTGGCACAGCAGGACCTAATCCTTGACAGAAGCACACAGGCCCGAGGAAATATCTGGTACTGGCCTTCACCTAACCCACAGCTATGAGGAGGACATGGGCCGTAGCGCATCTCACCCTGTCGTGTGTGATACCCCTAGAAGAAAGAGATGGGTTGAGGCCGCTACACGTGGGGGCTCGTGAGTCCGGGATGATGTGTGTTTTGACTTTGGAAGTAAGAATGGCTGTGTCTGGACTTTGCTGCCCGGAGGAGTTCTGAGCAGGTCGGCCATGTGATCGGCCAAAGTGCATCCCTGCTCAAAGTCGTGGAAATGACCCTAAGACGGGAAAGGCCTATGCGGAGGAGCGAGAAGAGGGAGAAGTCCAGCCATGTGACGTACTACATGTGGGGCTTTTACTGCACTGCGCCATGAGGCACCCCGTGACTACACAGTTCGTGGGCGGAGTTTGATGAAAGGCCGCGAAAACGTGCAAGTCGTGGGAGGAGTCTGGCCATGTGGAGGAACTCACGTGGAGACTTTGGCGCGTGGTCAGTGCGTGATGGAGCAGCAGACAGTCGGGATGGCCTCAAGCTCCCCGTAAATTCAGGTTCCCTACCCCACGAAGATGACTACCTTTGCTGCTCCCCTTACCGACACGGGGATAAGACTCAGGCCCCGAGGACAGTTGGCTCTGTACACCTGCAGAGACACGGAGGCCCTCTGCGTGATCTGTCCCGGATGCTCGGGACTGGTGGTCCACCTGAAGCCATTCGGGCGTTGCGAGGCATGCAAAGAGTTCTTGTTCGAGGTGGAGCCATCCACAGTAAGGCCCCGGGCCCTTCGCCTCAACAGCCTCACAGGTACCGCTACTCCGGAAGGGGAGATCCAGGCCTTTGCGGAGGTTCCCGTACGCACTGACCGGGGCAATGTGACTGCCCAATTAGAGACTGAGAAAGAAAAATCCGAGGATGCTGCTTCGGTCACCACAGATTCTCTGCTCCCACCTCCGAAGAGGAAAGTCGGCCTGGTGCAGGCCTCCTATGGTCGTGGAAGAGCTTCACCCCATCGCTTGCCTGGCCTGGATGGATCCGGTTGGAAGAGTCCTGGACATCCCAGTTCTACAAAAGGTCAAGGTGAGCCGGGGGCTGGGACTGTGGTGGTGGTTGGAGGTGTCGGGAGTTCACAGTCGGTGGAGCCCGCTAGGGAGGGTAGTTCCACGTCTATTAGACTACCTTCCCGCATAGATGTATGACACCTCCGACCTAGAGTCACTGTCGGATTGTGGAGATGACGGAGAGATCGATGAACTGTTTCACCAGAAGGGCTGGGACAAACGCCCATTACCTATGCTACGTGCACCCCAAGATTCCCCTATGTCCATAGGAGGTAGCACGCCCCGGGCGGAGGCCCCAGAGTCTACGAGGAAGCCTAGTCCTCCAGTTGCTCTTCCACAGTCCACAGCATCACCCGTTTTGTTGGCGGGAAAACAGCGAGCATCACTACGGGCACCGAGAGAAAAGCCATCCGAGGTAGTGAAAGTACCTCGACATCCGGAGGCCATTGTTCAACCAGGAGAAGGTGAGCGGGCCACAATGCCTCCCTTGGCCCGATTGCAACGACTCTTTTCTCAGAGGGTCGCTCACGAGTACGGATGGGAATATCCTTACTTGCCCAGGGACTTGCTGTTTGAGGTTGAAGTTCTGCGACAGCGGTGGTATGATGAGTTCATTTGGGAGAAACTTAAAGTGCCTCATGCCCGGCGATACTTGTCCTGTTCGCCACCTGTGTCGAAAAAGTTCAGAGACTGCAGAGCAGACTGGATGTGGGGCCGCCATATCCACGCAGACAAGGTGCGCATCTGCAGGAAAGATGGAGAGGACGCTGACTATTCGATTGAGGTTTTCGATAAACATCTGAAGCCCTTGTTCTTGCCTGACCCGAAGTTTTACTTGTGAGAAGAGACTCACTTGTGGGGTTTTTTCTGTAGCAACTTTCTGGAAGTGTTCTTGCCGGAGCATCGAACTGTACTCTAGTTTTTTATTTGGGTTTTTGTTTTTTTTCTACTCTTTGGAGGAATGAGAGCTGTTTGTTTGTTCTCTCTTCTTTCACAATTTAAAGACTGAGACTTTGGGGGTAGAATCAGAGTAGGGACGCAGGAAGACTGAAGATTTCACCAAGTGTCATCACCGTGGCATCGTCACCAGGTGGCGGTGTTGCGCAACGGCTGTTGTTTGTACATTTGCATCACTTTACTCATTGGAGCGAATGGGTCTCTCGGCTGATTGATTCATTCCAAATTAACACAGAATGTCAGGATGTATTTTTTTTTTCTGTGTGTTTTTTTTTCCCTTCTGCAGGAGATCCGTATGTCAAGACTACTGAGTATGGGGTGGTTCTTAGACAGTAAAGGGAGGGATTGTATATATGTAAATGCTTAGAGGGTTTTATGAGAAAGTTTGTTGTTTTATGTTCCCCCTCCCCTTTGAGCAGGTCTTGGTATGGTTAAGGTTCAAATTTTTAGGGATAGCCTCTGGGGTCAGGCTTATGTCACCACTCTATGGGAGACATGGGTTTACACCAGACGCTGGGGACCAGCGTCAAATCACAGGGGGGAGTATGTAGCGGGGTCTCTAAATTTAGGTGGGGTACACCTGGGTGTGTAAAGTATGGGAGTAATTGGACCATTTGTATTCGTGGAGGATTGGGCGGTGTAATAATCTCCTTGGCCTGTAGGTGGCAGGTGCCCGCAGGCTTGAGGTAGATTTGCTGCCACAGTGCTGTCCTTTTTGTCCCTTCTCGGAGATGGTACGGCGAGGGCGGGGAACCTGCCCTGGCGTCATTGGAGGGGATAAAAGAGGGAGACGCCCTGGTCACGAGGTCTTGCTCTTTTGGAGGTCCTTCATCACGCGCCCAGGCACCTTAGGCCTGGGCGTAGGCGGTTTGGAATTCCGGCTCAGGTGCCCTAGGCCTGACCGGAATGGAGTTGGAGTCCATCCCAGGCACCTTCAGCCTGGGGTGAGGTACTAAACCAGGAGGCCTGGGGCCCAGTGACTTCGACTGGGTCCCGCGAGGGTGGAGAAGACTGAGGGTCCCTGAGGTGGATGGGGCCCATGTCTGAGGTGAGGAGGCCGGGGAGGTTACCCATTCGGAGAGTCTGGAGCAGCATCAACCCAGTGACGGATGGGCCTCTGGTAACTCCCTTGGAGGGACGTCTTCCCCTCACAGGGGCCACAACGCATCGAAGGTACTCCTATCTACGTTCTCTTGAGTCGCTGGTAGAGACTCTCAAGTTCTAAGTTCTCTCTAGCCAAGGCTATAGTAACCGCTAGTGAGATCACAGTGGTTTAGCTGACAATCAGGATAGTGCCTCGACCTGCTCATTCCCCTGTATCGAACTGTTATTGAGTCCCAACCAGTTGGCTACGGAAGCACTGTTTATTGTGAGTTATGCAATAAAACAAGAGTTGGACTGTGATCGGTGTGTGGAACTCTGGTTAATGGGAGCAAAGCGAAGTGTTGGCACAGCAGGACTTAATCCTTGACAGAAGCACACAGGCCCGAGGAAATATCTGGTACTGGCCTTCACCTAACCCACAGCTATGGGGAGGACATGGGCCGTAGCGCATCTCACCCTGTCGTGTGTGATACCCCTAGAAGAAAGAGATGGGGTGAGGCCGCTACAGATGCATTACACACAGAGTGATATATTTCAAGCATTTATTTTATTGTTGATGATTATGGCTTGCAGCTAGTGAAAACCCACTATTCAGTATCTCAGAAAATCAGAATATTACATAAGACCAAATAAAAAAGGGTTTTAATACAGAAATGTTGGCTTACTGAAAAGTGTGTCCATGTACAGTATAGTATGCACTCAATACTTGGTCGGGGCTCCTTTTGCATAAATGACTGCATCAATGCGGTGTGGCATGGAGGTGATCAGTCTGTGGCACTGCTGAGGTGTTATAGAAGTCCAGGTTGCTTTAATAGCGGCCTTCAGCTCTTCTGCATTGTTGGGTCTGGTGTCTCTCATATTTCTCTTTCGACAACACCACACAGATTCTATATGGGGTTTAGGTCAGGAAAGTTTGCTGGCCAATCAAGCACATGATCATTAACCACTTAAGGGCCGAGCCTCTTTCTGAGATTTGGTTTTTACAAGTTAAAAACAGTTTTTTGCTAGAAAATTACTTAGAACCCCCAAACATTATATATATATATTTTTCTAACAACCTAGAGAATAAAATGGCGGTCGTTGCAATACTTTTTGCCACACCGTATTTGTGCAGCGGTCTTACAAGCGCACTTTTTTGGGAAAAAAAAAAACACTTTTTTTAATTAAAAAATAAGACAACAGTAAAGTTAGCCCATATTATATATTGTGAAAGATAATGTTACACCGAGTAAATTGATACCCAACATGTCACGCTTCAAAGTTTCGCCCGCTCGTGGAATGGCAACAAAATTTTACTCTTAAAAATCTCCATAGGCGACGTTTAAAAAATTCTACAGGTTGCACGTAAGCGTTCTCTTCTGCGGGCGAGCTCGTCGGGACGGGCACTTTAAAAAAAAAAAAAATTATTATTTATTTTACTTACGTTTTACTTACATTTTTTAATTTTGACAGTTTTTTTTTTTTCGGGTCACTTTTATTCATATTACAAGGAATGTAAACATCCCTTTTAACCACTTAAGCCCCGGACCATTTTGTAGCTAAAGGACCAGAGGTGTTTTCAGAATTTGGCACTGCGCTGCTTTAACTGGAAATTGTGCCGACATGCAATGTTGTACCCAAACGAAATTTGCGCCCTTTTCTTCCCACAAATAGAGCTTTCTTTTAATGGTATTTGATTGCCTCTACGATTTTTATTTTTTGCGATATAAACGAAAAAAGACTGAAAATTAAAAAAAAAAATGATATTTTCTACTTTTTGTTATAAGAAAAATCAAATAAACTCAATTTTAGTCATACATTTAGGCCAAAATGTATTCAGCCACATGTCTTTAGTAAAAAAAATGGCAATAAGCGTATATTTATTGGTTTGCGCAAAAGTTATAGCGTCTACAAACTAGGGTACATTTTCTGGAATTTACACAGCTTTTAGTTTATGACTGCCTATCTCATTTCTTGAGGTGCTAAAATGGCAGGGCAGTACAAAACCCCCCCCAAATGACTCCATTTTGGAAAGTAGACATCCCAAGGAAATTGCTGAGAGGCATGTTGAGCCCATTGAATATTTTTTTTTTTTGTCTCAAGTGATTGAATAATGACGAAAAAAAAAAAAATTGCTAAAAGTTGTCACTAAATGATATATTGCTCACACATGCCATGGTTATAAGTGGAATTGCACCCCAAAATACATTTTGCTGCTTCTCCTGAGTACGGGGATACCACATGTGTGGGACTTTTTGGGGAGCCTAGCCGCGTACGGGCCCCCGAAACCCAAGCACCGCCTTCAGGATTTCTAATGCGGCGTACACCTGATCGTTTTTCATGCCGTTAAAAATGCAATTTTTTAAAATGGCCATTAAAACCGATCGTGTGTATACTCCAGAGCATTTTTAACGGCGTAAAAAACAGCCATTAAAAATTTCGAACATGCTCTATTTTTTCACGTCGTTTTTCATGTCGTTTTTTTTAACGACGTGAAAAACGATAGTGTGTATGCTTTTACAAGGGGAAAAAAAACACGCATGCTCAGAATCAAGTATGAGACGGCAGCGCTCGTTCTGGTAAAACTAGCGTTCGTAATGGAGATAGCACATTCGGCACGCTGTAACAGACTGAAAAGCACGAGGCTGAAAAGCGCGAATCGCCGCTCAACAAAGTTTACTAACATGAAGGGTGGCGCCATTCGAATGGAACTTCCCCTTTATAGTGCCGTCGTACGTGTTGTACGTCACTGCGCTTTGCTCGAGCGTTATTTTTAATGATCGTGTGGATGCAAGACAGGCTTGAGAGGAAACATGAAAAAAAACGACGAGAAAAACGTTGGTTAAAAAAATGGCATGAAAAACGATCGTGTGTACGCCGCATAAGGGCGCAAATTTTTGATTTCACTCCTCACTACCTATCACAGTTTCGAAGGCCATAAAATGCCAAAATAGCACAAACCCCCCCCCCCCCAAATGACCCCATTTTAGAAAGTAGACACTCCAAGGAAATTGCTGAGAGGCATGTTGAGCCCATTGAATATTTTTTTTTTGTCCCAAGTGATTGAATAATGACAAAAAAAAAAATTACAAAAAGTTGTCACTAAATGATATATTGTTCACACATGCCATGGTTATATGTGAAATTGCACCCCAAAATACATTTTGCTGCTTCTCCTGAGTACGGGGATACCACATGTGTGGGACTTTTTAGGAGCCTAGCCGCGTACGGGACCCCGAAAACCAAGCACCGCCTTCAGGATTTCTAAGGGCACAAATTTTTGATTTCACTCCTCACTACCTATCACAGTTTCGAAGGCCATAAAATGCCAAAATAGCACAAAACCCCCCCAAATGACCCCATTTTGGAAAGTAGACACCCCAAGCTATTTGCTGAGAGGCATGGTGAGTATTTTACAGCTCTCATTTGTTTTTGAAAATGAAGAAAACATTGTTTTTTTTTTCAATTTTCAAAACTTTGTGACAAAAAGCGAGATCTGCAAAATACTCACCATACCTCTCAGCAAATAGCTTGGGGTGTCTACTTTCCAAAATTGGGTCATTTGGGGGGGGGGGGGTTGTGCCATCTGAGCATTCCCTGGCCTCCGAAACTGTGATAGGCAGTGAGGAGTGAAATCAAAAATTTACACCCTTAGAAAGCCTGAAGGCGGTGCTTGGTTTTTGGGGTCCCGTACGCGGCTAGGCTCCCAAAAAGTCTCACACATGTGGTATCCCCATACTCAGGAGAAGCAACAGAATGTATTTTGGGGTGTAATTCCACATATGCCCATGGCATGTTTGAGCAATATATCATTTAGTGACAACTTTGTGCAAAAAAAAAAAAAAAAATTATCTTTTTTCCGCAACTTGTGTCAACATATAAAATATTCAATGAACTCGACATGCCTCTCAGTATATAGCTTGGGGTGTCTGCTTTCCAAAATGGGGTAATTTGGGGGGGTTTTGAACTGTCCTGGCATTTTATACACAACATTAGGAAGCTTACATCCACTCTTCTAACCACTTGAAGACAAAGCCCTTTCTGACACTTTTTGTTTACATGAAAACATTATTATTTTTTTTGCAAGAAAATTATGTTGAAACCCCAAGCATTATATATATTTTTTAAAGCAAAGGCCCTACAGATTAAAATGGTGGGTGTTGCATTTTTTTTCCATACAGTATTTGTGCAGCGATTTTTCAAATGCATTTTTTGGGGAAAAAATACACTTTTTTTAATGTTAATGCACTAAAATACACTATATTGCCCAAATGTTTGATGAAATAAAAAAGATGATTTTAGGCCGAGTACATAGATACCAAACACAACATGCTATAAAATTTCGCACAAACGCGCATTGGCGACAAACTACATACATTTTTAAAAGCCTTTAAAAGCCTTTACAGGTTACCACGTTAAATTTACAGAGGAGGTCTACTGCTAAAATTACTGCCCTCGATCTGACCTTCGCGGTGATACCTCACATGCATGGTGCAATTGCTGTTTACATATGATGCCAGACCGACGCTTGCGTTCGCTATTGGGCAAGAGCAGGACAGGGGTGCTTTTTTTTTTTTTTTTTTTTTTTTTTTTTTTTATTTTTTTTATATTAACATTCATTTTGCTTTTTTATTTTATTTTTAAACTGTTCCTTCCATATTTTTTGTTTTTTATCATTTTTATTGTTATCTCAGGGAATGTAAATATCCCCTATGATAGCAATAGGTAGTGACTGGTACTCTTTTTAAAAAAGCTGGGGTCTGCCCTCAAAGCATCTGACCACACCAAGATCAGTGTGATAAAATGCTTTCCCAATTTCCCAATGGCGCTTTTTATATCTGGGGGGGGGACATTCCCTCCCACTGCTTGTAAAAGCAGTCCAGAGGCTAATAAGCCACTAGGATTGCTTTTACATGAAAGCCGGCCGCTGGCTGAAAAGAATGATACCAAGATGATACCTAAACCCGCAGGCATCAATCTGGTATAACCATTCAAAGTCCAGCAACATACCAGTACGTTGCTGGTCCTTGTTGGACATGTATTGTAATCTTTTTTTTCATGCAGCCTGTTGGCTGAACGAAAAAAGAGATTGATCGGTGGGTATGCCCACCATTAGAATACCTCCCTTCATTCACCCACTTCTAATGATGGGCTTACATGCACCATTTATATATGCCGAAGCATGGGGGCATCCTCCCGCAAAAGTTATGCCGCACACACATGGTGGGACTTTTCTACGGGCAAGCCTCCGTCGGAATTTCGACCGTATGTACGCGGCATTAGGAGCAAAATCGCTCCTCCGCCCCTGCTGCCCCCATGCTTCGGCATATATGCTTTTTTTTTTAACTGTGGTGGTGAAATCACCTCCTACAGCACTGGAGTCGCAGGGATCAGGCCTGTCTCTGCGAACGCTGCAGTTATGTGTGTTGTGTTTGTAAGTGACAGCGATCGATCGATACTGCACTTGGGTGGCCTGGGCTGGACGGAGGGGCAAAACGCAGGTGCTAGCAGGTATCTGGGCTGATCCCGCGAACACTGCGTTTTTGGGAACCCTAAATTGCTGGGGACGCTAGTATAGATCTGATCAGATCAGATATTGATATGTTCAGATACTATCACTAAAAGATACTATAAAAACTTGCCCCTCCTATTAGTATCACTCTGCGCTTCTGGATAAAATGCAAAAATAGAACCAACAACAGAAAAAATGCAATGTGTATGTTAAAAGCATCTGCTAAAAATCAATCGTAAAATGTAAACACAGTATTATAAAACTTCAATCCAAAGTCCAAAATAAAACTGCAGCAGCGCTACGCACAAGTATTGAAATGTGCGTCGTCCATATATTCATAAATATGGGTGGATTAGATAGTGAATGGTGATTCAGGTTATACTTGGTCCAAATGCTAGTTTCAGTGCTCCTTTCACCCAGGTGTGTTCACCGCGTGGGGGGGGGGGAAGGTCCCCCTATGGGGATGCACTCACCAAATATCAGATCAATATAGGCATAAATTGACCATCCTCCTCAGGTGTTCTGTCTTCTTACCACAATGATGATCATAAGGTACAGCTGGCATATGTGAGGGAAAAGGAACAAATCACATAGGGCAGTACTGTCTGGACAATTTATTAAAGAAAAGAATCCCCCAAGTACCCCCTTTTACATATGTGCGTACCCAATATCAATAAACAGGCGAAAAACGTATGTAGTGTGCGCTTCCGCGCTGTAAACTTGCCCCTGATGAACGCCGGAATGCAGTTCCTTCCACGGCGTCTTCCTGGAGAGCAAGCCTTGGAGCGCAAGCGTCACTTCCGGTTTCCTTGGTGTGTTAGGTCACGCCCTGACGTTTCGTCACTTCCTGACTTCTTCTGAGGGCGTGACCTACCACCATAGGAACGGGAAATTTATACACAGATCCGTCCGCCCACTGCCCCACGTCGGATAATTCGACCTGCCTACATGCTGTCGCACCTGCGCACTGTAGGTTACGAGCCCGAGAGAGCTGTGGGCGGAAGTCTTCCACCGGACCCCAGCGTCATGCTGACCTGATTGGTGCACAGACCCGCTGTGCGATCCAATGGGCTTCTGTGTCTTCATGTCTTCGGAATTGTGTAAGACACGGTGGATGTAAACATTTGTTGCAGTCTGCATAATGCATTGTGAGCCATTGAACTACACAAACCACATTGCTGCGGACATGCCATTCATGGGGATTTTACAATATGCAGGAAAAGAAAGACCGTGCATAAAACATTTTAAAAATATTTTAAAAAACATTTTAAAACCACACAGGTAACGACCATGTGTTTTTCCTTGTGAAACATAATTGTGTGTGCAAACGTTCATGTAACAACAGGCCTCCTGTGTGTGGTTTAACACACTATTGACCCAAACTAGAATTAAAAGGACCATATAAAATATAGATACATAAAACCAATCATATATATAAGAAACAATCATATATATATATATATATATATATATATATATATATATATATATATATATTGTGAGGGGGTTAGCTCGGCAGCGGGTGTGTGTGACCCCCGGGATGGGCTCCCCACACAAAACAGGCCCAGCAAACGGAGGTTGTGGTTTTCAAAATCAAAAAGGTGCGGTTTATTTTCTATTTACAGTGACAAAACACAGCAAAGCAAAAGAAACATAACCAAAATAAATCCTGGTCAAGTTGACCTCTGACTAAACATACAGGTTTCCTAACTAACAACTGGGATCAGCCTAGTGCTGTCCTAGTCCCTAAGTCCCTGGTTTTAAATGTCCAAGCAAATAGCCACACAGGCTTTTTCTCACCGCACAGGGGTTCACTCTCCCTAGACAGTCCACACAGGTCTGGTTCCAGGCATGAGCTGACACCTAATGAATCTGGGAGTTCTTATAGAGGCCTAAATGAGCTGACAAGCTTCAGCTGGCCTCATCAACTCCCTGTCTGTACGACGCCCCACACTCTCCCTAGAGGTATGAGTCATCCATGAGCCCACTAGCCTTATACAACTCTCCACCTAGTTGTATAAGTCGGCGTAAAGCCTGAATCTGGGCGAAATATATCTACCCCCCTGGATGCAACCAGGTGACTTTACCTTCCTGCTGTCACAATATATATATATATATATATATATATATATATATATATATATATATATATATATATATATATATATATATAAAAATTGATAAAATTATATGGAATAAGAAATACGTATAAAAATTATATATATATAGTAGACCTATATGTATAGTAAAAGGCTGCTGACCCTATCTATAAAAGACACTGTTAAAACCCTATTAGAACCCCTAGAGTCCAGCCCAAGTGGGACCCTATGTGAAATCTATGTATAGAATTTAAACTGAAGCTTATATAAATCCAATGAAAGCTTCAGTGGGAGCTGGCAACACCTCGCCTTACCCCTTCTATTCTTTATACACTGTACTTTTAGGGGGAATTCTACTCCATGGTGATTTGTGTTTGGAGCCACTACTTGGGTTGCTGATTAGTAGCTACTTGGTCCCTATTTTTATTAATGGTGCTGGATAACTAGTTTGATCTCGTAGAAGGGTTCAGAGTGAGTCTTGTATGTGTGTATTGGAATGATAAAAAAAATACCAGTATCTAGTGAGGGATACCCCCTCCACGGGATCCCTCCTAGTACTTTAAGAATCACTTATAAAGCAGTTAATGTTCAGTTCTACGTTGAGGCCTTTGGGGACCAAAACATCAGTCATGAAAATCCATTTAGTTTCTTTTTTGGATAATTCACGTACTTTGTGTGAGCCTCTCCAGTTTGGCTCTAGGCTTTCTATTCCCGAAAATTGCAGGCCTGAGGCATCCTGGTTGTGCTTCAGTTTAAAATGTAGTGACACATTGTGATCTTTAAAACCGATTTTTATGTTATAGATGTGCTCAGCTATCCTGATTCGGAGAAGCCTTTTGGTACGCCCTATATAGAGGAGACCACAGGGACATTTGAGAGCATAAACTATAAAATTACTGTTGCAAGTGATAAATTGCTCAATTTTGAACTGTTGATTATTGGATGGAGATACAAAATTTTCCAGACCCCGTATTGGCCGTGCCACTTCTCTACATGCTTTGCATCTCCTGCTGGCAAAGAAGCCATTTTGATTCCAGAATGTTTGTGGTTTACTAGGTGGGTCGAGGATTTTTTTCACAACACGGTCTCCATAATTGGGGGCCTTCCGATATATGAACTGTGGTTTTACGGGTAGGACAGGGCCCAGCTTTTTGTCCAATAATAATATGTGCCAATGTTGGTAGAATATTGCCTCTACTTCCTTATATTGGGCATGAAACTGTGATATGAACCCCCATTCTTTTGAATTGGATCCACCTGGTGCTGGTTTAGGTTTTGATTGTAGGCATACTTCTCTAGGTACTAGTGTTACCTCTTCTACGATTTTTTTGTAGAGCTTCAGGGTCATAACCTTTTACTGCAAATCTGTCTGTGAGAACTTTTGACTGCGTTAGGAAATCTGCGTCATCCGAACAATTGCGTTTTACTCGCATTATTTGGCCCTTGGGTATGTTCCGTAACCATTGTGGATGGTGGTCGGGAGATAACTGTTCCTATCTGTTGGTTTGAAAAAGACCTTAGTTCCAAAGTTCAAGTTTTGACGATAAACGGTCACATCTAGGAAGTTTATAGTATCTCTGTGCCACTCAGAGGTTAGCCTGATGTTATTGTTATTGATGTTTAAAATCTTTAAAAATTTGTGTAGTGATTCCACTGTGCCAGCCCAAATTAAAAACAGGTCATCTATAAAACGTTTATAAAAAATCAGTTCTGTTCTTCTGTCTTTAAAAATCACTTTGTCCTCCCATTCTGCCATGAACAAATTGGCGATGCTGGGGGCAAACTTGGCCCCCATTGCAACGCCCCTTTGTTGTAAATAAAATTTGCTGGCATACCAGAAGTAGTTATGTGATAGACAGTAGTCCAGGGCATAACCAATAAACACTTTCTGGTTATGAGGGAGGTCCTCCCTCTCACTCAGAGCCCAATTTAAGGCTAATGGGGAATCATCATGCTGGATTATCGAGTAGAGGGAGGATAGATCTAGTGTGACTAGCAGAACGTCTTGGTTTTCATTTATCTTGACATTTTGCAGGCAATTGAGGAAGTCTTTAGTGTCTCTCAGATATGCTTGTGTGGCTGTCACACTCTTTTGTAAGAACGTATACAGGTATTGCCCCATTCTTGATGCGATAGAGTCTATACTATTTACGATAGGTCTTGGTGGTGGGTTGATAGGATCCTTATGTATCTTCGGTAGTGTGTAAATCGTAGGGATTTTACTGCTAGCTGGTACTGAGTAGTGTCTCTCTTTGTCAGACAATGCTCCCAATTTCGTGCTCATTTCCACCAATAACACTAGCTGGTTTCTGAAGGCTTGTGTTGGGTCGCCGTCTAGGGACTTATAGGTAGTTTCATCTGCTAGCATTTCCATAATTTGTGCATGATACATATCCTTCGATAATATAACTACTCCACCACCTTTATCGGCTGGTCTGATGATAATGTCCTTCCGTTTCTCCAAAGCCTCAATCCCTTCCTGAATGTGCTTTAGATTTGTGTTCTTTTTGGGTACTAGCTGGTTTAGGTCTCGTATGGTTAGACCTTTGAAGACTTCTACCTGGTGGTTAGGATTACTTAGAGGGTTAAACAGTGACCTATTTTTTAAGCCGCTGTTTATAATCCCCTGGGGGTTCATATTTGTAATTGTGTTTTGTGTGCATAATCCCACAAAGTGTTTTTTTATATTTAACTTTCTTATGTACTTATGGACATCTATGTAAACGTTAAATTTGTTTACTGGCTGTTTCATCCCATATTTGAAGCCCATATTCAGGATGTTTACCTCTTTATGTGTCAGTTCTGCTGGACTTAAGTTAAATATTCCATTTGTTAATGGTTTCTCCTTCTTTTTCTGGACCTTCCTTCCGGCCCTGCATCCTCTGTTTCTGTGCCCTTTGATATGCATAATGGTTCTGTTCTCTGGACCATTGATTTTGTGACTGAGGTTCTCTCCATTCTTGGTCCCTTACATGCGCTGGGGGGTATTGTTGCTGCGGTTCTCTCCATTCTTGATCCCTTGTATGCGTTGGGGGGTTTGTTCCTTTTCCCTCACATATGCCAGCGGTACCTTATGATCATCATTGTGGTAAGAAGACAGAACACCTGAGGAGGATGGTCAATATATGCCTATATTGATCTGATATTTGGTGAGTGCATCCCCATAGGGGGACCTTTCCCCCCCCCCCCACGCGGTGAACACACCTGGGTGAAAGGAGCACTGAAACTAGCATTTGGACCAAGTATAACCTGAATCACCATTCACTATCTAATCCACCCATATTTATGAATATATGGATGACGCACATTTCAATACTTGTGCGTAGCGCTGCTTCAGTTTTATTTTGGACTTTGGATTGAAGTTTTATAATACTGTGTTTACATTTTACAATTGATTTTTAGCAGATGCTTTTAACATACACATTGCATTTTTTCTGTTGTTGGTTCTATTTTTGCATTTTATCCAGAAGCGCAGAGTGATACTAATAGGAGGGGCAAGTTTTTATAGTATTATTTAGTGATTTTACCAAGTTTTTTTACTCCGCAGCTATGGATGCACTTAGATTCTTAAGCAATAGAAACATTAATGTAAATGCAATTTTTTTCAGATAGCGAACCCACTACCACGCAGGTGAACTACAATGGGGCCATGTCAATGTTGGGGAACATTTTAGAGAAACAAGTAAGAACATGGTGGGACATCTGTACCCTAGAGCAGTATATAAAAGAAAAAATAATCATCCGTAGTCTGAGATGGGAGGTCGTACCCCAGGATGGACTGGATGACCCAGGCTCCATACAGGAATGGTTCGATTTTTTTTAACGGCGTTGGGTTCAAGTTGCAGGAACTCATACTCCAAAGGAAAAAACTAAAGATGACCATCCTAGAGACTAAAATTGACGCACTACAACAGCAATTAGACCCAATCAAAGACACTCAACCCATCATAGATTTTAATACTAGAACCAATAGAAGACTTGAGAAAGTTGATAAAGATACACAAAAAAAGAAAAGAAAAAAATACCAGAGACATGGGTGACTTTAAGGCCAATAGCATCTATGCTTGGCAACAGACTCTCCCCGAGAACATAAACTTATTGGAGAAAACCCGTCCTACTGAACCCCTAATCAAGCCATTACCACACTAATGGATAGGGTTCGGGGTTTCATTAGCGATGACGAAATTGAATTTGATTCTCCTGCCAACTTCTCCACCCCGATAGTAAGTAAAAAGGGAAAAATAAAAGGAGGAGGCGGAAAGAACAACCAGGTAAACAATGAACTGTACAACAATCACCCTTACACGCCTTAACAAATACCAACACAAAACAGATTCCAACCCTTAGAGCATCAAAATAATGCTCCACCCCACGCCCTTTTTTAGGGAGAGGAGGAGGGGGGCAGAGAAGGGTCGGGGATTCCCACCTCGCAGGGGGAAACCTCAATACCCCCAACGCATACAAGGGATCAAGAATGGAGAGAACCGCAGCAACAATACCCCCCAGCGCATGTAAGGGACCAAGAATGGAGAGAACCTCAGTCACAAAATCAATGGTCCAGAGAACAGAACCATTACGCATATCAAAGGGGCACAGAAACAGAGGATGCAGGGCCGGAAGGAAGGTCCAGAAAAAGGAGAAACCATTAACAAATGGAATATTTAACTTAAGTCCAGCAGAACTGACACCTAAAGAGGTAAACATCCTGAATATGGGCCTCAAATGTGGGATGAAACAGACAGTAAACAAATTTAACGTTTACATAGATGTCCATAAGTACATAAGAAAGTTAAATATAAAAAAACACTTTGTGGGATTATGCACACAAAACACAATTACAAATATGAACCCCCAGGGGATTATAAACAGCGGCTTAAAAAATAGGTCACTGTTTAACCCTCTAAATAATCCTAACCACCAGGTAGAAGTCTTCAAAGGTCTAATCATACGAGACCTAAACCAGCTAGTACCCAAAAAGAACACAAATCTAAAGCACATTCAGGAAGGGATTGAGGCTTTGGAGAAACGGAAGGACATTATCATCAGACCAGCCGATAAAGGTGGTGGAGTAGTTATATTATCGAAGGATATGTATCATGCACAAATTATGGAAATGCTAGCAGATGAAACTACCTATAAGTCCCTAGACGGCGACCCAACACAAGCCTTCAGAAACAAGCTAGTGTTATTGGTGGAAATGGGCACGAAATTGGGAGCATTGTCTGACAAAGAGAGACACTACTTAGTACCAGCTAGCAGTAAAATCCCTACGATTTACACACTACCGAAGATACATAAGGATCCTATCAACCCACCACCAAGACCCATCGTAAATAGTGTTGACTCTATCGCATCAAGAATGGGGCAATACCTGGATACGTTCTTACAAAAGAGTGTGACAGCCACACAAGCATATCTGAGAGACACTAAAGACTTCCTCAATTGCCTGCAAAACGTCAAGATAAATGAAAACCAAGACGTTCTGCTAGTCACACTAGATGTATTCTCCCTCTACTCAATCATCCAGCATGATGATGCCCTATTAGCCTTAAATTGGGCTCTGAGTAAGAGGGAGGACCTCCCTCATAACCAGAAAGTGTTTATTGGTTATGCCCTGGACTACTGTCTTTCACATAACTACTTCTGGTATGCCAGCAAATTTTATTTACAACAAAGGGGCGTTGCAATGGGTGCCAAGTTTGCCCCCAGCATCGCCAATTTGTTCATGGCAGAATGGGAGGACAAAGTGATTTTTAAAGACAGAAGAACAGAACTGATTTTTTATAAATGTTTTATAGATGACCTGTTTTTAATTTGGGCTGGCACAGTGGAATCACTACACGAATTTTTAAAGATTTTAAACATCAATAACTATAACATCAGGCTAACCTCTGAGTGGCACAGAGATACTATAAACTTCCTAGATGTGACCGTTTATCGTCAAAACTTGAACTTTGGAACTAAGGTCTTTTTCAAACCAACAGATAGGAACAGTTATCTCCTGACCACTAGCGGCCACCATCCACAATGGTTACGGAACATACCCAAGGGCCAAATAATGCGAGTAAAACGCAATTGTTCGGATGACGCAGATTTCCTAACGCAGTCAAAAGTCCTCACAGACAGATTTGCAGTAAAAGGTTATGACCCTGAAGCTCTACAAAAAATCGTAGAAGAGGTAACACTAGTACCTAGAGAAGTATGCCTACAATCAAAACCTAAACCAGCACCAGGTGGATCCAATTCAAAAGAATGGGGGTTCATATCACAGTTTCATGCCCAATATAAGGAAGTAGAGGCAATATTCTACCAACATTGGCACATATTATTATTGGACAAAAAGCTGGGCCCTGTCCTATCCGTAAAACCACAGTTCATATATCGGAAGGCCCCCAATTATGGAGACCGTGTTGTGAAAAAAATCCTCGACCCACCTAGTAAACCACAAACATTCTGGAATCAAAATGGCTTCTTTGCCTGCAGGAGATGCAAAGCATGCAGAGAAGTGGCACGGCCAATACGGGGTCTGGAAAATTTGTATCTCCATCCAATAATCAACAGTTCAAAATTGAGCAATTTATCACTTGCAACAGTAATATTTTGTAGTTTATGCTCTCAAATGTCCCTGTGGTCTCCTCTATATAGGGCGTACCAAAAGGCTTCTCCGAATCAGGATAGCTGAGCACATCCATAACATAAAAATCGGTTTTAAAGATCACAATGTGTCACTACATTTTAAACTGAAGCACAACCAGGATGCCTCAGGCCTGCAATTTTCGGGAATAGAAAGCCTAGAGCCAAACTGGAGAGGCTCACACAAAGTACGTGAATTATCCAAAAAAACTAAATGGATTTTCATGACGGATGTTTTGGCCCCCAAAGGCCTCAACGTAGAACTGGACATTAACTGCTTTATAAGTGATTCTTAAAGTACTAGGAGGGATCCCGTGGAGGGGGTATCCCTCACTAGATACTGGTATTTTTTTCATCATTCCAATACACACACAAGACTCACTCTGAACCCTTCTACGAGATCAAACTAGTTATCCAGCACCATTAATAAAAATAGGGACCAAGTAGCTACTAATCAGCAACCCAAGTAGTGGCTCCAAACACAAATCACCATGGAGTAGAATTCCCCCTAAAAGTACAGTGTATAAAGAATAGAAGGGGTAAGGCGAGGTGTTGCCAGCTCCCACTGAAGCTTTTATTAGATTTATATAAGCTTCAGTTTAAATTCTATACATAGATTTCACATAGGGTCCCACTTGGGCTGGACTCTAGGGGTTCTAATAGGGTTTTAACAGTGTCTTTTATAGATAGGGTCAGCAGCCTTTTACTATATATATATAGGTCCACTATATATATAATTTTTATAGGTATTTCTTATTCCATATAATTTTATCAATTTTTATATATATATGATTGGTTTTTTTATATATACGATTGTTTTTTATATAAATGATTGGTTTTATGTATCTATATTTTATATGGTCCTTTTAATTCTAGTTTGGGTCAATAGTGTGTTAAACCACACACAGGAGGCCTGTTGTTACATGAACGTTTGCACACACAATTATGTTTCACAAGGAAAAGCACATGGTCGTTACCTGTGTGGTTTTAAAATGTTTTTTAAAATATTTTTAAAATGTTTTATGCACGGTTTTTCTTTTCTTGCATATTGTAAAATCCCCATGAATGGCATGTCCGCAGCAATGTGGTTCGTGTAGTTCAATGGCTCACAATGCATTATGCAGACTGCAACAAATGTTTACATCCACCGTGTCTTACACAATTCTGAAGACATGAGGACACAGAAGCCCATTGGATCGCACAGCGGGTCTGTGCACCAATCAGGTCAGCACGACGCTGGGGTCCGGTGGAAGACTTCCACCCACAGCTCTCTCGGGCTCGTAACCTACAGTGCGCAGGTGCGACAGCATGTAGGCAGGTCGAATTATCCGACGTGGGGCAGTGGGCGGACGGATCTGTGTATAAATTTCCGGTTCCTATGGTGGTAGGTCACGCCCTCAGAAGAAGTCAGGAAGTGACAAAACGTCAGGGCGTGACGTAACACACCAAGGAAACCGGAAGTGACGCTTGTGCTCCAAGGCTTGCTCTCCAGGAAGACGCCGTGGAAGGAACTGCATTCCGGCATTCATCAGGGGCAAGTTTACAGCGCGGAAGCGCACACTACATGCGTTTTTCGCCTGTTGTTTATTGATATTGGGTACGCACATATGTAAAAGGGGGTACTTGGGGGATTCTTTTCTTTAATAAATTGTCCAGACAGTACTGCCCTATGTGGTTTGTTCCTTTTCCCTCACATATGCCAGCGGTACCTTATGATCATCATTGTGGTAAGAAGACAGAACACCTGAGGAGGATGGTCAATTTATGCCTATATTGATCTGATATTTGGTGAGTGCATCCCCATAGGGGGACCTTTCCCCCCCCCCCCACGCGGTGAACACACCTGGGTGAAAGGAGCACTGAAACTAGCATTTGGACCAAGTATAACCTGAATTACCATTCACTATCTAATCCACCCATATTTATGAATATATGGACGACGCACATTTCAATACTTGTGCGTAGCGCTGCTGCAGTTTTATTTTGGACTTTGGATTGAAGTTTTATAATACTGCGTTTACATGTTCAGATACTATACCACTAAGGGAGGTGTATGCTTCACGTGTGGGTGTTAGCACTACTGGCACTAACCTGACGCTGCCTGGGGCGACGCAGACCCTCTCTGACGCTAAAACCTAATTGATATCACCCGCCGGGCGATCAGGGGGTTAAACCTTTATTGGGTTATATACGGCGGGTGCCCTGACACTATAAAAAGCAAACTAACTAACCAGCGTCACCCGAAACACTTATATGGTGATCACTGGTGAAAGGGTTAACTAGGGGCAATCAAGGGGTTAAGCCTTTATTAGGTAATATATGGGGGTACCTGACGCTATAAAAACCTGCGGCGAACCTAAAAAAAATAACTGGCTACCTATCGGCATCACCGACACTAAGACAGCGATCAGAAAAACGATCGCTTAGTGACAGCGGTGCTAGGGGGGTGAAAGGGTTACCTGGGGGGGGCGATCAAGGGGTTAAACCTTTATTAGGTAATATATGGGGGTACCCGACGCTATAAAAACCTGCGGTGAACCTAAAAAAAATAACTGGCTACCTATCGGCATCACCGACACTAAAACAGCGATCAGAAAAACGATCGCTTAGTGACGGCGGTGCTAGGGGGTGAAAGGGTTATCTGGGGGGTGATCAAGGGGTTAAACCTTTATTAGGGGGGGTTAGGGGGCTAAACTGGACCTAAAACTAACTGTCCTGACACTTTTACAGTCACAAATGTCACTGATTGCAGTGATCACTAAATAAATGGTCACTGCAATCAGTGACACTGTGACTGGGGGGTGATCTGGGGGTGTCTGGGGGGGCCTGGGGGGCGATTTATGTACCTATGTGTGCTGGTGTCAGTGTGCTGTTTGTGCACTAACCTGTGTGTCTTCTCTCATGCGGCGCTCGGTATATGTGAGCGCCGCATGAGGGATGACATCACTTCCTCCTGCCTGTGTAAACATTACATTTGATTCGCCAGGAGCGATCGAGAGGGGGTGGCCAGAAATGAATGGCTGCCCCCTCATCACGGATCGCTCCCGAAGCGATCCCGGCCGTTTACTGTACCGGAGGGGGTTCCGATCGAACCCCCCACCCATACGAAGGCAGGCACGTACAGGTACGTGATTGTGCCTGTCCGTGCCATTCTGCCGACGTATATTTACAGTGGGCGGTCGTTAAGTGGTTAATAGAAAAAAGCATGACAGGTCCTCTTAAATATGAGATCTGGGGTCAAAAAATATTTAGACTAAAGCCTCATACACACGACCGGCTTTCTCGGCAAGAAAACTGCTGGGAGAGCTTTTTGCAGAGAAAAACGTTTGTGTGTATGGTTTCTCGGCAGGAAAACTGCCGGGAATCTCGATGAGAAAAATAGAGAACCTGCTCTCTATTTTTCTCGTCTGGATTCTCGGCAGAGTGTTTCCTGCTGAGAAACCCGGTCGTCTGTATGCTTACCTGTCCAGGGAAACCCACGCATGCTCGATGAGACTTTGACGCATGCGCAGTAGCATACAAGGGTAGTGTAGGGTGTAGCAAGATGGCGGCGACGGCATCGAATGTGACGAGTGCCAGCTCGTCATAGTCGATGACGTCACCGCGTTCTTGCCATTCAAAAGAACGGCGGTTCTTTTGAATGGCGCGTGTGTACACAGGGCTTGGCAAGACAAGCTTGTCAGGAATCCCATCGGGAAAACCGACTTTTTTTTTTTTCACGGGATTCCCGTCCGTGTGTACGAGGCTTAAAATGCAATAAAAAAAAGTCCCTTTAAGAGCATTGGGCAGAAGTGACGTTTTGACGTTGCTTCCGCCCTGCAATTATATGGAGACGGGTGGGGGCCATCTTCCCCTCACTCGTCTCCATACCCAGCCAGGGACAGCATCTGATTGCCTCCGCCGCTGCCGACGGCTCCGGTAAGCGGCGGAGGGCACCGGAGAGTGGCGGGAGGGGGGCCCCTCTCCCGCCGCCGATAAAAGTGATCTTGCGGCAAATCCGCCGCAGAGACCATTTTTATCTGAAAGCGGACCGCCCGCTCTTGAAGAGGGCACCGGGGTTATGGTAGCTAGCTGCTACCATAACAACGGTATTCCTCTTCAAAGTAGCGACGTATTCCTGCGGCGGGCGGTCCGTAAGTGGTTAAACCAGGTATTGGTACTTTTGGCAGTGTAGGCAGGTGCAAAGTAGGGATGGGCGAATGGTTCGGCCCGAGCATGAGTTTGCGCCGAACATTGGCTGTTTGCACGTTCGCCGAACAACCGAATTATAGGGTCGTTTGACCACTTGTTCGGCCCGCCGAACGACCACAATGCCCTGCGCCGCTGCACAGTGCATTGAAAGCCTTGATTGGCTGAAGCAATGAAAGCTTTGCCCAATTAGGGCACAGAGCACTATCAGAGCCATGATTGGATGCTGTCATGATGACTCTATCCAATCATGGCTCATAGCTGTAATGCCGCGTACACACGGTCGGAATTTCCGACAGAAAAAGTCAGATGGGAGCTTTTCGTCGGATATTCCGACCGTGTGTATGCCCCATCTGACTTTTTCTGTCGGAATTTCCGACGGACTTAGATAGAGAGCAGGTTCTCTATTGTTCCGACGGAAAAAAAAAAAATCTGATCGGAAATTCCGATTGTCTGTAGCAATTCCGACACATGCTCGGAAGCATTAAACTTAATTTTCTCGGCTCGTCGTAGTGTTGTACGTCACCGCGTTCTTGACGGTCCAAAGTTCAGAGAACTTTTGTGTGTATGCAAGCCAAGCTTGAGCGGAATTCCGTCGGAAAAAACATCCAAGTTTTTTCAGACGGAAAATCAGTTCGGGTGTACGCGGCACTAGTCCTGCCCCACACTATAAAAGTATTCTTTCAATAGCGGCCATTTTTAGTGTGATATGGGCATGGAGATGGAACAGGGCTCTGTTAAGTGGTATTAGACAGGTAGTGTGCTATTCTGATTCTATTGTCGGTGTAGAACAGTCTTTATCAACCAGTGTGCCGTCAGAGGTTCTCAGGTGTGCCGCGGGGTCAGGGGAGAGAAGGGCTGTCAGATGAGCCGATCTCCTGCCAAACTGTACATCCTCACTGTGAGAAGCTCCGTCGGCTTCAAAAGCGAAAGTAAGGTGCAGAGGAGTGTGTTGTGCTCTCTGCTTCCCCCTAGAGTGCAGTACCCGACTGAATGAGGAATCTGGAAAGGTACTGAGCTAGTAGTATATGAGTAGGGTTGCCACCTGTCCTGGATTCACCCAGACAGTCCCGGTTTGGAATCATGTGTCCGGGTTTTAGTCCGCCGGAAACCTGGACACATTACTCAGACGGGAATGTGGCTTGGAACAGTGTCTGACAGAAGGGTGAGGAGGCACTATGCGTGCAGCATAACTATTCTCTTTGGAGCGCTAAAAGGTATTCCAGGTCTGTTATTCTATAGTGCAGGGGTAGGCAACCTTTTGAGCACAGTGTGCCGAAAAATGTTTTCAAAGAAATTGAGAGTGTCGATTTTATAACAAAAAAATGTTAACTTCACACACTCAATCACGAAAAGGATTTTTTTATAAAGTAAATGTAAACTACTTTAGTAGTGAGAAATTAACATGCACCTTCACACCTCAGGTCACTGTACCCCCCTGCACATCTGCCCCACCACTGTACCCCCCTGCACATCTGCCCCACCACTATACCCCCCCCCCCGCACATCTGCCCCACCACTGTACCCCCCTCCCTGCACATTTGCCCCACCACTGTACCCCCCCGGCTCATCTGCCCCACCACTGTAACCCCGGGCTCATCTGCCCCACCACTG